>JBAMHW010000026.1:16032588-16077918 GCA_037177495.1 Rhadinocentrus ornatus | reverse complement strand
CATGACATCATCCTCCCTGATCCGCAATAACTGCTTTTGGAGTCCACTGTATGAGCCAAAGCTGCAGTTTATTCCTCCATTACAAACTCATGATCCTTTTCTTCACCAGCAACACACATTTATAAAGCTAAATCCAACAAACAACTTTAACTGTATGTTATGTTCAGTGCTAATTAGAAAATGAGCATACTGACTCTAAACCTAGAAGGCAACCCTACACATGTGCTAAATACTATCATTTTAGCATTGTCAGTTTGTGAGTCAAATTATTACTGTGTCTAAGTAAATTATTTAGGTTTTATGCTTCAGAATTTGACTTTGAAAACAGAGAAGAAATTGGCCCCAAATCCTGGTTATTGTTTTGATAAAAATAACTTCAATTATAATATAATTTTAAACTGTCTCAGTTTTTAATATGTGTAAATCACTGCAATAGTTCTCTGCAAATACTTCCTTGCAAATTCCTTTTAATGTTTATGTCCTCCATGTAGATAAACTAGGTCACAGAGGTCAGACTGTGTCCAATAAACCAACTCAGACCTGAGAAATGGGGATGTGTAACAGCTTTAGGGGGCCAAAACATGACTCTAATGAGCTTCCTCTTGTTTGAAGTCCACAAACGATGTCTTGTTAGTCATCCCTTCAGAGTCAGCATCAAAGCACCTAACAATGCTAATTATCAGCATTGGTGGTGGAGGTGTGTGTGTGTGTGTGTGTGGGGGGGGGGGAGAGAGAGAGAGAGAGAGAGAGAGAGAGAGAGAGAGAGAGAGAGAGACTGTTTGGACTCAGAAGTTAAGCTGCTGTTAATTGGTTAGCCATTTGGACCACATGTGAGACTGGAATCAGGCAGTAGCTGACATGATTTGGATGTTTGGGTCGACCACTGCTTGCTAAATGTTTTTCTACCATCCACAATGTGTTTACATTAATTGTTTTTGGGAAACATACTTAATGTGCAGCAGGTTAGTTAGCTTAGCTTAAACACTAACAGAAATAAAACAGTTAAAAAGAGTCTGCTCTGCAGTTACAAGGCTCAAAAAGCCTCTTGACAATTTGATATTTTACTGCCAAAAACAGCCCTGGTAAGGCAGGTAGTTCAGGATACTCTTGAATGAAGAGAGAGACCACTGTGTGTTTGTGTGGGTGCCATGGAGGAAAGGTAATGGTAATTGTTAGAAAAACAACCTGTGAATCTGAGCAATAAAACGTTAATCTCAGATTGTTTCACAGCTGTTATAATGTACCATTAAAAATACCCACAACCTCATACAATAGCTAAAGTGGACTTCCTGGTGTACTGTTTTATGTTGGTAGCTTTGACCAGAATGGTGGTAAGAAGAGAAGATTCACATGTCAACTTACTTAATCTGGTTAATCTACTCTGGACCTTTTCATTGTTAATTCAGAAAACCCAGAGTTGAAATAATCTTTTAACTCCCTAAAAAAGTTAATCAAGATGCTTTGAAAATGTGTGTTAAACTAGCTGAATTTAAAAAAACTTGAAGGAGAGGTGGAGCCTGTGCAAAGAACAAACCCATTCAATTTTAATGCTGATCTGGATAACCTTTATTTTCAAAGTGCGCTATAAAGGATTAGCCCTAGAGGATGACTATGTTCGGTTCTAGTAGTAGTTTGTTGTACAAAACTACCCAACCACATTTCATTAAATGTGACAGAGAGGTCCTCAAAGATAGATAGGGCAACCTCCTTGGTGGGGGTCTTCCTACTGATATCGGGTTTTACGTGATCTACACAAGTGCGGAGCATTTTCAGGTTATATTTGCACCAGCTCTTCTTAGTCAACAATAGTTTTTATCAGAAAATGAGATGTGAATACGGATCAAAGAAGCAAACTCTGGTCTGCCAAAAACCTAGATCACGGTTCGCTTCAGGTGAACCAAGTGCAATAAAGTGCCCTGCAATAATCACTAGGTAAACAAGTTTTTCAGCTCATTGCTTGTCTTTTCTTTTTCTTCAGTAATTCGTGATGCAGCGCTGCCTCAGGCAAGGACGGGAATATATTTTTCAAATGATTCAGTTTGCTTGACTAAGTGCGGTGTGAAAGCAAACTCGGACAGGCTGAATCTTGCAACCCACAACTGATCCAAGTCCTCATTCATACAGTCTAGCAGACTATTCGCTTTAGAAAAGACCTGAGAAAACATAATTAGCAGTATGAATTCTAATTTTTACTATAATTCAGCTAGATACCAACAATACAGGTGTCAGATTCATATCAATATTTTGCTCTATTTCTAGCCAAGAATTTAGATAAACATATTTCCCAAAAGTAAAACACAGCTAGAGGTCTTTGTGTGCATAATGGCAAAGTTTGATAAAAACTTGTCACAGTGGCAAAAATAGAGGGAGGAAGTGAGACAGATCCTACTCAGATGACCTTTCAGAGTTCAAAGAAAGACAAAATGACTGGAAGTGCCTAGGTTTGGGAAGAGAAGGTCACAAATTGAATCCACCGCTGACTTACTGTATCTTTTATGAAGCCCCTAATAATGTAATTAATTTCAGATCAATGTCTCTAAAACAGAAGCCGGAAATTTTATCTTACAGCTTCTCTTCTTTTATTCTCATGTGCAGCCCACATTCTCCTTCTCTGGTGGGGTTTGAGGGCCAGAGAGGAAATCCAGCCTGGATATTGTTTTGATATTGTTGGACACTCTCCTGGAAAACCATTTTTTCTTAGCAACCAAGGGTGTTCCGGATTTAGAGGCATTGGCTCCTCTACTAAAACACCTCATCTGATCACAGCAGTAACACTGTTTGATGCGTCATCGTCCCTGCCTTTCTGTTAAAAAAACGACTAAATTTGGTCTTAAAAGGCATAAATTTAAAAAAACTGCAACGCGCAAAACTGCATACTAGATAACATAGACCAATAGTGTATACCTCTGGGCTGTCATACTACTTGTTCAGGGGGGTCATGCAGCATTCATACACATCTTGTGTCCGAGTGTTTGACTTGGAGCACAGATAGGCATCAAATTAAACAAATAGAGCTATTAAGGAACAGGCGTTCAAATGGGAAGCTTATGTGCGCTTGTTTATGTGTGTATGAACGACATTTTCATTTTTTGGTAAGTTAACACTTTGTCCGTACACCTCTCTGAGCCTAAGACCAACACATGTGCACACAGGCAAGTTTGTTCTGTCATACTGGAATTAATTGGGTGTGGGGTTGTGTAAATCATCCTAAACCTCAGAAACGAAACCTTTCCTCACAAACACACTTGTGTATATATACACAAATATGCTTACCAAGCAGTTAAAGTACCTGAGGTAGCTGCACGTTAAAAGGGTAAAGTTTTAGAGGGGGCAGTGATTAAACAAAACCAGTCATAAGTAATAAAGACTCCTCTTGTTTTAGATTATAGTCAAGATTTTGTTGCACCATTGTGTACTGTGAGGACACACTCAAATAAAAAAAAGGGCGCACATGGCTATTACACAGATTACATTTCACAAAACACAACTAAACAAAGAAAACTTTTAAAAAGTCTAAATGACAAAAATATGAAAAACAAAATGAAAACTCAATATTTTGTAAAACAGGGTATTAAAAATAAAAATGCAACAAAATCCAACATTTCACAAAACTGAAAAAAATTCAAGATTTCAAATAAAATATTTCACACAATGTATTTTATTATCTCCAAGGATGGGGCCAGAAGGGTAGGTAGGGTGGGTATGCGCCACCAATCAAATCTGTCTGGTCCCTCCAAGGTGCCACCCAAGCATAGATGATCAAATTCTAACAAATATTTAGTATAAACTGACCTTTCCTAAGTAAACCTCAGATGCCTAAGTGCAAGTGAATGCAGCATGTAATGTACTCTTACATGTTATTCTACATCAACACCACAGTGTTTTTCATCATTATGTAGCATTTATACAGCATCAACTCACCAACGATCTACATGGATGATGATAGACTGTTCACATTTTATAAACAGGATAAAAAAGTTGTAAAACCATCTGATGTAACGACTGTGCAATATGCTGAGGAAACACTAATAAAACCTGTGATTTGGCTCAAAGCAAGATTGTTCATGTTACCAGTTAAGTATAAGTGTTTTTAAAGCAGTCATTAAAGCTGTACAATGTAGGATAATCCTGAGCGAACAACCATTCAGACAAAAAAATCTAACTATTTGCTTTTTGAAGTTTTGCTTTACTTTTTACATCAGATGACCACTTTTCTTGTAATCAGTGCAGTGTTTCCTAAAATCTAGACAATTTACATAAAAAACAAACAAAACAAAATAACAGGTCTCCTTTACATGTATTGCTGTTTATCCAATCTGTGCCTCTGCCTGAGGGTGCAAGGGTTTATGTTATGTTGCACAAAATTAAGTTCAGTGTTGTGTAAATATGTTTTTCTGGATATTGCTGTGGTTTTAGATGACCATGTGTAATCTAATTTAATATGATCCAAAATGTTTTCCGTCCTTGTTTTGTTGTCATCCCAAATTTTACGTTTTTGTTGTGCCAGCTCATGTCAATGTTTTATTTTTTCTTCTTCTTACTGCCACATCCTCAAAATCTAATCAGTTATAAAAAATATTAGCATTTTCAACTCTACATAAAAAAAAAATCCCTTTTTTTTTTCTTTTCTTTTTTTTTTCAAGCATCAGTTCTGGTCGGTTCATAAGTGAATGTGTTGAGGAAGGGTGGGGTTTGCTTAAAGCCAGGACAGCAGTCCTTCATGTATCAACACTAATTGTGATCCTTGTGCTCATTGAGTGGTTTCAGACCAAACCCTTCAGGCCGCATTGGCTCCACAAACCTGGTATTATGGTCAGCTTGTGGGGAGGTAAAGTAATTCAGGGCTTAGAAGACTCTGTGACACTGAGAAATGGACTTGAAGAGAGAGTTGCATTCAATTCAATGTCAAAACCTGCAGCACAGCTGAAATAAAGTTGCCTCCAGCACTTACTAAGCGATGCAAAACTGCCTCTGAGTGAGAGTCAATTTGGCACCAACTTAATTACCTATACACACAGCTCTGTTTGATTATGATTAAAGCCACTCTCACAGTTACACACACCTGCCCAGACACTGCCAGTCGCCAGCCTCAGCAATTGTGGAGACATTAAAGGTGATGGTTATTAGATGATAATAATTAAGAGGCTTTAAAGCTTAAGTAAAGGTAAAAAAGTATAGATAGAAACATAATCTTATATAGGAAAACCAAATCACTCTGCAACAACCACGTAATTATTCCCAGTCAAATGACCACCCTGAGGCAGAACACAAATGATAGCTTTCAGTTTTGTTTTGGATTTGAGAAATAACTAAAAAGGTCTCCATAACAGAATCTAGGTTGTCGAACACTACATCAGTCATACAACATCACTTGTGGTGGGAAATTCTCTCAAGTCTTCTTTTCATGATCAAGTTGCACAGTTTGATGTTTGGAGCTTTTGGTGTTTTAAGACAACTGACTGACCTCAAATCCACAGGGCAACTGTGGTGACACTATGTTTGGTAAAATGTTTGCCAGCAGCATTGAAATACTGGACCAAATGATGATGTGAAAATTTATTATGGAGCCATATTTACCTTGAAATGTCATATTTACAAGCTTAGGATATCAAATGCAACTTTGTTTTCATGAATATTTCCAAAACAGAACACAAAAATAGTTGTACTTGTGATTCAGGGATCAGAACATGACTTTAAATTGGACTCATGTGTTAGACATTTTCCTCCAGAGGCTTGGACAAACCCCTGAGCTCAATGTCACAAGTCAGGTTTAATCAGGGACAATCTGCTCCTTCCCCTTCTCTCTGCATTTCTTACTTTCATTTTACCATTTCACCTTTTTCAAAATGCATGAAGCCTCATATGGCACAGGATGCTCAGTTCAGTCTGTGAACTGATGATTGTCAATCTGCTTCACTAAACACGAGCAGATGTCCAGTGGAAGACATCTGAAGCTTTGTGAAAAATGCAAGTTGGACTATTTCAGAGATTACACATTTAGTTAACGTTACCTTGGGTGGTCGCCTGTCTCTGCAGAGGTCTCTTGAGGCATGGCCTGTCTGTTACTGTGTCTCCATGTTTGCTTGCATCATCCCAGAGGAAAACCAGCTTTTTAATCCATTGAGAGGGGAAATGGCTCTTTCCCTCCAATCTGATGCCACCCGGAGTCAGGAAATGGCATGTTGTGGTAAATACAGTATAAGTGAGGGTGGGGAAAACGACAAAACTTTCTCCTAAATTGGCTAAAAGTGGTACATTTACTTTTGCTTAAGGATTTGTAGAAGTCTAGCTTTCAGTCTGAAATGGTCTATAGGGTAGATATAAATCAATATCTTTAAAGCAACAGCTGATCAAGTGTCAATAACTGCCTTCCAATGCAGGTCATGTAGGTCATGCATTGAACATTTGGCCTTTTCAGCCTTTATCTTTCCAGTGTAGTGCTAAATTTACCAGACACAGAAAATGAATAAATTATTTTGCAACAGCCTTAACAATGTAATTTGTGAATGTAGCCATGATGGCTGTTGCATTGTTTTGTTTTGTCAACAGGTGAGACAATGGTTATGTTGTCAATGGCAATGCTCAAGGAGCAGCACTCTCTATTTCCTCATCTTGTTATTAAATAGGTTGCTTGTTTTTACTATAAATAGATTTCTCAGAGGTTAATCAGTGACAAGCCTGTCCAGCAATTTTTGGAGCTAGTTACCTAAAAACACCCCTTGCTTCCTGCAAAAAATGCTCAAAACAAGCTGTTTATGTCTAAATGAGGCCTTTTTCTTAATTGGACATCTTTTATTCTCATAAGGGAAATACCCTCATGTTATTTGACTTCTCCCTTCTTATACAAGTCCCTACCTGTCAAATAATCAAGAACTGGGATATTGTTGACATTGGACAGTTCCAAGAGATGGAGAAGAGCTTAGCCAGTGAAAGTTTGGGATTTTCTAAGTGTTCATTGCAAAACTAGTGCAGATTCTTAAAGCTTTTTTTTTTTTGTTGCTTTTTTTTGCCTGTGGAAAAGAGCTTAAATGACATTAATGAGGTGGTAAATAAATGTCTTTTCTGTTTATACAAATGACCTCAAAAACCAGACAGTAAACTGAGCACTAAAGGGTTCATTATCTCTAACCAATCACCCATAAAATACAACATGTGGGGCCCTGTTTATGCGAGTGCACCTATAGTTATTGATGCTAATTTGTGAGATTGCATATGTTTTTATTTATGCAGTACTTTCCATGTGTTTATTACAGTATGTTTCCATGTCCTTTTTGGAGAAGGGCTTAAGTATTCCACCTAAGATATTTTGTGACATCTGGTTGCATATTGACAGCTTAAATCTACCAGTAATTTGTTTCATTAAACCTCTAGAAGCTGCCAATGTGCACGTCACCATAACCCTCAGGCTATGCATGGAACTTAGAAGAAACTCTATCGTTTACTTCAGAGAGGTAGAAATTTTTGTATTTTTTTAAACTTCCTCTTTGCTTCATCTCCCATCTGTTCCAGATTAGTCTTCAGTGTGTGTTTAAAGAGCAAAGCCTGTCGCCGAGTGGGACTGATAGTAAACCCAGAAGGTTCAGTCAGAACTGTCAGGTAGGTCTGAATTAACAGAGAGGCCAACTAAGGATATGACTGAGTGGAAGGAAGGACAAGTGGGGTGGGGGTTTGTTGGAAAGAGGAAGATACGGAGGAGAACAGGGAGAGCATAAGACAAGGTCCAAAATTACACAACGAGCCCACCCAACGGTTGGTCTGTTTACCCGTGAACCTCAGACCACTACTAGAGGGTAAGTGTGGAATGCCATCAGTGGCTGCTCAACCAAATTCAACCACCATCCCTAGGAAGGGAGGAAGACATAAACCCCACAAAATGGCCAGTCACCTTGCTTTCCTTGTAATTGTGAGTTTATTTAAGCACAGAACTCAAATTAATTTTAACGTAACATGTGGCCTCAATATCTTTTGCCCTTGTGACAGGTAATCTCATTACTAAAATGTTAGTGCTGCCTAGCTGACACTCAGCTGTTTATCATCTTTTTTTAAAATCTCTTAATCACTGACTCAGTAATCCATGTGAACCCAAACAAAAAGTGCATTTGAGAAGGTTATATGGCTTCAGAAACGCATAGCTTTCTCCAGCACCCTGCAGTTGTTGAGAACTGTGCCAGCACATGTAGGCCAAACTATAGCCAGTGTGACAAACTGCCCCAGGACCACAAAACATGGTCAGACCTGTCTTTTGCAGCTCTTGTTGTTTTTCCAATACTAAATCATGGGAAAGTGAGGGTTCTGCTTGTGTAATACACAAACAGTTTGTCTGTATGTTTAAGTGTGTGCTTGTATGTTCCACTTTACTAATGTGCCATCCCTCCGGGGTCCTATCATTAAACCTCTGTGTACACAACCCCAATCTCTGACCTACATCTATCTCTAATGCAGCAGCCATGTGGGCTGTAAAAAAACACATGCTTCCCATGCTAAATGTGATGCAACGCTGCTGCTTGAGTTGTGTGATATGTGACTGATTTTAACTCTGCTTCGTCTTCTTTTTGTTATTTTTAATGACTTTATTTCCCATGGGCAGTTATTTAGATTTACAATTATTGTTGCAACTCAGTAGCGCTGAGTTTCTTTTTGACTGAAATTTGACACATAGCATATCAACCGAATGGTTGCTTGAAGTAATAGAAGAGCTAAATGTTATTCTGATAATGTGGTATCAATCTTTGTTAAATCAGGGCTATATGTTAGCCAATAAAAACAAATAACAAGTTAAGTTTGGACAGGTGCAGCTGAAGGCTCATTTGTATTCCTCTGTCACCAAAAGAATAAAGACTGGTTTCTTATCTTTTGTTGTCATCTGTCAGTCCTAAATGTATGAACTAAAAGTAGCTCTTTCTGAGCAGCTGAAATATTTCACAATATTTTCAGTGGAAGTAGATATAATTTATAGGCCTTCCATCAGTCACCCAATATTTAAGTCCATTCTTTACTCAACACTCAAGTGAAGCAAAATGACAACTCATTTTCCATTTCCCTGATTTTCCTAATTGGTTTGCTTATTCATCTGCCTATTTTTTACCTCTGCAGAGTTTCAGTTGTGGACTGAGTTCTTCTGAGAGAAATTTTTATTGCATTTCATTAAAATGCATATGCATACAACACAAACGCATGAACTCCTTTGTCTCAGTATCTTTATGGGAACATTCCATTGACACAAAGCTCCTTACCCTAATCTTAACAGTTAAATTCCTAACTTAAACCCTAAAACCAGGTCTTAATCCTTAAAAATCACTTTAAACTGAAATAATTTCCCTGTGTTCACAGGGAGTCCCCAAAAGTGCCCAATGTGTATTTGGTCCCCATTATTAAATAAAAACAAACTCACAAACACACCCTCTTTTCAAAACTGTAGTTGATATGTACTCTGGCTTTTATTAGAAAAGCCAGAGATTGAAGAAGGAATGCATCACTTAACAATATCAAATTAGAGCCGGATGGGATGCACAAGACTCTCTTTGCTCTCCTTTTCCTGCCTCGCAGACTGGCAGACACCAACATATGTGTGCACATTCACACACATAGCATTCATGACAAAGACAATATTTTTCTATAGCTTTCTAAAGTTTTAAATCTTAAGAGTGACTACTCTGTGTAATTTTAGTCTTCTCATTATTCCTTTATAGCAAAACATTTAATCTGTTTTGACCGCCAGAATAAAAGTAAAAGAAGGGGTCTTTTCATCATTATAAGGAGGTACGGGTTCACTTGCATGCACCTCTTCAATATATTTAACAAAAACACAAACATAGAAGTAAAAACACTTTTCAATGTTGACATTATGTAGCATCAAAAGAAGAGTCAATAAAATATTCCTTGACTGATATGTAATTAAAATACCATCACTTCAAAATAAGAGTTCATTAGTTTCATTACCTATCATCCGTTGTTTTCTCACATTTGATATATTACCCTTCAATAGTCTAAAAAAAAACCAACCAACTTGATAGGATACTTTAGCCTGCAGGTAAATCCAGGACTACAATGTCATTGAGTTCAGGTTACGTAATAAGAAATTCAAATAAAGTTAAATATGGTAAATCATAAATGATGGTTGTAATTTTTTTAACAATGTATGGGGCAAGCCTGTATTATTTTTAACAATGCCAGTGAGCCCTGAAATAGCGTTATTTCTCAGTAAACTCTAATCAGTCTGTGAGTAGTGCTGGGATTTACCAAAAAATCCATCCGAATTTAAAATTGATTGCCTTCATGTGCTGGAATATGCAGAGCAAACAGCACAGTCAAGATTGACAGATACGATACGTAAGGCTAAAATGTAGCCATATTGAAGCAGGATTTTTTTAATTTAGAAGTGAATTATCCCACAATGAGATGCAACATATCTGAAATATATAATAAAATTAAAAGAATTTGGTGCATATCACATATATGCATATATATTTGGTGCAGATAGGTAGTGCACAGACAACTTGGACTTTGTTTTTTACATCTGGCCTGATGACAGAGGATCTCTGTTCTTGTAATATCTCTCAGCCTCACATGTCTGCATTTTTTTCTTTTTGGGCCAGTGAAGTGATGGGAAAAGCATCAGTGGGAACGGAACTTGCATGCCAGGATTTCTCGGAATAATTACCTGTTCTGTCATACATGAGCTGATTTAGAAATAATGCAGACTTTAAACCAGGGAGCTTAATTTCAGACAATATCTGCTCCTGTTTATTTATATATTTGTGGTCTCACATCAAGTACTGTTGCAGTGCTTGTGTAAAACCCTTTCACAGTCTCATCATGGTCCTAGGCAGACCATTGCAAGTTGTCTTGTTGGAACTTGTCTGCCACTTGAGCTAAAATGACAGTTTGTGTTAAAAAGAAATGATTGAAAATTATCTTTTAGCTTTGCTCTGCCACATAAAAGGCAGAGGCACTTTGTGATGGAATTAAAATATTTAAGATAAGCTAACTTTCAACAGTAGGTGACTCTATGCATTGTGCGATCATAGAGAGCTGATGCATTTTGCAATGCTTGCTAGCTTTGCACCCTGTAGCCTCTGCGCAGGTTGAATTCTTATAATCTTTCACCCTGCATGCAGTGGGAGTCCTGCAGGCCAATATGAGCATAATTCTGAACTGAGTTAGAAGTTGGTGGCTATGCCAGAGGATTTGTGAAAGAGTATCCTGGTACAATAGAGATTTTATTTTATTTTCTAATCAATTTTTGTTTGTAGTTAGCATTGTTTACACCCTCTGTTTATTAAAGCCATGCATACATAAGCCTTCACCTTTATTGTTTTGCCACACTACAGAAGGTGGTAGTATTTAAGAACCTTTCTTCTGCCCGAAATCCTTTGATATCCTTAAAAAATAAGCATCTATTCATCATTTAAAAGCAAAGATGTCCAAATGGAAAAATCTAAACTTAAGGCTTTCAAATTTAATCCCCACCAATACCCCAATGCTAATTTCCCACTTGGCAATTTCCTGCATTTTATAGCACTTTTATTGTTTCTTCTATTGTCCCAGAGGTGTGTAGGTAACATCCTGCAGCAGTTAACAAATCTTAGCAGAAGCTTGTTTTATGACTAGAAACTTGAATTACACTCAGATGGTCAGTGTCAAAGAATATTAACACTGACCTGGCAGGACCAATGATGAGCAACCCCACAGACCTGATAGGCAGCAGCAGCATGTCGAGCCGGTGGGCCCTGTTAGAGAGGGCTTAAGATCCATTTCCTGGTGTGAAAGGCTGCTGAGAGGCGTCTGTCAGCAGGAATAGAGCTGAATGGGGTTGAATGGTGGAATCATAGAGGATGTGAATTGCAACATAGTTCCAAGGTCTTTATGGGAATCTGATCTGTGCATAAGCTCTTTGTTATGGAAATTGCTAATTTTAACTGGCCAGAATACAGCCGATGGGTTTTACTTGTGTTCTCTGGACTTTCCCTGTTAGTGTCACAGTGTATACCAAGTGGTAGAAAGTGTCCAATGCCCCCCCACTCAGAATCAGAGGTTCACATCCCACAATTTTCTACAACTTTTAGAAACAATTTGAAAAGTGTACCAACACCAGACGTTGATTCTGGTTTTAATACTGGAGAACCATTTGCACAGGCTTGTATATTTCATTGTGTATTTGCACTTAATGCCACTTTAGCATAAGGAATGGCCTCCATGCTCTGTTTGAGTTTGGGTTTTATGACAAACTGTCCTGCAGCATGTTGAGACATGCTAAAGTCCTTGTGGAGTTCTAAATTCAACAACCAAAGGGACATGCCCCCTGACACCTATTTTTAAAAAAGCTCAATAAAGATCAAGAAAAGGCTTAATTATCAGCTGAGTTGTGATCCAAAAGACAGATAAAAACTGTGCTGCCAGAATAGATTATTAAGTGTGCTGGTTGTGTAAAAGAGTGTGTATATATGCAATGAGTGTGTAGTTTAGATTTGGTCTTGGATTATGCAGAAAAGCCATAAGATCTTGTCTGACCTTCCAGGCCAAAGCTTCTAAAATTCTTAGGAGGATATTTATCAAAAGGTTTCTGTTCAAATGTTTTCTTTTTGTATTTTTTTTTTTTTACCTCACTGACTTTATGATTGAACTTGTAATTTTGGTAAAATACAGTTTTGTAATTTCATGCTGGATATTAGTGAAGAGTTAGTGAAAAGGTTCTAAAGAAAAAAGATTAATTTAGAGCTGTGTGCTCATTTTTATTTGAAGACATGAAGCTTCAGTATTGTTGATGTTGGGAATAAGTAGAAATTGTGTGCAACACAAATGCTTCCAATTTTTTCAATTTAAAGACATCCCATCTGAATGTGCACATAAACTAAACACTGGGGTCAAAGGTCACTGCATAAACTTTCCATTAGTAGCTTGCTGCTCATCAGTCCTAGACATCTGAATGAAACTTGGGGACTATCCATTTACGGCATGCGTCCAATAGCTTTTCAGATTGCTCATACACTTTGTCATTGCCTTATAATGACAAAGACACATTAAAACCCTCATTGTGAAGCAAAGACTGCTGGATGATAAGGTTTTGTTTTTGTTTTTTCCCTAGTTTTGTCTTTTGCAAATTTTGACCCATAAATTATTTGTTTGTAAGTCAAGATGCTAAGGGTTTAAAAAGCCAGTAAAGAAAAAAAATACTAAGCTTTTCAAAAGAAAGAGCATTGCACATGAACTTTCTTATCTACAGTGTTATGTTATTTGGCTCTAGGCAATAAACAAACTAACTCCTATGACACTATCATTAAAACTCCTCTAAAAAAATCTGCCTTTCACACTGTGGCACTTTCTAGCCTTTTAGGAGGAAGCAAAAGAGACTGCAAGGTCAACTGTCCACTTGTGTTTTCTAAGGAACTATAGGTCTCTGGCCACAAGCCCAGGTTCAGTCTGAAAGGCAGATTTCTGTCTATTGTCTGGGAAAAAGTAAGAGCATTCCTCACCCACTCATTGCCTGTTTTCATTGTCTGAATTAATTACCTGTCTGTCACAAAAGAAGTTTTCTTCTTGACCCATCTCCCTGGATGAGATTTGTAGAGCTTCTGAAATGCATATCCAGATGTATATCTCAGGAAACTCAATGCACATTTTTGTGAGGGTTTAATACAGCATGGCTAATGCACTGCGCTGCCAAATTCCCTGGAAAACACAAGAGCTTTTCTAAAATGTCTTCCCTCAGACTAAACTATCTGCTTCCCTCTCCTCTCCTTTTCAAATATTCATTGTTATGCTAGGAAAGAAGACCATATGGGCAAACACATAAAAAGTCCCATCTTTAGGCACACAGAGGATCTCTCTTAGTTTCCTAAGCTCATTAGCCAACTGAGTCATTTCTCATTTGTAACAGGTTATCTGGCATGTGACAAACAGCTCTTTTGCCCTCTCTCCAAGTAAACTTTGTGGAGTTGTCAGAGGAGAGGGCATCTTTGTCTACTAGACAATTGAGTAAACTCATTTGTCATCTTTGACTCTAATGAAACTATTGCTGCTTTTCAGCTTTTCACAATGATGAATGGTGCAGGACTTGACCAAATAATTACAACAAATGTCCTAAGACACATCCGCTGAATTGGGTTTGTGTGCAGATTGTTGTCCTGCATTGTGTTTCTGCACAATTTAGTTGGAACTTGTCACATTTTACCATTACTGATGCAAGTTTTCACTTTGGAATAAAATTTTTCACCGGATTGTTTCCTGAAGTGAAGTGTTTGTCTTTGACAATAGCGTCATTGTGACCAGCTGAAGTGAGAGATGAGAATGAGGGGGACCCACTTCTCTAGCACATTCAGAACTCAAAAAGAAAAAATGGAAGGGGGTGACAATGTTGGTTAAAAAGTGAGCAGACAGATCGTGTGTGTGAGAATTTCCTGAGATGGATGGGGCTGACTTGGGAGGAAACATGGTCAATATTTAACCCAAGAAACACCAATAAGACATGTGGGGTATGTTATGGCTTTCAAAGGCTTTGATACTTTGGGCACGGAAAAAAAATAGTTAGTCAGGTGTCAACTCTCATTTTAAGGACTGTTATAGCACCTAAAATGTAAGCTTTACTGAGATTTCACAGTTTATTGTTTTAGTTTTCTGGCACAGTTAGCAACTAGCTAAGAGCTTTTGTCAGGAGGACACAAATATGGATACACCCGGCATTTATGTCACACTAATATACCAATACCAATAATTCTGTGCTAATTAACTTTCAGTAAATACACATATAGATGGAGCCTTTTGTCTGTCTTCTGGATTAACTTTATATGTATTTCAATAGGTGTCAGAGAGCTTGGAGCTGCATACTCAAAAGCAGCAAATCAAGCAGTTCCATTAGAAGTCGTAACACCTTCATTTTTTCACAACCTGGTGGTTCCTGCAGGTTCCTACATGCAATCTCACCAGTCACTTTTGTTTTAAATTGGCACTGGTAAAACAGAAAAATCTCCTAGTGATAATAAGTTGATTCACTTCCGACATAATGGCAGTTATATGCGTGTATTTTTGTGTGAGACAGAAACAACAGGGAAACAAGCTTGTGTCTACTGTCCCTAGTGGCCAACACTTGTTCATATACATAGGTTTTTGTTAACAAAAATCTGTTTAAAGTACCAAAATATCATGACTTTGTGCTGTCAATCAATCACATCAAATCAAGCACTGTTTTTCCTCAAAAACCTTATAGAAAAATTTTAACCCCTAGATTTATGTGCAAATGTGCTGTTTTTCTGTTTTATGTGGTGGAGCAGATGGGGTAAAAGCACATTAACTATGCACAGCGTGATCTAATCAGCAGCTGAATACAAATTAATGTGACATTTTAAAAGCAAATGACATGAGTTGCATCAGACTGAATGACCTCTGGAGCCTTTAATGACAGAGAGCAGCAGTAACACAAATTTGCATTAATAAGAGTAATTTCTTCACGGTAACACATTCAGATGAGTGAAATTTGTCACACTTTCACATCAGTGAGAAATTTTCTGCTTTTATTGCTAGCTGAAGGAGGGAAAGCACTTCCTCTGCAGGGTTGAGTGAACTTTAAAGTGAACAGCTGTGTAGCAAAATATTTTAGAGCAAAAGACAAACTGAGAGACAAAAGAAATAGTGAGTGGAAAGTAGACATGTCATCTGGCTTTCAGGAATCCTGCTGCTAAGTTGGGGAGGGGGTGCAGGCTGGAGGGTTTTGGTGTCATACCAGTGGAAGAAGGGGTGTGGAGATAGAGAGGGAGGGCAAGGGGGTTGTTGACTCTGAAGTGTGTGTATGTGTGTGTGACACTGAAGTGCAGTGGCAGGCGATTTTCTGTGGAGGAGAGGAATGAGGGAGGGGCTGACAAGGCTTGGCTGCCCCAAGAGCACACACTTAGATTGGGATCACTTCAGATAGAGAGGTCACCTCTCTGCCCTCCCTCCTTTGGACTTTTAATTTTTTTGGACTGCTTAACACGTTGCTCCCTCAACTACAGCAGAGTTGCTGTCTTAAAGACGCCTCCTATAAGCTAACACTGAAGCAATACTGGAGAAGGCTGTGTGTTGGTTGGGGGGAAAACTTCCTGACGGATCTGGATCTTATTAGGGCATGGATCCGCTGAGCTTGATCTTGCAGAAATCTAGCCAAAGCTGGAGGGCTGTGTGACCAGGGGATTGTGGAAGTGAATAAGAGCTTTATGCAAAATTGGGAAAAGAGATGCTTTTCCTGGAGGTAAAAAAAACCCCATTGAGTATACTTCCTTAAACTTGCAGATGTAGATAGATTTTATTGGGAGAACACATACACTCTATGCTGGCAAAACAAACTATTACTTAGATGTGTTGATAATTGTGATCCTGTGTTTGTGCATTTCTATCCTTGTCTAGGTTTAGCAATGTCTGTGTGTACAGTCTGTGCAGGTGGTCTCTCTCCAGCTGTGTTACGTCTCCTGTGTACCCCCTCACACTCACTTGACCTTAAAACAATCATTTTCAGCATAAAAAGAGCAATTACCTCAGCCTTTGAACTCTGCTATTTAATAGATTACCTGAAGTAAATTGGATATTTACAAAAAATGTAGACTTTTATTTTACCTCATATCCCTCATATCTGACCCTTAAGATAATTGCAGGCACCTCCATCTGTAACAGTTTATTTTTAATCAATGTCCTCTATGTCAGATAATATAATAGAGGTGCTAAAGGTTCCTTTTGTTTGCTTTGCATTGCATTCATTCTAAAAATAACTCATTCTTTTGCAAATAAGAACTCTTCTAAAAGCATCAGTTAAGCTAGAGGGGGAAACATGTGCTCTGTGTTTACACAGACTTACTCTGTATACACCTTTAAAAACATTAATTAAAAAAGAAATTTCCCTTTTTAACCTTTTTCACCTCCTTTTGTTATGTCTTCGCTGCAGCCTGCATCTCTAGACGGAATAGGTAGATTTTCTGTTTTTGTTTTTTGACAAAGACAACCATTGTGTAATTGCCAAGTGGTGACATGGTGAAATGTGAGTTGCTGTGTATGTTGGCTCAGGAATCTGAAGTCACCTTTTCCCTGTGGCTCGCAGGATGAGAGGCAGCAGAGCTGAAGGGTACGCACAAATCCTGAGCATAATGAATGAAAGTGCACTAGCTCAAGTTTTCTTAAAGTGAAGAAATTATACTTATAATTGATTATACTGTAAGTTTTTGTTAGGGTCAAAGTATCACTTTTATAAAGGTTTAAATTTTGTCTTCCTGTTTTTAATTTTGTTTTATGAGATGGGGAGTGTAATTTTGGTTTGGTTAATGAAGTGACGAGAACAATTTGTTTTACAACTTTAAATAATATGCATATGTATTTTTCTTCTATAATCTCAACAAAAGTAAAAGATTACTTCATCTAATCGCAGTGTTTACTAATCTTAACTTGGTTAGATGAGATAAAGTGGTACAAGTAAAGAAAAGCTTACATGATAACAGTATCTGTCCTACCATAAAACCTGATAGATTAGTTGCTGAAGAACAAAGCAACTCTCAAATACCCTTTCGTCCTGTGATAAGAGCCGTAAGTTGACTTTTAACTGCATTTCTGATCTGTGAATTGCAAGCTCTGGAGCCTTGTATGCTAATTAAGGGGAATCCTAATTTGTGCCCCAGTGTGCTTGTTACTGGGGTGTAACTACATGGTGTGATGTGGGAAGCCAGGAGGGTGACATTTCTTTGAGAATGGGGCCACAGAGTTTACATTTACAGGTGGTCTATGTCCTTGGAAACAAAAAATTCCAATATTTCATGAATGAAAAACTTCTAATACTTCATTAACAGGGCAACTTTACAATTACAATTGGTGTGACAGGGCATAAATAACCCTATGATCAATTTTTCTTCATAATACCTCCCGCTGTCTAGTCTATTGGAACAACCATTTCAGCTGGAACAAAGATTTCTCCAAAAGATTTTACCTGGCACCTCTACAACCACATTTAAAAGCTATAATCATCAGTCAGTAGAATCTATCAAGCCTTTTTTCCCCTTAGAGTTCTGTTCATATGTAAAAGATCTAATCTACATACAGTTTGAAAGGCAAGTGCTAAGTGCACAGCAGGGCCAACAGACAAGTGGCCTTTTCAACACCTGGGGCTCTGTTATCAGCCTGTGAGGACTCTGGAGAACATAGCTGCTTAGATAAGGAGGCTACTGCTGAAGGTGGAGGATAGACACACAACAACAGGACTGATGAGTCCCTTTTCACGTACTGATCCAACTGTTATCAGCTTGTAAAGAGTTAGATAATAAAGGCTGTTTGCACTGCTGCTGGGTGTAGATTCTTGCTGCAGTCTTCAGTGGATGGATGGATGTTGTTTCAAAGGTTGCAGCTTTTTTTCACTTTCATCTGAGTACAGTACCACTGCTATATCTTCATGTGAACACTAATGGGATGGGAAACAACAGACAGGTTGTTCAGTTATTTGTGACTCAGGAGGTTTAAATTGCAAAGGGATTTTGTGTTATCATAAGGAGAAACCGTTCTTTCTTCACTGTTTGTTCTCTGCTCATCTCATGTTTTTCCAGCCATTATGTTAAACTCTTACAATGCTGCCAGAATAAAAAACAATTATTTTGTTAAAAAATAAAAAGAAACAGAGACAAAGTGACTGATTATAGGTATTTATGAAAGACAGAGAAATTTACAAGTGTCAAAAAAGTCCTAGATCAGCAGTGGCTCAACTTATCCGTGTTCAACGGGTAAAATCCAGAGCTTTGTGTGTAATAAAAGAAAAATATATGAAGCAAGCAATAATAGAGGGTTAAAGCATAAAATATAAAAAGTAAAAGGCAGGTTGTATCAATATGAATCCTCTTTTTTTTCTTTTTTTTTTTGCAGAACCCGTGTGCAATGAACCTGGAGCGCAACGAGAGAGGGGAGCGCCACTCACCTCGAGGCCCAGACATGGAGGCTCGTGCTGTGGGAAAGATGGGAAAGATGTCTGTGGGCTTTCAGAGGAGCTCCACCTCAGATGATGACTCTGGATGTGCGTTGGAGGAGTATGCTTGGGTGCCACCAGGAATCAGGCCTGAGCAGGTAAGAGATTTTCTTCCATAATTATCTTCATTCATTCATTTCCAAAACCACTTATTCCAATTTAGGGCTGCAAGGAAGCAGGAGCCTATCCCAGCAATTAGCAAGCGAGAGGCAGGCTACACCCTGGACACCAGTTCATCGCAGCCATAATGATCTAATATGACTATTTAAAAAGTTGCACACCTCCCTTTTTTTGTCCTGTTTATTCTCAAAACTAACTCTTAGCAAACTAATTTCATCTTAGTTTTCATGTAATAAAACTGTTTGTTAATAGCAAAGGGTTTCAGTTCAAGTAAAGTTATTTTTACAGACTTAATGTTCCCTATGCCCTACCAGTGGATTAGGGCTGCAAGCTGAGCTGTAGCATCTGGCTATAGATTTAATTGTGTATTTAAGATAAACATATTAATTTATTTTCACTTAGAAAATACTGAGACATTTTCTTTGTGGAAGCGCACAGCCCCAAACACATCTTGCTCATGTTTCCGTTTCTCCTGTCAAGGGAAATTAACCAAGGCAAACATTAACATTTACAGTCCCTTTCAGTCTCTTTGTGTGTGGAGAGATTTCACAGTCAGGCGCCTGTGACTGGATATAGATTGACATGTTTGGCCCACAGAGGCACCAAAGGAGGACATACATTGCTATGCTTGGCTGAGAGCAAAAGACCTTCCTGTCTTTCCACCTGAAGAAGCTCAACAAAGACATTACCAATGGCCTGACAAGATTCTACATTTCCTCATTTGATTAAGTTCATGCGCGTGTCTCTATGTTCAGGTTCAGATGTATTTCTCCTGTCTGCCAGAAGACAAAGTGCCGTATGTCAATAGTCCAGGAGAAAAGCACAGGATCCGCCAGCTCCTCTATCAGCTGCCGCCACATGACAATGAGGTAAAAATAAAATGTGATAAAGATTGTGGGAGGGAAGTGAGACAGTTAAAAATTAAGCACTAAAAAGTGAGATGTAATTTGTTCTGAATAAACTACAGTAACTTTACTGCTTCATATTTTTCAAGTTTTATTTTCCTTTGGTACTTTTCTGTTTTGTTTTCCACTATCGATGGCATCCCCCCTTATTCTTGGGAGATTGCTGGTAATCATTGCAGTCCTGTGTAAAGGTATAGTAAGAGACAGGGCACGGTTGTGTAGATTTGCAACTGGCACTGAGCTCTAAAGCATTAACAACTCTGTGTTACAGGATCCTTAGTGTTAACTTAGCAGAAAATAGAGAAAGAAGTTGTGGAAATCAACACGTGTGGTTGACACTGTGTTCATGAATTACTAATCTCTGACAGCAGATTACTAACTCTGACTGCTTGGAGAACAAGGAATAATGTGGGTATGCAGGAAGTCAGTGCTCATGTTGGTGATAGTAGTTGGTGTCTGTAACATCACATTTTAGGTTTGGCTTGCTTGTGAGATGGTGATTAAAACAGTAACGGGTATTTTACACAATGCAGATCCAAAAATGAGTAAGAAGAGTCTACTGTTCCTAAATTAAACCAAAAAGTTTTACATTATGCACAAGATTTTACAATTACATGTAAATGTGATTGAGAAATTTGTTAAAATTAAGTATGAATAAATAGTATATGTATTTGTATCATTATGAAAAAATGTATAACAAATAAAGGCAAGAGGCTTATTTGTATTCAGCTAATGTTACCAAGCTCCTGA
The DNA here is from genome assembly GCA_037177495.1 of Rhadinocentrus ornatus. Lineage (NCBI taxonomy): Eukaryota > Metazoa > Chordata > Actinopteri > Atheriniformes > Melanotaeniidae > Rhadinocentrus > Rhadinocentrus ornatus. Next base: position 16,057,185 of record JBAMHW010000026.1, on the reverse strand, counting down.
ATTATAACTTTTTGTTTTCACACAAAATTTCATACCTGTTATAAGAAATTGGTTTAATTAAGTGTAAAATAAAAAAAAGTAGTATTTGAATCATTTTAACTAACTTTACTACATGTAAAACCAAAAGAAATAAGAGAATAAGAAATAGGCTATTTAAGCTCAAGCTACCAAGTGTTAGCTAATGTCCCTATATTAAAACAAAACTTATTACATTTACACAAAATTTTATACTTGTGTTATCATTTTACACATTTTTTGAGTGAAGCGTTAAACAATAGGAGTGTTTCACTGTTGGATTAAAATAGGTGAGACATAATTTTTAATGGCACCCAGCCCTAGCTCAACTAAAGCCTGCGGCTGAGTAAAGTCTACACAGTCTCGCTAGTCTTTTCTAATAAAGCTAAAACAACAGCAGGAAAAGTTGTGTGACAGTAAAAAACATGTTTGTCTCTTCTGTATAACAGCTTTATGGTGTGTAAACCAGCACTCCTTTCACATTTGTGTTAATAGAGTTTACATTAGAAGATACGGTGGAGGGTTATCACCAGAGGGGGAAGAGGGTGCTACTGACTGAGGTGGTCTCTTTGTGCACATTTGGAAGATACACAATAGATACACTCAATGTACACAAACCTTGTTTGACTGAGTGGTTTTATGATATTTGTTGGCAGACCTGGACGTCAAGGTGGCTAACTGCTGCAAGATTTCTTGCGTAGCTGTGGTTAGAAAGGATAAGCACTCTGTGTGTATAAATGGGAGAAAAAGAGACAGTGAGTGTGTGCATGTGTGTCAGCTTGCGCACCGGCATTGTTGATTAGAGAACAACTGAACTGGTTGTTAAGACAAGTCTTGGTCTTTTATCTTAACCTTCATCCCCATCTCTAAACACAGAGTAAGTGTTTGTGTATTGCTCATGCCATCTTTTCAAAGCAGCCTTGTGGGGGTAAATTAGCTTTAATTAAACCCTTTTTCCAGCCATATATGGACTTTGTGTAATGCTCTTCCTTGAAGTTGCATGCAAAGATGAAAGCAGGATCGTCATCAGTACTGGGTGGATGTTTTGAAGTGCAAATTTAGCTTTCTCCCAGTTTCCCCTTGTAGCTATAAGCTGACCTCTTTTTCCCCCTTGTTAATTCATCCACTCATATATTTTCAACAGGTGCGCTATTGCCACTCTCTAACAGAGGAGGAAAAGCGGGAGCTCCACATGTTCAGCACCCAGAGGAAGAGGGAGGCATTGGGGCGAGGGACACCCAAGATCCTTCCTAGAGCTCTGCAACACACCCGCTGTGAAAGTGTACGTCCTACATGTAACACACTCTGCACACACATACATACTATAAAATAACTGTTACATGGAGACCAACTGGTGGGTCTTACATTATTTATATCATGTGCAAATATCCATGTCAGCCTGACGCTCAATCCTGACTAGCTCACACGGCAATTTAATCACAGATATAAACTTCCTCATTAGAGCAGGAGAGGAAACAGGGAAATTGGTAGACTTGTGTTTAAGCTGAGCGGAGAGGCCAGTTCCTCATGAGGAGTTCAACCAATTTCCTGCCACCCATCTATATCACAGCATGACAGACTGCAATGAATAATCAGGTTAATTAGTAATTCTCTAGCAGAGTTTTAAAATCCTGTTTTGTTTTTTTTCCTTTTTTTTTCTGAAGAAGTCACAGTATGTGGCAGATAATTCTGCTGGTATAATTAGATCTGATCAGCCTGTGCAGCTTGTTTCAAGACATTTTATGGGAAACATTTATGATGTATGTTGTATTTCTTTTTGGTTTATTTGGACTTTTGGGATACTTTTAATTCATTCTGAAATTCTGGTTAAGTTATGATCAGCTTTGAACAAACACAAGAATGGCAAAATCCTAAAACTTGACCCTTCTCCCTTTTGTGCTCCTGTTTGAGCAACACTGTTTTGAGCATAACTATCCAACACCACTAAATCCATCCTGGATCATATTTCTGACAAACTTCCTTCCATTACACTAAACATAAATATTGATGTTATGTGGCTTCCGCTGAATATATCCCTGACAAGTGAGTGAGCCACAGCCACTGCTAGGCATCCGGAAGAAGCAGATGAGGTGCAGTCACGTTAATTCCCCCTGAAAAGGGAGAAGCAGTCTGTCACCACTCAGACACAGATGCTAACAAAAGGGATGCAAGGTCACACACACGGAAAAAAACTCATAGGATCACCAGTGGAAACACACACAGATATACTAAACATGCATGCATTCATATTCACAAAAGCTCTCTAAACATGCAATATTGTTAAACTAAGTGACATTAACACACTCACACACACACACACACACACACTTCTGTAGTTTCCCTATGTCTTAACATTCATGGACACACAACACCCTTGTATCTAAAGCCCCTTAACTGTCCAAACCGGTAATAATGGCTAACAGCTGAGCATCCTCTCCTATAGCTGCCTATGGTTGTCTGAAAAGTATGCTTAGTTATATAAAGGCTCCACATTCAGACATGCTCTGATTATCCGTGTGGAGTCATAGGATCATCTGTCAGAGGACCAAGGCCAGTTTTCTCCTTTTACTATTTCAAGACAAACATAGTGTCCAATGAATATCAAAGTCAAACAATCATTGATTAAAAAAAGTAAAAAAAAGCCTACATGGAACTTTAATCTTGAACTCCGTTTTTTCTTCACTAAAATGGTATGTTTCAAGAATTAGATTAAACAGAATTTATTGATTCCAAATTTAGTTTATTCATAAGGATAACTGTCTTGCTCTAAAAAGATGCAAATAGCACGACTACTGTTTTTGATAGCAGCCTGTGTTAAGTTTATCTTTGCATTGGATTCACCAATGTGTTTGAAGTGGATCATATTCTCTTGTCATTAATAGTATGATCACCTGTTGTGTGGCACTTTGCCATACCATTAGTGCGAATGCAACCTTAGTGGTTATATGATATGTTTTTGTTAAATGATCTCCCTGTTGTTTATGCTGCCATGCTAGTCAGCAACTGTACTACATACCTATTTTAAAATGTCATTCACAGCCACCCTTGTTTGATTTTTAATATAAAATATCTATCAACATAAATACTTTTAACAATCATATACCTAAGGTTGTTTATTTAACGTATTCATTTTTATGGGTTATCTGTTGTTTGTGTTTGACAGTGTTGTTGTGGTATAAATGGAGGAGAAATGGCCATTTTTGCCTCCAGAGCTGGACCAAGCCCGTGCTGGCACCCAGCATGCTTTGTCTGCACCACTTGTCAAGAACTTCTGGTGGATTTGATCTATTTTTACCAAAATGGCAAGATCCTTTGCGGAAGACACCACGCTGAGCTTCTCAAACCCAGATGCTCCTCGTGTGATGAGGTGGGTGGCAGTAATACTCGCACTACCAAGTATTCTCAGTGGTTTTTAGTCTACATTGAGTTAACAGTGGTATGTGTTTTTCTCTGTAAGATCATCTTTGCAGATGAGTGCACTGAAGCGGAAGGTCGTCATTGGCACATGAAGCACTTTGGTTGTTTTGAGTGCGGGACGATGCTGGGCGGGCAGCGGTACATCATGAAAGACGGACGACCCTTTTGCTGTGGGTGCTTCGAGTCACTTTATGCAGAGTACTGTGAGGCTTGTGGTGAAAACATTGGTAAGTTATGTGAAAGATGTGGAAAAAAATTTTTGCACCTCTGTTTCTAGTTATTATTTTGTAATCATGACTAAGACCTAACCCAATCCTGATCTTTTTAGGGGTCAAGGAGAGTGGTCATCTAGTCTTGGGTGACCAGATGACCACTGCTCTCTAATCCCTAACAGGAAAGTGGCACTTAAACCTCTGGTAAATGGAGGGTTAGGGCCAATGGTAGGATTGGGATAGGGGCCTAAACTCTTCTTGCTGCAGATTGAAAACACAAACTTGCTAACATGAGTCTCTCTCTCTCTTTCTTTTCTTCTTCTTTTTTTTTTTTAAATCAAACAATCCTTTAGGTGTTGACCATGCACAGATGACATATGAAGGTGTACATTGGCATGCCACAGACCAGTGCTTCTGTTGTGCCCAGTGTAAGACATCCTTGCTGGGATGTCCATTCTTGCCCAAGCAAGGCCGTATTTATTGCTCAAAGGCCTGTAGTCAAGGGGAAGATATTCATGCCTCAGACTCGTCCGATTCTGCATTCCAGTCAGCCCGCTCACGTGAATCACGGCGGAGTGTCCGCATGGGGAAGAGCAGCAGGCCTGCTGAACAGTGGAGACAGTCGCAGCTGTTTAACCCTCCTGCTACCATCCCCTCCTATGAGCACAAATTTGAGGATGCTGAGGGTGACGGAGATACCGATGGTGACATTGATATTGTGGGGCGTAAGCTTGCCTGTCTTGGCCTGGAAGAGGAGCGGTTCTGGAGGGAGCGGGAGGAGCAGGATGCCGGTGGAGAGGAGGATCCAGAGGAGTGGGCTCAACATGAGGACTACATGACTCAGCTCCTGCTCAAGTTTGGTGACCGCGGGATGCTACATCAACTTCAGCAGCCGACCCTAAAATCACACAGCCCTACCAGTGACAGGGTAATAAATGTCTCTGATCCCTGGCTAAAGCCCGATGCTACATCTATGGGGATTAATGCCTCTTCTCCAACCCCAGCCAGTCCCACCCAAAGCCAGATTTCCAGTCAATCCCAAGCCAACAGCCTCAGCCCTGGATTGATTGACAAGAAGCACCTGCCTGAAATGTACTGGGCTCAGTCACAGGATGGGTTGGGAGACTCCGCTTATGGAAGTCATCCAGGTCCTGCCAGTGCCAGAAAAATCCAAGAGTTGGAGTTGGACCAAGATCAGGATCAGTCTGGAGCAGGAGGACAGGCCTTCTGGCCAGACACCAGGCAGTGGTATGAAGACTCTCTTGAGTGCATCGCCGATGAGCTGAGGAGAGCTGAGAAGGGTGTTGGAGACTCCATGGACTCCCTGGCTCTCTCAAATATTACTGGTAAGGATTGTGCTGGTTGCATGGATGCCATCACACTTTCTTTAAACATCACAAAGACACTTAAAACAAATCTCTCCTGTTCACAATTCTTAGGTGCATCAGTGGATGGAGATAACAAAGATAGACCCATTGTCTACACACTTCATGCCATGCAGGATCCCTCAGTGGGAGATGACTGTGAAAAGATGAGCAACATGGGAACATTCAATTCCTCTCTTCACCACAGTGCCAATTCTCTCATCCTCAACATGGAAAAAGGAGTTGAAGAGGTAAAGAGCGAAATGGGCCTTGCAATAAGAGGAGGTACATCAGGAGGACTTCACCCGCTGTCTCCACTTTCGGACGGCCTCCCCTCATCCTTTGTTCAAGCCCCAGCTCTGAGGAGGAGCAAGTCGCAATCCAGGCCACCACAGATGGTCAAGTTCTCAGAAGACACTGTGGACAATGGATATAATGAAGACTTTGAGGTCAGAATTGCAAAGCATCCCATGAGTGAGAAACCACAGAGGAGGGCATACTCCCCAGATGAGATGGGCAGAGAAAGAAGCTACTCAGTGAGTCATTATGGGCGTCGCAGGCAGCACCACCATCGACAGGGTCGGCACCGCAGGAGCCGCAAAACCCGCTCGGACAATGCCCTTCATATGATGCCAATTGAAAGAGCACAGAGGCTGTTTGAGCCCCAGCAGCAGGGTCTGGTAAATCCTTCATTTGGTGCCATGCGCCCACAGCCCTCATCACACATCTTGCCCCTTGCCTACTCCCAAACCCGATCTGACTATATGCTTCGCAGCACTATGCAAAATGACCCACGTGTTGAACATGCCATGAGTTTTCATAGAGACGAAGATGACTGGTGTTCTACTTGCTCTTCCTCATCTTCTGACTCTGAGGAAGAGGGCTATTTCCTGGGCCAACCAATCCCTCAGCCAAGAGCAGCTGGCCGCTACTATGCAGAAGACTACCCAACAAGGGTCACAGCCCTCACTTCTCAGAGCCATGGCTCACAGACTGGTCGCCGGAAGAGTCAACGCTCAAAAAACTGTATAATTTCATAACGATGCGGCGTATTGACACTAAAATCTGCACAACACAAAGCAATACAGTGAAGATTTTCTATTCATTTCTTTATAATTGCCACACAGACTAAATCTGGTTTTAAAAAGGCAGCACTAACAAAATGTGCATGGCCATATCAATATCCATATTATGTCAGGCACGTTGAGAGAACAAAGTTGTAATAAATGAGACAGAAAAGAAGATGCATCTGCACAAGATAATGTAAAAAGATAAAACTTTCTGCACATCTGCAAAGTTGGCCTTGATACTGGCTTTTACCAAATTTCGCCTCTAATAAGATGCATGGACCCATGTTGGAGGCCTTTTATTAGACTAGCCAGCCTGAACTGATATACAGTTGATATTAAACCCATTTTAAATTTCAGCTTTTACTATAAGGTTTCTTGCTTGTTAGTTGTTATTAATGGTTTATGCTCATCCAAAACCTTTGCAACAGTATATTTGCGCATTAAAAACAGTGTGATTGTACAGAAGTTGATATTTCAAATAAAAAATAGAAACTAACCAAATAATTATTTAATGCATAATAGCACAAAATGAAACTGTATATACTAAGTTAAGATTTTAATACTGGTATTTTTATATCCACAGTTTAAAGAAATGTTTTGTTTGAAGTGTATGATTAAGAAAGGCTAGCAGTTATAGATAAAAACAGAAAAACGAAAAAACAACTTGTTAATATTTGGGAACTGATTAACCTGGTGCCGTTTTATTCACAATAAAGTGCCATGTTACTGAATTTCATTTAATGTCTGTTAATGTTCCACATTTCTGACTATTGGTGTACAAATTATAAACCAACTGGCAGGAACAGCTGTATTTCCACCTGCTCAATACTATTCCTCTGATATAAACAAACAAATGTTTTGTGATGCTTCTAATAAATATTTTTTCTTTAAAGCTTTAAGAATGTTCGGTTTGAGTTTGGATATTTTATTAACCTCAGGTTGGAGACACATCTTTACACCAAGTATTTGGATTTCACGGCACAAGCCACGCTGGAAGTACAACCCTAATTCTGAAAATGTTAAGTTGCACAAAATATCAGTGGAAAGCATGCAAGGATTTGCAAATGTCATTAACTAATATTTTATATACAACAAAAAATAAGAAAACATTAAGAGTAAGAAATGTTATTTTATTGAAATATGATCTTGAATTTGATGGCAGCAACATGTCTCAAAAAAGAGGGACGGGGACACATTTAGTGCTTCAGGGAACTGAAGATAATTGCTGGATCTTTGGGAGCAGAATGTTGTCCCATTCTTATCTGTTATGACTCTAGCTGCTCTACACTCCTGGGTCTTCTTTGTTGCATTTTGCATTTGATCAAGTGCCAAACGGTTTTAGTTGTTGAGTGTTCTGGACTGAAAGCAGGCCAGCATAGCAGCCATCTCTTCTACTACAGTTTGATGTAACAGATGCCCTGTGTGGTTTAGCGTCATCTCGCTCAATTATGCAAGGCCCTGTCTAGTTTCTATTAAACATGGTGTCTTTCCAGTTATGCGAGTTGCCAGTTCTATTAACACTAATGCACCCCCATACCATCAGATGCAGGATTTTAAACTAAGTGTTCACATCAAGCCAGATGGTCCTTCTCCTCTGTAACCCAGAGAAAATTAGGTACTGAATTTTCAGAATGAAGTTAAGTTTTTAAAAGAAGTTTAAAATAGTTTCCACTCTGCCTCAGTCTATTTTACAGCACCTCTGAATCATGTTCACACATGCCTTCTTTGGACGATAGAACTCTGACCTGCAATTGTGGACGGCAGTGTGAATGCCAAGATAATGATTTCTAAAAGTGTAACTGAACCTGTGTGGTGATTTCCATTATAAACTGTAACATGAAGGTCTAAAGCTCACAGGCATCCATTTCCCATGCACACAGAGGTTTTCAGATGCTTGTAATAATGCAAAGATATTATGTACTGAAGATGATTCATTAAAAAAAAAAAAAAAAAAAGAACTCTTACTTCTGATACTCTGCCTCTCTGAGGTCTCCTTTTTTAAGTACCCAGTACTTAACATTTTGCTGGTTAACTAATTAGTTTCAGTATGTTCCTCCATTTGTTTCCTTTTAGGACAATGTACTTTTTAGCTACTTCATATACACATTTCTTTAAATTGTATTCTTGCGCTCACTTTTAAGATGAACAAATATTTTTCATGAAATAGTAAAATGTCTCACGTTCAACAATTGCTTTCTATGGTGAATAAAATATTGGTTAAAGAATTTGAAATCCTTCTATTGTTTTTATTTATAATTTACACAGTATCCCAACTTTTTGGAAAATAGGACTGTAAGAATTTATGATCATGATGCATGCTTCCTGAATAGTTATGGAAATCTGCCATCACAAAAATACCAAAATCTGCAGTTTTCTATAGAAACATTTGTGAAATCTTTCCTAAAAAACAAACAAAAGAAAACAAAAAAACAAAAGAAGACTTACAAGTAGATCTGTAATGCTGATTGGATATTTTTCAAGAACATGTCTACAGATCATCATAAATTCAGCTCATTAAACAAATTTATTCAAAATGTGTTTTTTCACGCCATCGCATTAAACTAGATCTGAGAAGAATTTGTGGGATAGATAAAGGATTTCAACTTGGAAAAGCAAAATGACACAACACAAAGAAATAGAACTCAATTAGTATTTGTAGACAGTACAAATTTATACACCGTTGAACTGTAAATTTAGCAGCACCAACTCAGACATGTGAATGCTACAAAGGAAGAATTCATTTATATGGAAAAAAACTAAAACAGTGTGATCATGCTTGAAAACAGAAAAAAAAAAAACATCATACAAGGTTAAATAATGAACAAGGCATGAACCATTTCCACGATGGGAGACTTGAGTCATTTTAAATAAAAAATTTCCTTTTTTAAAAAATAAAAATAACTCCAAAAAACAATACATTTAAACAGAAAAACCACTGTTAGGAATATTTCTAACTATTTCCTTGAGGGTAAAAATGATCTGTTTAAAAATAACACTGTTCATTTTTGCGACAAGTCCCAGATCCAGGCTGCTTAAATCCGCCATGCTAAGTCTCACATTAATGGAGCAGATTAGGCTAATGCATCAGTAAGATGAGCTGTGGTTGACTCCTGTCTTTGAAAGTTTATGCCCTGTCAGGGGCGTAGAAGTGGGGGGTTCTGGCTGCCGGACCACATCATCCAGCTCACTGATGAAGTGCTTGAGATCCTCTAGGCAGCGCTCCCGGATTTCTCCAAGGTTTTCCCTAAGGGGAACCTGTAGCTGTTTCTCTAAATTGGGATCTTTAGCCACAAGCATCTTCACCACCATCCCAAAGGTTTCGCAGTCCTGGCGATACACCTGGACATGGATAGAGAGGTAAAAAAAAATTAATTACAGCTCCTTGTTTGCTATAGTCAAACTAGAGAAAAAGTTTTTTCATTTTTCACTCTGAAACACATTCACATTGACACATTTGGATCTAGATCTTGGGAAACTGGACAAAAGATTAGAGCTAATAATTTAGGTGGGTAAGATAAACCCTTTCCTTCCAGCCCTACACATGACCTAGATGTAAATACTCCATCGTCCTTAAATAATCATTTAGATCAGGGATCTCCAACTCTGGTCCTTGTGAGCTACCATCCTTCAGGTTTTGGATTCTACCCTGATGAAACACACCTGACTCAAATCACTGGGTCATTAACAGGCTTGTGCAGAGGTGTGTTGTAGTAGAGGACATCTAAAACCTGCAGGACAGTAGCTCATGAGGACTGGAGTTGGAGACCCCCGATTTAGATGTTAACACACATGTAGCGTTGAAACATAAAAAAGTCTTCTCTCATGTTTAATAACAGCACGTTACATAGGACAGGGTAGCAAAGGAAGCAATAAAACAAATTTTTAGTTAGTGGTACAGGGACCTGCAACAGTGTCAGGAGGACATTGAAGGATTGAAGGACATTTTAATTCAAGATCTCTTACATGACTTTTTCAATACAATTTCAGACATGGCCACCAGCTAAAGAAATTTCATTACTTTTGGGTCACATTTGCATTCTTGCAATTTTTATTACAGACAAAATTGTAGAAATTCTTCTACATTTGTGAGTTTGGTTGGTTGACTATATGAGCCATTTTTTCGTATTTAAAACAAACACTATTTTATGACATAGCCTCTTTATCCATCTAATCTGTCTCTGTGTCCCTATAGTCACCAAGTCATTACTTTATCCTGAGTCAGTGGAAGTGAGTTAACCCACTAACACTTCTACTTATGACATCAAGTCTACATGCCGCAAGCTGATACACAAACACATCCAGAAGAACCAAATTATGTATTGTTGCATGTGTTTATACATGTGCACAAGCGCCTGTGATGTGTAAAATTAGGCCAGGCAAGGGCGACTTTCATTAAACGGATAGTGACAGGGCTTCTGTGCTGCGGGGCGCTCAAACACGCTGGCTTATTTATAGATTTTCAACATGTTCATAGAACTGGACGCATGCTTGGAGAAGAGAAGCGATCCCAAATAAAGATCTGCTGTCAAACAGAGTTAATGTGCTTGCAACAACAGATGGCATCTTTCCAGAATGTGCATTGAAAATAGAACATGCCTGTTGTTGAATAAGAGCAAACACAAAGTTCATAAAGACTGAAATTTATTTCCTAAGTGGAGCTTTACCAAGAGTTGATTGCACCAGATGTTGAAACTTAAAAGCTTACATAAAGATTTACATGTATAATAAAACTGGCGGCAGAACATAAAATGGTGCATTTAGCAGCTTATAAATCTTTACTAGAAAGAAATAACTTAATGTGCAGATATTAATGACGTAATCTGTATAAATACATCTGGATATCAATATGAGAATCTGGAAATAAAAACGTAGTAGTATCAGGAATTCTTCAGACTGCAATTGGAGTTCACATGTAATTCAAGTAACACTAGTTACACACTTGAGCAGAGTTTGGTTAAGGGTATGGTTTGGCTAGTAATGAACGGAATTGAAAAAATATTTCAAAAGACTACTTTTTCCTTTGAGATAATGGCCTGCTGAAAGTTGCAAGATATTAGGCTATGTTCACACTGTAGGTCTTAATGCTCAAACACATTCTTTTTACAGAAATAGTTGTTTACGTCATCATTTCAATGCGACCTTCATCACACATGAACGGTACGTGAACTTGAAATGACCTGAAATGCAGAGGACAACATGACGTCAAGCAGTGCGTAGTATTTATGGAAGTAAATATGGATGTTTCATGTGTTTGTGCATCAATTTGGAAGTACCTGCACAGACAGACAAAGTTATTTCCAATTGATGAATGAAACGATTCAATATTGCCATGATTCTATATTGCTGCATGTTGCTTCCACTGGTGCACAAATGTGACGTTTATCTCACTTCTTTGACGTCAAAGTGGGATAAAATGCAGAATTAGCGTTCAGACTGAGGCCGCTGTAACACAGGTTGGATATGCATCCGATTTAGGGCCACATATGAAAGTGGTCTGGGATGGATTTAAAAAAATTTATTGATTTGTACCTTTCAGACTGTCGTTAAAAAAATTTGACAGGAGTCACATATAGGCAAAAAATCTGAATTACCTTTTCCAGATTAGTGAATAGTAGGCTAGTGGTGGTTTAAATGGGGGGGGAAAAACCGCCACCAGTAAAAAATAATAGATTGATTGAATTAGAATATATGTCATCTAGATATTTAATACAGCACAATGCAGTTGAACCATGCAACGTTTTCCTGCAATAATAAGGCTTTTATGTGCTGTTTTTGTCTTTTACTAAAGTGTGTAAACTGCCACTTGACAACAATACTTAGTTGTATAGTTGAATTGTAAAGGCAACTCTGGAGCGTGCAGTTACAGAAAATAGATAAGGAAGGACTAGAGGGCAGACAGCCAGATTTATAAAGAAAAATCACTGGACACATTAAACCAGGATTTTATTTAGTTAATTATCTTTTTTTTTAACCCTCAATGGATCCAACCTCATGTTTACTAAGATATAATATTACATATTAAAAATGTGAGAGGATAACTAGGAAGAAAATATATTCTGGTCTTTGTGGGTTTTTTTTAATACGTGTTCTGTTATTAAAACAACTACAGCCAACATATTTTCCAACTGATAATTTTATTAACTGGACTTTAAAACCACAAATACTATATTTTAACCAACAGCAGTAGAAAAAAATAATCTAACTTTGTTGAGGTTTGCTTGATCACATTTCCTTCCTAATTTAAATTTCTGATTACATGTCATCACAGATGTTTCCCATTTAAAAATTAACCCAGTCTACACGCAAACTGCTCTTTTTTGTCTCTCAGAAATCGCTCAGCTGAATCTACCGAGTTGCTACAATAAATTTAGATCCTTCTTTACACACAAATCTACTGAGGGAGTTACAAATAGCTGGTGCAACCCAATATGATCTCTGATGGTTTACATAATCAAACAGCAGAATTACATTAAATCATTTTTAACATTAAATTAGTGGTGACCATCAGGATGCCAACTCGGTGCAAACTGTAGGTGCTGACACAAACAAACCCGTCTCCACTGGGCATTTTCATTTATTCCTCATAAACAGAAAATGATCAAACGTAACTTTGTTACGCAACAATCAGTCAAACTGATCAGCACGAACCCTTTGACTGTCACTATCATTGATGGCTGGGTTTGGTAACAGCAAATTGACCTCTTTATTCTTTATCTATGTCCCATAGCCTCAGAGTGAATTTATTTGTTAAATTAACTCAGGAAGTATCCAATCAGTGTGTGGGCAGAAAGTTCTATGTAGGAAAAACTGCTCTTGTACAACAATGTGCTAAAAATGTGCTTCCTGTATTCAAACACACTTCATGAAATCCCTCCTGTTATCCAATCAGGAAGGAAAAGACCAGTTCTTGACTCTGGGTGGAGTCGGTCAAGAGTAAGAGCATCTGTCTCAGGATTCTTCTGTTTTTGTACTTTTGGACATGGGTGGAAGTTCACCTCAGTGAGGTGGGAAAACAATAATAATTTCTTTTTTAAGATACGGTTTATTTTGAGTTAATGTGCCCCTGTCCTTGCCTATTTATTGCAAATTATAAGATCATCTGCAAAAGTCAATGTTTGGGTGTGAAGGTTTAATTAGACCAAACTCCCATGATAAAAATCTGACCTATGAAAATGCAAAGTGTTTATGACACCTTGATTATTTCTGCCCATGCTGTTGCAGAACAAATTCCCCTTTCAACCCCATATCCAATATGAACTTCAAACAGGGTGTAGAACAGAGCTGGACATTTTTCTTTTGTGGGCGAATATTAGGAGTGTGAGAAAATGCCTGGCCTCAGAAATGAGAGAAACAGAACAAAGATGCATGAACTGGGGCCTTGCAGGCTGTCGTGTGGCCAAATCTATTTTTATTCCTCCATAAATGATATAAAACTCCTTTTTGTCAAAGCCTGAGTGATGAAGAGTAAAACAAAACCTTTATAGCCTCCCATGCCTTGTCACTCACTATGACCAGTTAGGTTGTACTGCAGCCAAAGTCAACTTCGACAATGAGAGCACATTCAGGTTGAATTTCAGCAGACCAACTTCACACAGCCACACAAACATAACTGAGGCACTGTTTAACACAGCCCAGCACGATGTCTGCCTCATGATGGAAAGCCGAGCCTGTGATCTGTGAGAAGAGACAGTTAGCTAACTTTGGAGAGACTGCTGGATTCGGCTATCTTGTGCCCGTGTGTTGAAGAGATGGCGAGACCAGATAGAGTGCAGAAAGCCAAACATCTGGCTGGTACTTGTCAGGTGGCTACAAACAAGCGCCTACAGCATGACGAATACAGCTGCCACTTTGCAGAGCACATGTGAAAGTGACTTTGTTATTGTGGGCTGAAAATGAATGGCTAACCTAAAAGTGTTGAGCTGAGTGTTGTGGACACGATGGGAAATTTATGCCAGCAATCAGACAAGTGCTTTTACATTTTACAGCAGCTGGTTGATATGTTGGTCACTTGGGAGAGTAAACATGCGAAAGCAGGTCTCTTAGGTTTTGATTAGTGTTCTAAAGTCTGAAGAGTTAAAATAATTTCCCGCCCTAAACTAAAAATGCTAATCTTTTTTAAGTCAAGAAATATGTTCATTCAATTACTTTTTTTTTCTGACCTCAAGATCATGACCAAACAATCCTGCCTCTCATGAAAAGCAGAGTGAGAGCTGCCAAATCACAAACAACCTTCATACACATGATCTGGATATCACAAAAGCCAGAGGGGGAAAAAAGGGGGAAAGCTGGAACTGTCGGCAGAAATTGATGGTTATCGAAGAATGAGAAATGCTGGGTAGAAAGCCTGAAACTTCAGATTCCTGTGAAAGTGGGAGACATTGTCCCCTCTCCATTTTCATTTTATCATTTATTTCATGTTATCTTTCCAGGCCTTAATGCATTTTGTTAATGAACTGACAGATTCTTGACAACAGATCTGTATAACAAAACTATTTCATGGAATAAACCATAATCAGATTTTTTACAAAATGAGTGAGCATAGAGAGAGAGCGAGAGAGAGATGGGCTATTAAAGAGGCCACAAGCTGCAACGTCAGCAACAACATCACAGCAGCCTATAGGTGCAGTTCAATGCGAGTACTCGATGTGTGCTCCAGGGCAGCGCTAGCTCAGCTTTAATGGTCTCAGTAAACCAGCGGTAGCGCTCACTGGTGCGGGCACGGCATGCATTAGATAACTAGAACCTCCAGCCTGAGGCGGTTTGAGTTCTGTTAAGTGGTCTACCTCCTGTTTTATTGTATGCATAATGGTACATCACGTTGAAGCTGTGTTTAGTAGCGGCATTTGGTAGATAATACTGCTGCATAGTTAGTAAAAGGGAGAATGGTAAAGTGAATTACAGGATGTACAATTCACAAACTCTAAGTTAATTTCCTGCGTGGTTCAGAACCTAATAGTTGCCTGCTTCAGTAATGCTTATTCAGTGTAATAATACATGAGTGATTTAGAGAACCCAAGGCCACCGTTTGTATGGAAACATGAGCCAAGTATATATACTATTCTGTGCCACGAATGGCCCAAGTTGACATTTATAGAAAAGTCTGACAAATTAGCAGTTTTTAATGAGAAGACTGTAAAAGCTGAATTTTCCAGCGTTGGATCAACTCAATGTTTAACATATGCTTGCATTTCCATTTAATACAATATAGTAACTTTTATAGATTTGTAGATAGTATTAATTTAGTATAAATATACTGCATGTTGCTTGAAGGACAAGAAAGTTGTACAAGTGAAAAAATGTTTGCAGAAACAATCATAGACATCAAGTTTCAGGAAGGGAAGTATAAGGGTAGTATAAGAAAACATATTTTTAACTTGTTCTTATGATGCTCATTTTGCAGCAGTACCTTTTCTATCTCTTGGGCTTTGGCTGCGATGGCCAGAGCTCGGGTCTCTTGAAAGTTGTCTGTGGACTTTTGGCTCTCTTCAACGGCAGGAGCCTCCGCTGGCTCCTCTTTTTCTCCTTCTGGAGGATGGATCTCCTCCTGCAGGGTGTAGAACAAAAGAGGTGAATCACAGCTAAAGGGAAGCTCAAAAAGAAGGAATGCAAGGGTTATTTCAAACATTGCAAGAGAGTCATGAAAAAAGCCAATCTATCACATAATGTAATGCAGACAATCATAGAAGTGACAAAAGAAAAGAAAGACGAAGAATACTCTGAGAATCAACATAATACTTGCAAATATGTGACAGAGTACAGGATAGGATGTGAAAGGCTGTGAGTCAGTAACTTAAATCCACACATCTTTGCAATACTGTGACCCAACTCAAAGATTGCTTACTATTATTAAAAAAAAGATGATGCTGAGGAGTGATGAAGGGTGCATCTTAACTGGATTGTAGTTTCTAAAGAAAGAGGGCCAGAGTTTACATTACAGAAAATTTGCTATGTAAACCGTGAGTTACATAGTTAAGTTAAAAGGACCAGAATTTTACAGAAGCATATGCAGAAGCAAAATAAGTATAAATAGTCTTTTCTTTCTTAAAAAGAAACAAATCCATCATTCATATAGTTGTTCTGATTAGAAAATATGGATACATAGACTGAGTTTTGGTAAAACTAATCCATTATATACAAAATTACAGAGCTGAAAATTCAGCTGTGGTTTTAAACAGCATCTTCAGAGAATAGGAAGAACCACAGGATTAGCTTCCATAAGGGCAGTCTGGAAACTCTAGCATCTTAAATCTTACTGTGAAAGCCAACAGAGTGCAAAAGGGAAAAATGAGGCCAACTTGGATCACTGCTCAATTTCTTCACTTATTTCCTGATACTGTTAGAGTGAAGGCCAATGAGCAGAACTACCCAACCATGACAAAAGTCCACTCATAGATTAACAGGAAACAGGCCACAGAATAAGTCATATTCCATCCCTAGATGACCGAGCAAAGATATTACAGGCGATGGTACATCACAAAGCCGAGGGTGGTCTAACATAAAAAGCACAACTCATAAAGAGTCATCCAATTATTTCTCCCTATCCACTCCCTGAAGCTATGCTAGGGAGAATTTCCTTCTATGATCTTGTGCGCGTATGAAAAATTGAGTTTGTCAGTCTCCAGCCTCCTTTGCCTCGGTCAAAAAAATTTTCTGTCTCAGCCTTTCATTTCAACTGGCTGGGCACAGCCTAACCTGGAATTGTTCTGCTACATTCAAAGCTTGGCAGATACAATATCTGCAAACTGGCTTATACCAAAATGTCTCAAGTCCAGAAGTTTGAGTAATCCAATTTCAGTGTAGAACTAAAAATGGAGGGATGTGTTTGTTTGTTTTTTTAATTTAACGCTTACGTTGTTTGAGAAAAAAAAACTTGCTTAGACTAGTCACTACTGGAGATTTATAGTCCCTGTGCTTTATTAAAATAGTTCTTTGCTGGCACAATTCTTAAAATCTACCCCTTATGTTGAAGGGGGAACGAAACATTCTAGGGTCACACACCCTCAAATGGCACTAAGCAGCAATACTAAGATGAAGTAGTTGGCGACGGAGTGCATTTTTGGTACTAAAGGAGAAATCCACTCATGCAGTTATCTAATTTGTCCCGTTTTAATGGATCTCAGCTTTCAACGTAGTTGGAAAAATCGACATGAATTTCACATAAAGTCAGAGATGAAATATTCCGGTGAACTTTTGTCGGTTTCAGGACCAGTTCTTTACACATTAGGCCACCCTGGCTTACAGCCAGAGCTGGGGCTGCTCTTTAGGTCCCCTTCTTTGGTCTCCTTAGTCTGGTATGGCTCCAGAAAGACTACGTGTGTGTTTGTTGAATCGCCACAGCAGGCAGTGACCCAGGCCATGAGATCAAGCTTTTACTGGGGAACAGCACAGGCCTTTCATCTTGGTCAAGGTTATGGGGTTGTGCCCCGAGTACAAAGAACAACAATGCACCACAGGCTAGATCAAACAGCAGCAGAAGCAGAAATGTGTGTGTGTAAGGGTGGGGCGCCACAGCAGCTGATTGGGTGGTGGATGATTGCTCTTAGAAAAATGCACATTTGCTCTACAGACATTGATACATCATGTGACTCTTATTTGTAACTCCGCTATATAAATGAGCACACTCAAAACAAATAGCTCAATATCTGCCTGGAGAGTTTGTCTAAAATGTATTAGCCTCTATTTAAAACAATAACACAGAGCTTATTATTAAGCCTTTCGGGGTAACCAATCAGATCACATGTAAACTCTTTTGATTTCCGATGTGGTCTAATGGCAGATTTAAGAATTACTTTAGGGAAACCACAACCCTAAAACGATCAGCATTTTAAGATACAGTTTTATAGCCTTTCTGATCAAAGCGGATTTATGCTCTACTTGTAAAAATGTTACCAGTAATGAATGTTAGTCTGTCGGTTCTGTGTCAGGGACATTTACAGATTTAAAGCAGTAACTACAAAAGCAGTGCAGGTTTAAAGGTTTTTAGATTTTATCGCAGAACACCAGACCTGCTGGTATACTGATGGAAATATGAATAGAAAGATCTCATAATGCTTTCCACCAGCCTTGCTGTGCTTTCTATTAAAAAGATTCAACTTAAAATAAATTTTCATTATTTGCAGTACATTGTTATTAATTCAGAGCATATCTGCTTTTAGTATTGGTGTTCAAACATAACATTACATTTGCAAGGTTTCTGCAAATGTTATTAGTAAGTTAATATAGTTATGTGAAATAATGAAAACTACAGCAACCTGCATTAAGTCCACATTTATTAGACCATCAAAAGAAATTACTGCTACGCATGTAAGCAAGTCTGCCTTCTCGGGAATTATCAGATTTTCCCCAATAAGCATTAAAGAAATAGCATATAACCAATAACATAACATCTTAGGAGTGCACTGGAAAGGTATCATTTTTAGGCCACATGGCTTTTGTCGTAGCTAGTTGTGGACATCTCACTAGCTTCTGCAGTATATTCCTCTCTCATGTAACCTCTTGTGCTAAAATAATGTTCAGAGAATAACTTTTGATGAAAAATAACATATTTATAACTTGTGAATTTAACTGGAGGCATCAAAACAACACATATGTTTTATCCAAATATCATGCAATACACTTTCATTTGAGCCAAACATATCTAATCAGCCACCCTAAATTCACTGATATAATTATACACCATCAACACTAAAGCGTTTCCCACTAAAAATATAAAGATTCATGAGCATTTCATGATATTACTTTATTATTTAGAGGTTTTTTTTCCAACATATCCATGGTGAATTTTGATGCTCTATTGCCTTATAACACAAATATAACATCCAATCTTCACCGCATTTCTCATGTTTGATGACAGTGCAACCCTGAAGACGTCAACATGTGAATTTTCTGTGGGTGTGGCAAAGAGACAAAAATTAAAAAACAAAACCATCTTAGAGCCATTGGTTAAATCAAACTATATTGAATGTTGTTAATTAATTCAATGAAATAGGTTTTAGTAATGTAATAGGTCAGTGTGGAGTATGTTTAACCCTAAAAACCCAAAACTGCATCCCTCTAAGATGTCTGAGCACATAAAGGCTATAGTTCTTTGAAATCAGAATCATTCAGGTGTGTCCTGAACACTGCAAATGAGCAATAAAATCTTATGAATGTATGTCAAGACTTTGCCTCCGAGCCTTATGGTGCACATTTTTCAAAAAAGAAAGAAAAAAAAAAAAATATATATAATCATAAGATCGCCCACTTGCTCCTTCAACCAGACATTCAGCCCCACGCGGGCATATTCTTTACCACTAAAAGGAAATTATTGTTCAATGTAAACAGCGTAAACACATCTCAGTGAGTTCCACAGGGACGTCTGCTGGCTAAGATCATGTGATAAAGTTATGACTCGGGCTACTGAGTTAACCCTACACTTCTGGGTGGCCACTGCTAGACACACTGCTCCTAATCACATCTGATTCCATTTACACTTCTCTGCATAACTGAAGATGGATGGCATCAGCAAAACAAACTACTATTTGCAATTCAGTCAGGAGAAATACACATACAATGCTAAAAGTATTTGTTTCAAATTTTGTCAACACTTGACCCTTTTTCTATACCATTAAAAGTTCTTGTGACTGAAGTCTGCTTACACAGCAGGTAAACAAAGCGAAGGCCTGATGGCTTTTTATGCTGTGTGTAAGCACCACTTTAAAACCCATTAACATGCTTTGGCAAGACTAAACGCTTATAAGAAGGATGGACTTTAAGAAGTTCCAGATGCACCCTGCTGTACAATGACAAAGTCAGAGTCCATGGCGATCAATAAATAGGAAAACAGACCACAGTGCATGTGGGACAGCAATGCCGTATTATCAACTTCAAACCAATCACATATTTAGGAAAAAATTAACAAAATATATTTGGCCAAACAGCTGTGGATTTCATCAACATCTCATGACTTTTTATTGTAGCTCACCTTATTAGATGTTGCACTGTGAGGAGAGCCTTCTCTTGAAAGGCCAGGGATTTTGTCTGTAGTTTTAGGACAAGAAATGGAGACAATAGAATTAACATATTGAGATTTCAGACAGGGCTAAAGATAGGGTTTAAAAAAAAAAGAAGAAAAAAAAAGATGTTGGTTAAGAAAATAATGACAAGAGAAGGGAGAAAAGCAGCAAGAAGAGGGAATTTTGTGAAAAGAGATATATTAGTTTTACTAATAATTGCATATTAATCCACTTATTGTAATGAATGTTTCTGAAAAAAGGCTTTCATAGTCTGCCTCTCACCTGAAACAATGCTGGGATAGGCTCCAGCTCACCCCGCGACCCATAATAGGAATAAGCGGTACAGATAATGACTGACTGACTGACTGGCTTTCATAGTCGGCCGTGATTAGGATTTCTAGAAAAGCTTGAAACAGATGGATCATTGTTGTGCTCCAAACTCCAGTTTGTAAGATCACTTTAACACATTAAGGACACCGCCTACTCTCCAGTTGCTCATTCTTTTTTAGCTCTTCTGCCATCTTAATTATTTTTTTTTTCTGGTAGTCCTGACACAAGCTACAAGCATGCACATCGTCCAAGGATTTGCGGTTAACTAACACCAAATGTGAACTCTTAACTCCGATAAATGAAACAAAAACAACCCAAAGTGAAAGCTTTGGCTTCAGGAATATCCATCAGACATCCTATACCTTTTCCCTCCACTTCTACACACGAGCTGGTGGCATCTTTATGAGCCCTGACAAAGTGGCAGATGGACCGGGCTGCCTGCAGGACACATTAGAAATGCTTTCTGTCCACTCAGGTTACCCAGACTGGGAATAGATTGAGTTTAAACAACGGTAAACTTTTAATATATCGGAAACAAATCCTCTGCATGTCATCTCATTTTGTTTTAATTGATCTGAACTGAGATAACACACACAGTATAGTCTACTGAACATGTATACCCATTATAATATGATGCATGACCAGCAGATAATTTCACAAAATCTACTCCTGATTATTCTGAGAAATAAGAAAAAGCCTAATTTTTGTGCCTGTTATGGGGAAATATATCTGAAACCTACCAACAATGAAGTTGAGAGAACTCAGACATATCAGTGGAAAAAAAAATTGTAATTTTTCTTAAAATCTGAAAACAACCTTTTTAATCAGCCTCCTTCCTCTCGATAAGAAGTACTGACCATTTAAATCCTATATTGGCCAACTGTTGCTCTCTACAACTTTACTTTACTTACCAGTTATCTTGATCAGAGAATAAGTTTCTACATATCCTGCAGGAAAACCAAACCGCAAGGTCACCAGCTCTATATGTCACAGTAACTAGGGGGTCGTGCGTAACAAAAAGCTCCCACTCGCTGCCCTTATGCTAAGCTAACAAGTGCATCTTATCCTGCTCTTAGAAAGTTAAAATGAAACATCTTAATCTGGTAAAAGAACACTAAAGTGTAGCACTGTTATGTTGCGATGTTAAAACAAGGATGCTTATTTCAATGTAAACTACACGCTCCTCTCAAAGGGGAAAAAAGCAGTTCAAATGGAAATGTAAGCAGACAGAGGATAGTAACATAAACAATTATGGAAAAAGGGAACTTTTAAGGCTTAGAGGCTATTAAAAGAGCATGCAGTAAGCAAGGACACACCTTAGCACTTTATTTGGGTCCCATCATTAAAAAAAGAGCAGAAATAAAATCTTAGATGTAACTATTTAAATGTAACTTTAGTCAGGGACAGTTCGGGTAGGAACAATGAAAAGTGCTTAAGTATCTCCTTAACAGGAAATGGAAAAGGCATGAATATTCTAACATAGAAAATTTCCAGCTAGCTTCTATTTAATAAACTAAATTCATGATGCAACTCACTCCAGACCTGGGTGAAATAAAAAATAAATAAATAAATAAAAATTTCTGTCATAAACTGCACCTCAATTTGATGGAACTGGTTTTATTTTTCCTTTTAATGGTTTTCTGTAAAATATTGCTCGGGCCAATCTGGCATTAATACTTCAACTTTCTTTGTTCTTTACATCCTTCTCATCTCATTTTAAAAATTTTCTGACACGACAAGGATGCAAGTGAGAACATCACCCAAGCTTGTTCACATGGCTTTAGTGTACAGACCCAAAGTGTCGGGTCCACTCTGCTGAGGATAGAGCGCCCCCCAGAGCTGCTCAGAAAGACCTGTGTGACCTTCTGGACCGTCCACGCCTGAAAAGCCAATCAGCCAGATTATCAGTCAGGGACAGACAATGAAACGATAAAGGTGGGAAACAATGAATGAACATGTTTGGGGCAGAATTTTTCTTTTTTACTGCGGCCTATCCAAATGTCATTTTTTTCTGGTTTAAATTATCGATATGAAGCTTAATGATTGATGTCTCAGTCAGTTTGCATCTGTCTTCTTTCTAATGACAATGCAAAACAGGAGCCATGCCACAATTTTGCAAACCATACAAATAATTTATCTTTTTAACTCTATACTGTATTTAATAGTCTTGCTTTACCTCTTTGCAGGTCTGTTATAATTATCCATGTATTGCAAATGATCAACATATTTAAACTATAATTATTAAAAGCTATTTCAAAATCAATCAAATCTTTTAAGCATCACATATTATAAGGATGTTCCAACTGTAAATAGCTCATCAAGCCATTTGCAGTTAATTTTCTACAGCTTCATGTGACCACAGGGAAAGGGAATCTAAACTTTCTACATACTCTTGCCTTGTTGTGAGGGAAAAGGCAGGCTCTTGGCTCTGTCTGGAGAGTATCCTCTGCTGCTTACGCTGGAGCCAGAGCGACTGTGGGGGGAGCGGGCCACCTCTCGGCGCACTGGGGAACGCTCTCTGAGGGGAGGAAACAGGGCCGCCTTTCTCCTGTAGGGGTCTCTGTCCTCCCTAAAAATATATATATAAAAGAACCACAATGGGAGGATATGTGGGTCAAATCTGATGTTTTCGGATTGAAAGTCCAAAGCAACAAACAGCATTTTTGCATCATCTCGATTTCAAAACCTCTATAGCTACAGCTGTGATTATCCATCTGGTTTATGCCCATACATAACAATTTTAAGTCCACATGCATTTAGTCTGAAAATGAATTAATTATGATAAATAATGTTGTTCCCAGTATGTCTTTGGAATTAATGAGTATCAAATATTGCTGGATTTTCATTCTAGCTGAAGAATAAGCAGTAAGTTATGCTATAGTCTTGACTGCAGCTTTGCTTGCCTGTAATGAACATGGAATATATACTGAACAATAATGACCAGAGGACGTTCTGAACAACGATTCAGCAGATCTGTACTCATACCCTCTGTCCAGGTTCCGGATGGCTTGCACTAATGTGTCTTCTCCACTTTCTGGGAGCGATCTGGGTGCTGGATAGATGCCCTGATTTCGCACATTATGAGGTGGTGGTGCACGGGTGCTGAATGGGTTTAAAAAGATATGTTTGTGGTTGGAGACACATACTGTAAAGTAACAATGTACTAAGGTGTAGCTCTAATTCAGCATGCAAAATGCTTATTGTAAAATCCTACGAGGTAAGAAATTTACTCTTGCCAGGAGAAACAAAGACTTTACGCCTGACCACATGAAGTAGTACTCAGCAGCAGAACATGAGGATTTTAATCTATGTTAATATATTTTTCTGAATGACCTCTACGTTAATATAAGAGCAGAAACAAAAAAAAGATAAATATAGCTTCATGCAAATTTTAATTGCTTCACAATTACAAATCCTTCTTAGATAGAAAAATAAACATGTTTAGCCATTATTTGTTCTTTTTTTCTAGGCAGAACTTATCACTTGATTGCAAAACTTCTAATTTGAATCATTTTTCTCTGGTTCTCTTTGCCAAAATTTACAAGATTTTAAGTAAATAATAAAATAAATCAACACAACTGACCTCATTTCTCTCTCTCAGATTGAACTGTTTAATTCTGAGCCTTGTATACCTGTGTTTATGTAGTTTTAGTTATGTAAGCACCTTTTCATTCCAACTGTTGTCCTCTGCATGAACACTTCATTTTTAAAATGCGCCCAGAATTATAAGATACCTGACGCTCTCCCTCCTATTTTAAATGTAATTTTTATTATAATTAAAACATATTCTAAAAATTTTCACAATGTGAAAGTAGGGCTGCAACGATTAGTCGACGTTGTCGACAATAAAAATAGTCGACAACGAATTTACCCGTCGACTATTGTCGGCAAAAAAACCAAAAAACCTACAGAGTGAGACATCGTCTTTTTCCTCTATCTCTGCTGAGGGTCGCATGCGCAAAGAAAGAAAACTACAGAGTGAGACATCAGCTGTGTCCGAATGTCCACCCTACTCCCTAACCCCTCGTTCACTACATAGGGCT
The DNA here is from genome assembly GCA_037177495.1 of Rhadinocentrus ornatus. NCBI lineage: Eukaryota > Metazoa > Chordata > Actinopteri > Atheriniformes > Melanotaeniidae > Rhadinocentrus > Rhadinocentrus ornatus. The sequence continues at coordinate 16,032,740 of JBAMHW010000026.1, read as the reverse complement.
GCACTATTTAGCACACTACATAGTGCACTCATTCTCTTCGAGATTCGGACACGAAGCTGCCTATTTTCCCCTCGCCGCAGACCGCTTGACTCTATCAGCCGTCACCATGGCAACCACAGCACGCGTCACGTCATTCCAAATCCAATCCAAAG
>JBAMHW010000026.1:16013645-16032488 GCA_037177495.1 Rhadinocentrus ornatus | reverse complement strand
ATTTTTTGTAAATCTATTCAATAAAAAATGTTTTTTCGCCTCCTTCTTGTTCAAACCTTCAGACTGCATCCTGAATTATTACATGCTTTTTGGCACCATTAAGAACTGTAGGAGCAAAATGCAATCTTTATCAACATTCTCAAAAATGTAGAACTTGCACTTTGTTGCAGCTATAAAATCATCATACTAAGAAACTTTACAAGTCAGAGCCAATCATGTCAAAATGGTTCTTTTATACTTGCAATGTACGCACAATCAAGTTATTTGCAATATGTGACTTTTTAATTTTAGTATCAGAATACAGATAAATCAATAAAAAGAAAAAGGCTGTCCGTCAAACTCTAAAGGACTGAGTAATTTTAACAGTGTGATCCCCAGTGGAGATGCTATGAAACGTGAATAGGGTCAATTTAAGTCAGAAACAGCCCATGATTTATAATCGCTGCTATGTAAACAAGCTAAATTGAGACCAACTTCTGTGGGGGTCATCCCCTCTGCCTAAACCGGACAAACTGAAACACGGAGGACTTGTTCAAAAGTGCATGAGTACATGGGAAAAGCCTGTCCCCTACTGTCCAAACTGAGAACATTGGATTCAAATGAAGTAATACTATAAAATGTAGTAAACAATACCGTTTTCTAGTAAGACTGTGTTTGTGCTTAACATACAAACAGGAGATGTTTACCCAAATTCCAAAGGCCGCCCTGCGTGTGGGTCCTCCCTTGACCCTCTGTAAGGATAGTCCTCCTACACAACAAAGAAAAGGTATATACAAAAAATAAAAAAGATATAGTTTAAAGTATGCACATTGTAAAAATGGAAATGATTTCTAAGGGAGTTAAACCCTATATTTAATAGTAAACAGTACTGAGACATGTTAAATGTTCAATCCAAGACTTTTTTTGCTCATTTCACTGTTGAAGATAGCAACACTGTGTCAACAGAGTTGTTGCTGTTATATTAGCTCATGTGAACAACACTCCATGTGTGTTTGGGAAATAAGTGTTTGCTTTACTTTTAAATGTGAAATGTTCTCCAAAGGATTTCAGATGCAGCAGTTTAGAGCCCCCTTTGTAGTGACACTACCAGTGTCAACTGTTTAACTGCAGAGCTCTGCTGTTCTACTACAGGCAGACAGGTGTTAAGCACTGTCTTAGTAAGCCAGACCACTACTAAAAAGGACATTGTCATTGGACAAATTTGATCTAAGATTGTTGTTCCAAACCTGTATTAATACATTTACATCTGTATTGATGATGCCTTTACACCATTGTCACAGATGCTGTTTTTATTTTTTACTTTGCACTGATACTAGACTCTAGAATTCACAATCATGAGGAAGGTTGCTGACCAGAGAGTTGTGCAGAAAACTATCATTGATATCCTCCACAAGGAGGGAAAGCCTCAAAAGGTAACTGCAAAAGAAGCTGGATGCTCTCAAAGTGCTGCATCAAAGCACATGAATGAAAGGTTGAGTGGAAGAGAAAAGTGTGGAACAAAAAGATGGAACAACCAGCAGGGATGACCGCAGCCTGGAGAGGATCATCAGAAAAAGGTCATTCAAAAATGTGGGGGAGCTTCATAAGGAGCGGACTCAGGCTGGAGTTAGTGCTTTGAGAGCCATCACACACAGACGAATCCTGGACATGGGCTTCAAATGTCGCATTTCTCTTGTCAAGCTGCTCCTGAACAAAGTACATCAGAAGCATCTTAACTGATGAGAGCAAATTTTGCATCTCATTTGAAAATCAAGGTCCCAGAGGCTGGAGGAAGAATGGAGAGGCAACAATCAAAGACTTAAAGTGCAGCGTGAATATTTTTTTACAGTCTGTGTTGATGTGAGGAACCATCTCATCTGCCGGTGTTGGTCAACCGTGCTTTATTATGTCCAGAGTCAACGCAGTCATGTACATGGACATTTTAAACCACTTCACGCTTCCTTCAACAGAAATGCTTTTTGGAGATGTTGACTTTATTTTCCAGCAGGACTTGGTACCTGCCCCTACAGCCAAAGGAACCAAAACCTGGTTCAATGACCAAGGGATTACTGTGCTTGATTGGTCAGCAAACTCTCCTGACCTTAATCCCATAGATTTTCTATTGCCAAGAAAAAGATGAGACACATGAGACCGAGAAATGCAGAAAATTTGAAGGCCACTATTGAAGCATCCTGGTCTTACATTACACTCAAGAGGTGCCACAGGCTGATAACATCCATGTCACGCCGCATCAAGGCAGTAATTCATGCAAAAAGAGCTCAAATCAAGTAGAGTTCATGTGCATAACTACACTTTTCAGATGGTTAACATTTCTGTATTCATATTATTATTTTTATTTATATTGATATAATATTCTGATTTTCTGAAATTTTGATTTTTGGGTTTTCATAAGCTGTAAGCCATAATCATCAAAATTATAATGAATAAATGCTTTAAATATCTCACTTTACATATAATGAGTTTATATAATATATTAGTTTACCTTTCTAAGTTGATGTACTAAAATTAATTAAGCTTTGCACAATATTTTATTGTTTTGAGTTTCACCTGTATGTCCATGTTCTGATGAATCTAAGATTTGATCATTAATCACAGCCCTAAGGATGACTGATATATTCATTTTTTATTAAAATAAACAAACAAAATTGGTGTGTCAATCTACAAAAAAACAGCATTACATTAAAAGTAAGTTTAATTAAGTTCAGACTCATTTAGTACTAAGGCAGTGTAGATTAATATTAATCTTTGATTTTCTTATACAACTTTTATTCTGTACAGCTAGTTTACTGATACAGTTATACTAATAAATAGAACTAAATTATTTTGACATTCTTACCCTCCTTGCTGGTGGAATGGCTCTGCGTTCAGGAAAATGAGGGCCATCCCCTTGGTAGCCCCTCTGATCTTCATGGTAAGGCCGGGGACCACCTCCATTTGGGTAAAAACGTGGACCTCCTTCATATTCATAGCCACCCCGACCATAGTCATCCTCTGGCCTGCCAAAGGGGCCTCTCCTTTCCACTGCTCCAGCTACCCGTGGATATGGACCCTACACAGATGGGTATAGTTTATCATTTTGATTTGAACTTCATTTTTTTTTTATACATATATATAAATTCTTGCGATTTTTTCCCATGTATTTCCTGTATGTGCTACATGATTTTGCTGGAAAACTCTATGCTGTTTGAAAAAAAAAATAATAATAAAAACACTTATGCAACTTGTATTGAAATCTGATAACATGAGGTAGAAAAGAAATTATGATCATTTGCAAATCACTCACCGGCCTATCTGGTATAAAGCGCTCATCATACACTTCTCGTATACTTCGGTCTCTTCTATATGTCACTGCAAACAGAAACGAATGACAGATGCTGTGTGTGTGTACTACACACAAAAGTAATGATTTATACAAGGGATCAGCACATTTCCCAAAGACGGAATATAAACAATATAACATTTAGCTTTAAGGTACCTATACGTTGTCAACTTTTTGTTGGTTTAATAAACATATTTATGTTATAAAATATGTTTAAATAAAACATTTATTCAAACTAGTGTATAATAAATGCTTTGTGAAGAGTTGGATAAAAAAAAAAAAAAACTTACTTTTTGACTGAAGGGCCTCTGTGAAAATATCTTCAAAACAACCTGTAAAGATATTTATAAAACGTAACTATACACGTTTTCAAGCGGCTGCTTTGGAAAAAACAAGAGTTATAAGATTGCGTGTTATACGTAAGATCCCTACATTCAGTCTTAAATGCAACCAAGTATAGGGCAAGATAAACAAATGTATTGTTTTAAACTGTGATCCAGCAACTGAGCCGCCGGCTTAAGTTTGCTCTTGCACTTGACTGAACGCGTCGGGTGCCCATTTGTTCGTATAATTAGAAGCGATTTGCTCGACGTTTGACCCGATTGCAACAGCTACAAAACAATGCTTACATTTTTGTGCTAAATTATTATGCTACTGCAAGTCCATGCAAGATGCAACGCTAGGAAAGCTAATTCGCTAACCCCGTTGTATTTTAAAGGGGAGCATGTTATTTTATCTTCGCTGCTACAAAAAAATCTAAATAACCACACACGGTGACTTGTGGTTAACAACAACAAAAGTTAAAATTTAAGCACTAATTGCAAAACAATCTTACCTTCCTATATGGTTTAGTTAGCCTAGCCTTCCCCGGTAGCTACAAGGGCTATTTACAGGGGGACATGTACACGTCATCAAAATGCGACAGATCGGTATGCGGTTTGTTTCTGTTCTTTAAATGTGAAGACAAGTACAGATGAGCACAGTTGTGCTATTTTAACATATTTCAATTCTATTATATCGGCTATATCTGCGTTGGTAAGTCATTTGGTGAATATAGTATTTATAAAATAGACTCAAATGTTAGCTCAAATAATCTGCGTGTTTGTCTTACAGTGTCGTATGTGTCAACTATGAGCGGGGGTTTAGCACCAAGCAAAAGCACAGTGTATGTGTCAAACCTGCCATTCTCTCTGACCAACAGTGACTTACACAAGGTAATTTAAGTATTATGAATATGTACAGCACTTAATTTGCTTTAAAAAACATAAATAGTGAATGTGCTTACCGACCTCTGAAAACACTTAACGTACTGTCATTTCAGCTGTTCTCTAAATATGGAAAAGTCGTAAAGTAAGTAATGGTTCTGTCTCAATATATTGTTATGCTAAAAAAACGCTAAAACATCTCGAGCACAGTTTGCAACTTCTAAATAATTGCCAGTAATCATAATGATACCAGTTACAGCCTAAGGTCTTACGATTTTTAACCATTATGTGTACCTCAGGGTTACCATTGTTAAGGACAAAGACAATCGCCAAAGTAAAGGAGTGGCGTTTGTTCTCTTCCTGGACAGAGAATCAGCTCATAACTGTGCAAGAGCAGTGAACAACAAACAGGTGAGCTCTTATAGTTCTCACGTGTATGTCACTTATCAGAAACTACTGTCTTACTTCCAGTGATCTTTCTTAAATGGATGCTGACTTATCAAGGTGAAAATGTGTTTGTCTTCTAGTTATTTGGTAGAACAGTTAAAGCCAGCATTGCTGTAGACAATGGGCGAGCCGCTGAGTTTATAAGAAGACGAAACTACACGGACAAGTCTAGATGCTATGAATGTGGGGTGAGTGTGCACTTAACTTTTCATTTGTGGAATTACAGTTGCAGGTATATTTATTTATCTGTCCTTTCTGAATGAATGAATGTATATTCTCTTTTTGTATTAAAAATAAAAAAACAACATCTCAGGATACAGGACATTTAAGCTATGCGTGCCCCAAAAACATACTAGGAGAGAGGGAACCTCCTAAGAAGAAAGAAAAGAAGAAGAAGAAAAGGGTACAACAACCTGAGCATGTGTAAGTATTTTGTGGTAGTTACTGACACTTTGTTTTGTTTTTTTAAATAATTGTCTGTATTACTGAGTATTTCTTTTCTCCATCTAGTGAAGATGAAGAGAGTGAAGAAGAGGGAGAGGACCCAGCTTTAGATAGTCTAAGCCAAGCCATAGCTTTTCAGGTAAGGATGCATGAATAGAAAGTGAACATTTTCATTTCAAAGTATGTCATTATACAATTTTATTTCAAGTGCAACATCCATACACACTGGGGCTTTAATAATACACATTGGTATTATTAAAGCTAGTGATTAATAAAAGCAGAGCCAAATTTGTGATAGGTGTATCCACAAGTTGAAACAGGAACACTGGACGCACGTGTGATGCTGTTAATACTACAACTTGAATCAACAATGCTAAATCTTTTCATGCATGCAAATTTAATCCAGCTTGCATGAAAAAATGTGAGAAGTCCACATAGTTAAGAATTTCAACATAATTTCAGCTTAACAAAACTGATCTACACTAGTTCTACACCACAATGCTAAAGACTTACAGTATCAGCTGCCATCATTCCAGGTGCCTTAGGATGTCTGTCAAGAAGAAAAAGGTGCAATCATTTTCACCAGTTCCTTTCTTGATAATATTCCAGACGGTAAAATTCATCAGACAATTATTTGATATATGCTAATTTTTTATAAGTTTAATTAAAAGTTTTAGATGCCAAATCTCACCTCAATGATTTAATTACATTTAAACAATGAATCTATTAATAGTTGATCTACATGTATTTGTCAAGAGCTCAGTGTTCAATTAACAACTCAAAATGTAAATGTACAGCTGAAAGACTAAATTAATGTTTACGCCTGTTGCGCAATACATTGTCCTGCTAAAGAAGCCTTACAATCACTCTGAAACATTTGGTTCTGTGTCTCACATGCATCCAAATGGTGACGCTGAATGGGTTATATTTATTTTGCTTTGGTTTGCAGACCAGTCTAATGGACACTGCTGCTATTAGATCTAACAAAGCACAGCTTTAAAAAGAATATTAAAAAGACTTTAAGAATATTCATTTAACAATCAGTTTGGCTTTGTCTTGTAATATGGTTAGAAGTCAGTGACAATGAGAGGCAAACTTTAACTTCATGTCTGGTCTTTGTTTCAAATGCAACCCACTGACTCAAGAAGAGAGAAGGCCCATATAACCTCTTCTTGCAGTAGAATCTGTAAAAGTGATTGATTTACTTAAATGCTTATTATGTTATCCATCAGCTGCCAACCTTATCGTTTTGTCCCTCCAGCAAGCCTGTATTGAGGAAGAGGACAAAAAACGGAAAAGACAGGCAGAAGAGGACAGTGCTCATGCTTCAACATCCTCAGACTCAAAGAAACCAAGGATAAAAAAAAGTGCATACTTCAGTGATGAAGAAGAGCTCAGTGACTGATAGTACGCACACTGACTGTAGCAAGATGTTATATGATAACTATGGATGGAGTCATATTTTCTGCCTCATGGGGTGTGAAAAATATGTCTCCAGGTTTATTGTCAGTCTGTTTTTTTTTGTTTTTTTTGTGTGTTTTTTTTTACTGCTGTGCTTAGTTCAATAAACTAATTTAGTGTTGTATTTTTTACATATTTGTGGTGGCAAGTGTTTATTGGGCATATGGGTACATGAGATGACCAGCTGTTGAAAAGATGGAAGCAAAAGAGGTAAAACTGGAAAGGTATTTAAGCATCCAGTTTTCAAAACAGGGTGTAACATTAAAAACTCAGTGATCAAAGCTACTATGAAACTGGAACTATTGTATTTTAGTTAAGAATGGATTCACCTGCAGTGAAATCTTGAAAACGTGGGGAGTTTTTATTTTTGCATTTGATGTAAAACTGTTAGAACACCTAGTCTGCCTTTTTTGTTGTTTTTGTTTTTGTTGGCTTCTAATTTTCAGATTTAATTTTCCGTTTATTTATTTTGATAATCTCCGCTTGCGTCAGCACGTAGAGTAAGCCAAGGATTTCCTCCGTTAATGCGATTGTAATATAAACAGCTGCCAAAACAAAGATGCCAAGGACATAAAAGGATTCACGCTACACGGTATCTGTTTTAAGCATGCATCCCATAGCAAAACGGAATTTTTTGTAATTTTTTTTTTTTTTTTAGTTTTTTTGCAAGTGGCAATTGCATAAATGAACTATGGAAGATGTAACTGGAAGTAGACCTTTATGGTGCAAAATGAGTATATTGTGTGTTGTGTTTATTGCACACGTATTGTCCAAAGTACATCTCGAGAGTTGATTTATTGTTTGGCTTTGTAAATTCTTGATTTTTGTTTTTATCTTTCAAGATGTGAGTAATTGTATATGAACAAGTTGTTTTATTACATTTTTTTAACGACTGGCTCATTTCTCGTAATCAAATAATCATTTAGAAGCCACAACATGTAGATTTAGGAGCGTACAAGGTGTACGTGAAGGCAACATTGATTCATGGAGAGGAATGTCAGCCTCGGGAAGTATACCAGCCTCTGATTGGCCACGTCGAATCACGTGCTTATTTCCCAAGCGGAGTTTCCACGACAGCTGGAAGCCGAGCGGTACAGGCGCATCGTTTCTTTGCTAAAATAATTAGAAAATAACAGACTTCTGCTCATCTAAGCTCCTCCACATAAACCCTGGTCTGGCATGGGCGACAAGAGGAGCCCCACAAGGTAACTAGCGCCTTAGCGTGTCCTGAAAATTCTAGCTAGGGGAGGGGAGCGGACATCGGCGAGCGCACTGGGGGAAAAAAAATGGGTTTTCTCTCCAGTCTCTCCCTCTCTCGCTGCGTGTGTTTATGAGCGCGTGCGAGGAGCCCGCGTGCGGGTGTTAAAACCTCATCGGCAATTACAGTGTCAGATCACAGCGCGCTTGCAGATGATTTCCTAAATCCTATAGGCTCAGCCAGATGTTCGCTATCGATAGCCTCTTCGGATGAGAGCCGATCTTACTCGTGTCTTATTTGGTCTTCTCCCCCTACCTCCTGATTGTTAAAATTCTCTCTTTTTTTTGTTTTTACATTTATTGTCTTTTAAAGGCCGAAGCGTCAACCGAAGCCCTCCGACGAGGGGTTTTGGGACTGCAGCGTGTGCACGTACAAGAACACAGCAGAGGCTTTTAAGTGCATGATGTGTGATGTCAGGAAGGGGACATCAACAAGGTAAGGCGATGGATTTACGCTAGCTGTGATGTGTTTGGCATTTGCGGCCCTCAGTAAGGGGGTCCCGATGGATACAGAAGCAAAGCAATCCCATCCCTATTTGCAATTTGTTTGTTTGTTCCAGAAGTTGATTAAATAAGTCTTTATATATTTATGGTGTTTAGCCAATCCTGTTTTGAATATCGTGCATGCAATCCAGACAGTGTTATTTTTATACTTTTCTTCGAGTAATGTTTTTATTCGTTATTTATTTATTTTGTGTAAAAGAAAATGTATGCAAATTCTCAAAGTCAGTCAAACTCATTATGTCGAATTTCCTGATATTACCTGACACATACCATGTACATTAGTCTGTTCTTGTCCCGGTGGTGACACTGTAAAATCAGCAAGAGCTTCCTCTTTTAGGTGCACACATTTATCTTCTTGCCCCGGAGAAACAGAGAGGAGAGGAATAAATGACTCTCAGAGGGGTGCACATGACCTCGCTTATGGATACTCGCACGTACAAATAAAGAGCATGGATGTGCACCCTTTGTGCCCTCTGCGCCTGTGGCTGATATTTCCCCTGACATCAGTGATTTAAAACAGGAAATTGTGGTTATTTCTGAGTGGCAGTCATTATCAGGGGGAAAACACAACAAAGGGTGAAGGAGAGGAAATGTAAGCTGTCGGCCTTGGCTGTGGGACATATTATGTGTTGTTACACGATCTCCCTCTTTAATGCATCACTAATTATTCTCTTCTGCATTAGCACAACTTTCCCAATGATTAAACCACAATGAAACAACAGTAGATTTTTTATGCCTTTTGTGGTGTTTATTTCTTTGTGTACATGTATGTGTGTGTGCGAGTGGGAGGGCTAGCTGTGAAAAGAGGTTGTCAGAGCAGCTGCCAGACAGACAGCCGTAGCTCATTACTATGCAACAGCTTAATCAGCCTGCTGTCATCAGAGGCACACACACGCCCAGATGCTCTCATCATGCAAATTTTCAACATGACCGCATGCGCATTTGAACGCAATCACACTCAAACCCTCAACAACACAATTGTTGAGTTTAGCTTAAGCGGCAAACATGTCCTTCTTATTGCAGTCTTGATTATTGTGGACACTTCATTGACTCCTCTGTGTGTAGGAAGGGTAGATAGAAGCAGTTTTCAGCTCTGCCAAGAACCTGTCTGAATCGTCCTGACACTAAAAGCTGTGACATCCTTTGTCTTTTCCATCTGGATGATTTTGAGGAGTTGGCAAGGACTCTAGAGCGAAGATTCATCGCTACAACCCCCTGATGTTTAAATTTAAAAAATGTCTGCTAGAAGGTCTTGGTTGATGTCAATAACCTACCGTTTTTCCAACTGCAGTGCTATACTCCAATAGTGTAGTTACACTCATGCAGAAGGACACGCGTGAACACGTACACATGCCAAACATGGTCTGACACTGCAGCAAAAGTGGCCACACAGGTGGCCGCAGCTGTTAATGGACAAACATGCCGGACAAGTGGATTTCTATGCAAGCAAGCTGAAGGTGCTAAAGGGCAAACAACATGCAGAATGTAAATGGTAGAGCCAATTCCTACACTGGTTACTAAATAAGCATGGCTGAGCTATTGCTGCGAGGTAATGCATTAATGCTTGACAGGAGCATGGAGTGCCCCACAAGTAGTTTAAATCAGATCATAATACTGACACAAAATGTCACTTTGCCCAACTGGATCTGTGTTTGTTTTTTGGCGGAAGACTAGAAGTAAAATAGAGAAAATATACTAGCGCGGTAGATATGAGTGTTTACACCTGTCAAGATGGAAGATGAAAGATTTATAAAAGGCGATCTATTCTGTGTGATGTGACATGATCTGCAGGAGTCTAAAGCCGGCAGCTTATTGAAAGTAAGATGTCGAAGCTCTGAATCTGACTGCAGACAGGGATACATCAGCAGAATTTGACTCACTTATCTGAGGAGGTGATGTAAAAGTAAGACAGTGTGACTAAATGGAAACTGGCTGATGCTCCACTAAATCTGTCAAAGCAAATTTAAAGAAACACAAAGTAGGACCTGCACACATGCAGAAAAGTTGAGTTACATTTCTCTTTCTGTGCCTTCATTTGCAGAGAAAACACTCCGCTTGCTGCAAAGCTTGTACAGATATTTGTATAAATTAATACAAAAGAAATTATGATGCTACTCTACCACAACCTGCTAAGTCACATTATTTAATTAAAGCAATCTTAAAGGAGCTCTTGGATCACAACATATCATGCAGTCTCATTGATTTAAGGCCCTGCTGAGGAAAAAGTCCCCCTGCAAGTGATTGGGCTCAGTCCCAAAATTTGAAAGGAAGTGCTGCAGATGTAAGTAAGAGTTCATTGTTAGAGGCTTTAAAAAAATAAGCTGCAAGGTTACAGGTTTGACTTCTATAGTAGCTGAATTATCCAGGCAGAGTCCTTCGGCAATGCAGAGAAAGCCTCCTGCTGCATCTATTAAAACTTGTTTTAAAGCTTTACATGTTTTAGATCAGCTGTTCAACCTTTACACTCTCCTTAGATAAATAATATACAGGGTATAATAGAGCAATGTGAGTCCTTCTCTTGTGTCTACACCACCTGCAACAGTTCACTGAGCTGATCTGACAAGTCAGAGCCACCAGGGAAACTCTCCACATTCAGGAGCCTGTTTGGCAGCATTACAGCGTATTACTGCAGGTGAGGACACAGAGCCTGATCATGTTCCTATTAGTTTGCTCTCACCCCCGCTCCACTGTTATTTCTTCTTTATCTATGTGATCATCATTTGCGCTCCTCCTTCGGCGTTCTCTTTACCCTGGATTTGAACTTAACCCTGAGCGTCTTTCTGACAGAGTGACTGATGTGCAGGTTTTCATCAGCTCCTCTTAAACAAGCATGAGCCGTTCTGACTGGCCGGGAACCCGTCAGCGTTTGGCTGTTTTAGATGTTGTTTTCTCATGCTCTGCAGCAGCACCATGTGCAGTACATGCATTAAATAGTAGGCCATAATTGTGCTAGCCTAGCTTATGTCATGCTGGATTTTTTATTTCTTTTTTTAAGTTACAAGAAAAAGAAAATTAAAAGCAAACTGACTTAAAAGTCTGGGAATTATTTTCTCTTTAATGTCAAAATGCCACATCTACAAATGTCTTAATGATGTTCCAATATTTTTCTTTTGCCATTTCTTACTTGAGCTTTAGGAATCCAGCCAGTAACTTCTTTCAGTCAACATCCATTACAGTTAGAAGATAACGATCAGCCCGCTGGAGCTGTCTGATGTGTGAAATGGAGATTGTGAGTCATGGTAGAGCGTTACAGAGACGAGGCTTTCCTCATGGTGGCAGTTGAATTTTGAACGCCTACTGTGTTAATGCAAAGAAGAACGTGTTAACAGTATCATCTCATTTATTACCTTACAAAGTGGCAGACTTTTATACATGGGGAGGGTCAGATGGTAGGGCTATAGTAAGAGGGAAATTATTCTGTGCCTGCGTACATTGCTGTGATAACTGTGGTCTCATTAGAGACACATGAGAAATAAAACATCTTTACATTAAAAATCTCGATCACCATGTGGACATATTTTCAGCAAGTTCAGAAAGGTCCACAGAAAGGTAACTTAGTCTTTTTGAGGCACAGTTTTTGGTGCTTTATGTGGCGGTAAGGAGATCAATGGCTTACGGTCTGGTGGTTACTGACTTGCATGGCTACCTCTGTGTTGGGAGTCCTGACATTGGGACTGGGGTCTGTCTCAGCCTGATCTGTGTGCTTCTTCTTTACAAAAGCGTCAGAAAAATCCTCATTTATCCTCATTCTTATAGATTCTTCTTCTTAAAAAAAAAAAAGACTGCTTACAGTCAGCGCTAAGTAACTTATATACTAAGGTACCCTTTGCGCATCGTTATAGTCTATTTTCAGCTCTTGTGCAAAAATCTTTAATAGCTGGGTTGATGTGTAGTCACTAAATACACTCCCTGAAAACCAAATATAACGTGGTTTTTCCACATTGAAACTATTTAAACTAATCTAGTGTTACTATATATAACTAGATGAGCACTGCTACGTAGCTTCATGCTAACATCAGGCTAACAGCCAATCATAATGTTAGATAAAGTAGCTTAGTCTCTGTAATGAAGAGAATCTGGGTTTCACTCAGATTTTCTGATAAGAATTTTAAAATTAAACTTAGAGAATAAACGGTATGCAGAGTGAGTTGGCTCTTTATACTTGACTTAAAATAACAGACTTCCAGTTCATGGGATTGTACAACAAATCATATGATGAGAAGAGGTATTCTACTTTTTCCACATCACAAGGAAGTAACTTGGTACTTTAGTTGCCAAGGTGTGCACAAAAACAGCATTTGTGATGCAACCAAAACATATACCACATTTTTTTTATTTTATCTTTTTATAGTGCTAATGCACTTTTTCTGTACTCTGATTACACTAAACATGCAAACAACAGAAAACAACACCTCAAAGGCACGTGTTTTCATTCTGATAACTGCTGCTGGGTTTGGTTTCATTATTCTGCAACACCTTTGATGTGTGACTTCTTTTTTTTTTTTTGAGTCAAGGCTTCTAAGAAAAGAAGTGTTATGAAACACATCCAGGTTTTATTTTTCTGATTAAGGAAAAGAACATAGGTCACCTGATAATATCAGATAGCATAATTAGACCAGGCAACAGCAGACAAACCTGTTTTATGAGCAGGTATTTTGAATGAAAAACAGTGGTAGCAATAATAAAACGACTGATTAAAATAGTATCAGTAATAGGTTGAGTACATGTAAAGCAGAATATATACAAGCAAAGATTCAAGATGCAAGCTGTTTAAATGATAACCTCTTGTAATAAGTGTAACAATTGGTTTAGATGTGTGGGTTACAAACATTAGCTCTCACAGTATACATACACAGTGTTCACAGCAGACAATGAATCTGGCTGTTATCACGTCAATGTGGCTCAAGATTATAGCTACGTGATAAGCCTGTAATTACTGCGGTGACACTGATGCATGGCACTGTGTGTTTGTGCAGGCAGGAGCTTGTGTGAAAGGAGAATGTAGCATAGTGAGGCCAGCGGGCTGTAGAAGGTGTCATAAACCACAGGACGTGGAAAGCCATCTGTCTCTCTGTTATCCACACGCACACATAGTGGTAACATGTACAGGCAGGAAAGACATTAATCATTGGGTCACAGAAGCTACCAGTAGCAGCATTCAACCTGCTGATTAAAAAAAGAAAAAGACCTAATGCACATACACACCTGGATTGAAGGTGTTCAACAGGCCGTAAAATTAGCTATTTCACAGCGATCTTACAATCATCACAGAATGGGGGTGGGCGGGGGTGAGATTTGTTTATAGCCGCACGCTCTGATGCATATTTGCAGACCATCAGCTGTCCTGTGGGCTGTTTGCTCATCACACAATGTACTCGATAGCTGATAACACACAGTCCAAACATCTGCAGATTTTTGTGCTGCTGCGTCTCCCCTAGCACCTCATTATCAGATCATCTGTTTAATAGATGAAATAGCTTCGGCTGATCTGTCACGATACTTCATTTCACCGATCCTCGTGCAGTCAAGATAGCAGATATGTTATGGAACAAGTGTTCACATTCTAACAGGCACTTTTTGTCTAGGTGGAGCCACATACTCAATGGGGTTAAGGTCTGGACTCTGTGGTAGCCTATCCATGTCTGAAAATGATGTCTCATGCCCCCCAAACCACTCTTTCACAATTTAAGCCTGATGAATCTTGGCATCGTCACGTCATCAGGGAAGAGAAAAACCCACTCATGGAATAACCTGACCTAATTTTTTGGGCTCATAATGTTTCTGAACCTACCCCTGACCAAGCGCAGCAACCCCAGATCATAGCACTGCCCCCACAGTAGGCGCTAGGCATGATGGCTGCATCACTTCATCTGCCTCTCTTCCAAACTGGATTCGCCCATCACTCTGGAACAGGGTAAATCTGGACTCATCAGACCACTTGACCACTTTCATTGCTCCAGAGGCATTTCCAGTTAGCCTCACTGATAAGTGGTTTTCTTTTTGCTACACAGCTGTTCAGTTCCAATCCCTTGACTTCCTTTTGCATTGTGCATGTGGAAATGTTTTTACTTTTATAGCCCTAAGTTCTACTGTTGTTTTATTTTTTTAACAATTTGATTTCCCCAAATATCATCACTAATCACAATCAGGATTTTTTTCTGACCACATATCTCGAGGAGACAATTGTTTCCCACAATCCTTCCAGTTTTTAAAAATGTGTTGGACAATTCTTAAACCAGTTTTAGTAGTTTCAGCATCTCCCTAGATGTTTTCTTTACCTGATGCATGCTAATGATTTGACGCTTCTGAAACAGATTAACATCCTTTCCATGATGCCAGAATGTGTCTTCTGATTTGTTGTTTAATTGTTTAAAAAATGAGAAGCTACCCACTGCATGACTTCAGGTCAGAAGAATGTTATTATGAATAAATATTTGATGTAACGCACAAAATTGTGCCAAAATAAAACTACATAAATAATACCTGTACCCATAAAGAAAGAAGTAATTCATGGTCAACTATTTATTTTCCTCCAACAATAAAATAATTAGCAGGACTAATAAAATAAAAGCAGGACAGGCAATGAATAATCAGTTTAACTTTTAAATAATAAAAGCATTTTTTAAGTCATTATGTAATAATAGTTAGCTGCATCTCTGTATTTTGGACTCATCAGACACCCTGAGATCTCACCTTAGCCTCTAGAAATTGATGTGATTTTTTCAGTATTTACTGCATTTGTTTAAATAATTAATCCACTGATTAATAATTTAATTTCAGTGCTTCTGGTTAACTTGTCATACTGATGTTTTAGGGATTCGCTTTACTCACAGGATTGTAAACACAGTGCTGTGATCCCCATTTTGCAAGGGTCAGTTTTAATCCCCTGAAGGTGCAGAGAGAATTTGTAATCTGGCATTTATGTCATTTGAGACAACTGAAAAATCTAAAGTCTTCTTTCTGACAATTCAACACTAATGGACTTGATGCATGTTTTTTAAAACAGGCCAGCGGTTGGAGGGGGAAGAGTTGGAGGTCATCAGGTTGTTCAGAAGGAGGGAGAAGAGTATGAAAGGCCAGAGGAGGGAGATAGCAGTAGATGAAGTGTGCACATGTTTGTGTCTACGTGAGAGACATATTTGAGAAGGGGTCAGCTAGAGTTCCCAGTCACTGTGAGATGTGAGGGTTTAGCAACAGCATTTTTTGTTTCTCAGCCTTCGTTCTGCAGGATGAAGCATGTTTGCCTGTAGCTTGTTTTTCAATGATAGAATTACTGGCCACAGAGGCCACGTGTGAGGTTCAATGCCCTGCTCATCACCTGCAAAATGGAAAAAGGAAGATAAGCAAGTCATTGAAAGAAAAAAAAATAAGTGAATGCAAACAGTTTTCCTTAAATCACCCTGCAAACTGAGAAGAAAAACAAATTAGTTATTGTTTGTCCTTTTTTCCTCCTTTGAAGCAATTTGGTGTGTGTATATAGAAGCTCTCCTCATATCACCCTAATTTCCCAGCACGGGACTCCATTAGCTGTTGCAGAGTGGATGGCATGAGCGGAGCAAATATAGACTTTAACAGCTGTTCCAAAAGCCAGTATTGATGTCAGAGAGAAATTCTTTTTGGAGTCAGTAAACACACACAAACACACACTTTTCATCCAGAAGGAGGCCAGCAGTGAAGGGCTAAGTGGTAAGATAAACACCATTTGATTGGGTTAACAGAGGCAGCTCTGTTTACTCTGAACCCCCCCACCCCATCTCATTCACCTTTAAGTTATTTAGCTGGCTCTGTTGGAGGCAAACAGCTTCACTGAAACATGCTGAGAAGATGGGATGTGCTTACCATTGGCCCCAGTTGCCATATAACATTATTTTACTCAGGTAACAGGTTTGCTTTACTGCATTTAAAGCGAACCTAGCTCTGGTTTGCTGCATTATTGAGCAGAAGTAATTTATCAGATACAGTCAGCCATTAATGTAATTCTGAATTAAATTAACTGATCACAAAATTAAAAAAAAAGGTTATGAATAAGGCATTGTTTTGCCACAATAATTTAGTCCATGTCAGTAGGAACATCCTCTGTTTATTTGTTGGAGAACCAGAAAAAAGTGTAAAATGTCAAGGAAATGCTAAATTACCCAAAACTCTTAGAGCATTTGAAAAAAAAATTCATTTATAAAAAGTAGGGTGTCAACGATTCTGCTGCATCTTACTGACAAGACCAACATATTAGAGGATCTAACCATCTTTTCCTTACCAGTCAGTTATATAGGCCAAGAGACCCATTTGCATCTCACTCTAGTCTTGCTAGCATCACATTAAGTTTCTATGGGGGCGTTGATAACTCTAGGAAAAAAATAAAAAGTCCCTTTGAAGCTGGACCCCAATTTAGGTCAGTCCAGAATTGTTAAACAACCGCTTAGCTCTTAGAACAAGAAAGCTGATCACGTATTTTCTCACTGAAAGTGAGGTGGAAGCCTTTTTATCGAGTTAAATAGGACACCAAGGTTTGTTTTGGCAAAAAATGAAGCACAAAGCAATGCAGTGCTTGTCCAGCTACTCGGACTATTTCTACAGATGGGTCCTGTTAGTTCAAATATATTTAAAAACATTCCATACTTGTTCTGTGTTACCATCCTTATGATTTAATTAGGCAAGCACTAAATATTTATTTTTAACGAGGCATCCGGATGCCAACTTTTGCTCAGTTTTACCAGTACAGCATTAAGTCACTTTATTAGAATATAAATGCAATGAATTATAACTCGGATACAATTCACAACATTAAGTGATGGCACCATTTTGAAAATGGTAATTTTAAAATCTCTTTGGCTCTAATTACTAATAAGGCTGCTAAATATGGCTCAGACAACACTTTTCATATCATTTCACCATTATTCCCTAATGCTTCATCTGCTCTCTGCTGTGTGTGTTTGCATGCACGTGTGCGGTCATGTGTAAAAATCCACCTCAGTGGATTCGGCAGTGCCTGAGTACATTGCATCCGTTTCTAACTGTGCGATTATTTCTTCACATGGACTCAATTTTAAATTGCTTTCATGTTTGGGTGCAGCAGATTCCATGCTGTGATGTGTACAGGCATCACAGCAGTGTGTGTGCAAATGTGTTGGCGTGTGCATAAGAAAATCATTGCTAGATATGTGGACCATCTCAACAGATGGCCTTTTCAGCACACTTGCCTCTCGGCTATGGCTCTCGCCAGCTCTAAAAGACACACATACACAGAGTCTTGACAGAGATGCTATTACAGTCTTTATGCATGCACATAAACTGGTTGCATAATGCATCATCTTTGAGACAGTAGACATTGCAGGATGAAGATGAGACTGTGAGTAGGAACATTTAAGTACATTGTGTTCCACTGTATTGTAGCAATTTGTGGACCTTTTGTATAAAATGTCACTTTTCAGGAAGTTGTTGCTATCTGCCTTCAGTAAACATGTTTTCTTCTACATAAAAAATTCAACCAGAGTCAAATTATTCTGTAGCAAATTCAGAAACTCAGGTGGTTTTCTCAAAAAGCCTTAACTTTGTATAATTACACTTTTGTTTATTTACACATGATTACATAAGAAGCGGCAGAATGTCCTATTTTTTTTCCTCCCTCACCCGTATCCATTCCTCATCAGCTGTCATGCTGGTCTTTATTCACTGAACAGCCTGCAGTCAGATACGCTGCAAAATGTCTTTAGTCAAATTAGCTGCTCCTTAGTGCAACAGTCTGAGGCCGTGTTGATATTGTGCTAATGAAAATATTGGAATATATTGTGCATCTGTAGATTTTAAAGGTACAGTGAGTAAAAATTACTGACATGTACAGATGGGCGTATCAAGGACTTAAAATGCCAAACACAGTTGTGAATGGATGGTGGCTGTTAGTGGTCAAAATTCTTCTACACATAAACGAGTTCATCTGCAAGTGGATCCAGTAGCCTGAGGTGTAGCGATAACTGCGCTACAGGTACAGTGGGGCAAAAAAGTATTTAGTCAGCCACCAAATGTGCAAGTTCAACTATGAGAGACAAAACGAGAAAAAAAAATCTAGAAAATCACATTGTCTGATTTTTAATTAATTAATTGGTAAATTCCTCGATTTAAAAAAAAAAGTATTTGGTCACCTACAAACAAGCAAGATTTCTGGCTCTCACAGATCTGTAACCTCTTCAGAAGCTCCTCTGTCCTCCACTC
>JBAMHW010000026.1:16001880-16013545 GCA_037177495.1 Rhadinocentrus ornatus | reverse complement strand
TGGTCACCTACAAACAAGCAAGATTTCTGGCTCTCACAGATCTGTAACCTCTTCAGAAGCTCCTCTGTCCTCCACTCGTTCACAACCTCAAACAGACTCCAAACTCCACTATGGCCGAGACCAAAGAGTGTCAAAGGACACCAGAAACAAAATCGTAGACCTGCATCAGGCTGGGTAGACTGAATCTGCAATAGATAAGCAGCTTGGTGTAAAGAAATCAACTGTGGGAGCAATTATTAGAACATGGAAGACATACAAGACCACTGATAATCTCACTCGATCTGGGGCTCCATGCAAGATCTCACCCCGTGTGGTTAAAATGATCACGAGGACGGTGAGCAAAAATTCCAGAACCACACGGGGGACCTAGTGAATGACCTGCAGAGAGCTGGGACCAAAGTAACAAAAGTTACCATCAGTAACACACTACGCCGCAGGGACTCAAACCCTGCAGTGCCAGACTTGTCCCCCTGCTTAAGTCAGTACATGTCCAGGCCCGCCTGAAGTTTGCTGGAGAGCATTTGGATGATCCAGAAGAGGACTGGGAGAATGTCATATTGTCAGATGAAACCAAAATAGAACTTTTCGGTAAAAACTCAACCTGTCATGTTTGGAGAAGAAAGAATGCTGAGTTGCATCCATAGAACACCACACCTACTCTGAAGCATGGGGGTGGAAACATCATGCTTTGGGGCTGTTTTTCTGGGCCAGGGACCAGGACGACAAAGAATGAATGGGGCCTTGTATCGTGAGATTTTGAGTGAAAACCTCCCTCCATCAGCAAGGGCATTGAAGATGAAACGTGGCTGGGTCTTTCAGCATGACAATGATCCTAAACACACCGCCCGGGTAACGAAGGAATGACTTCGTAAGAAGCATTTCAAGGTCCTGGAGTGGCCCAACCAGTCTCCAGATCTCAACCCCATAGAAAATCTTTGGAGGGAGTTGAAAGTCTGTGTTGCCCAGCGACAGCCCCAAAACATCACTGCTGTAGAGGAGATCTGCGTGGAGGACTGGGCCAAAATACGCAAATAAGCAACAGTGTGTGAAAACCTTGTGAAGACTCACAGAAAACATTTAACCTGTCATTGCCAACAAAGGGTATATAACAACTGATATATTTACAGAGGAATTTACCAATTAAGTAATTATTAATCAGACGATGTAATTATCCGGATTTTTCTTTTCTCATTTTGTCTCTTATAGTTGAGGTATATCTATGAAGAAAATTACAGGCCTCTCTCATCTTTTTAAGTGGGAGAACTTGCACATTTGGTGGCTGACTAAATACTTTTTTGCCCCACTGTAATTACTTCCAAATTCTGTACATGATACTGTCTTCTTTGCTTTGTATTGCAGGCAGCCTGAGTCTCATCGCTTACATTGCCCAACTGTAGTGTGCAACTTAGTGGGGTCAGTTTGATCAATAGCTTACCTTTTAGGTGATCTACAGAGATTTTTCAGGCATTCATATTCCACCCAGGAGGTTTACAATCCAGCAGCAAAATTTAGTTGATTCAGAGACTGTTTATGGTAACGCCACGATATTTATTACATTGTTGTAATAATAATAAAAAAGATTGGAATCTCTTCTATGTTGCTAGGACACTTTTTATTTTGACCCAGATATTATGATGTAGCCACTTCTTGTCAAATCTTTGATCCATTCGATGGCTTAAATTAATGGTAATGTCTATTTAGGAATAGCTAAAAATCAACAAATGACAAGAAATTATATGCTTGTCTGAAAACTTTTTTTTTTTTTTTAATGGTGCTCTATAGCTGGAATAAAGCAAAGAAGACATTTTTGATGAACAGTAGCACCAAAATCGAGCTGAGTTGGAGTTGGTTTTGTGAGAACAGAATGCTAATAGTAAATATCTGTAAGTAGCAAGAAAAGCCTGGAGGACAAAAAGTGTAAATAGGTCAATAGTTTCTGTTGTGTGTTTGTATCAATGCCAATATTTTTTCTCCTGAAAGCCAAGACTTGAGAGAATTAAATGCATATGAGAAAAGGCTTGGTCACTGTTGATCTGGGTGGTATTTCCTCTGTGCTGGGCCTTTATGGGGCTATATGTATCAATACATTTTACATAATTTAAGCCTCAAATTCTGTCAACTGAGACTGTCCTGTAACACAGCTTTAAAACTCAGAGGGTTCTCATTTCACACAGAGTTGTGTGTCCATTCAGAGACACAGTAATAAAAACGGTGACACAAATAGGTAGCTGCCATCGACGTGGACCCACAGCAAGTAGACATAAGTGGCTCATTTTAAGAGAATAAAAACACAACAGTATTTTAGTGAAGTAATTAGATACCAATAAAAACACTGTTTTTAATTATATTAAAATTTTCTGTCATTGCACCTTTTCATGTTTCTTTTTCAGCATTAATTTCTGTTGTATCACATGATACCGATACATCTCCAACAGGCTGACATCAGTTAGTAAGTTTGAGAAATCATGCGAGCAGAAAAGCCACTTTTTACACATCAACTAATTGAATAACTGACTGAACCCAGTAGTTTTTAGCTTGAGAAGATCTCATGAAGGAAAACAAGCAAAAAATCCAGGAAAACTTAACAATCCACTACAATCCTATTTCTTTGGCTCTAAAGCAGGGAGCTAAAATTCCAGTGCTCGAGGGCCATTATCTTGCAGGATGTTATCCTGGTGAAACACACCTGATTCAAATGAATGGATCATTGTACCGAACTTGACAACAAACTGTTTTCATTTGAACCTGCATCATAGTGGTCCTTGAGGACCAGAGTTTGAGCCCGTTCTGTAACATGAACTAAAATCTGTTTGAAATGCTTCGTCTTTTTAGCTTTTATTTTAAACCAGACACTTTGCCTTCATGGTTATTCATAATTTTTTTCAGTTGTCTGCATATCTTGAAGGTGATGCAATGCTCATGTCACATTATGCTTAAAAGATAAAAGCAGGTATATGTTGCATCAGGTGTAAGTACTGTTGCTTTTTCTTTAAAGTAAAGCGTGCACTTTGATCTGATGTCTAGGCTTATACCCACACAAGGAAAGAGTGTGTGCAACAGAGCAGCTTTTCTCCCCAGATCATTAACCTGCATCAAGATAGCCAAACATTGGGTGAGCTACAACCTAATTTCCATCAGAACGAGCCATCCTTCATGCTGGATGGTAACATCTGTCTTGATGCAGCTGGCTGTGAGACGAGTGTGCAGGGCCGTCCATAAAGTGCAACACCGCAAAGAGTAGCAATCTCTCTGTCTCGTCTCACCCGTGAAACACGCTGCTGTTTATTTTCATGTGGATTGTTACTAGAAAGCTGCGTGCCGGTTATTTATAAATCGGCTTGAGAAGCAGCTACTGGTGCATTTTTGCATTTTTTATACACATGAAGTTACTTTGAATCCAGCATGTGAGCACAGACAGATCTTATCTTGTTAATGTGGGTGTTAAAACAGGCCTGTGCAGGTATTTATGTTTGCTGCTGCTCGGTGCAAGTGTTAAAAACACGTCAACACCACTGTCCTAACCAGCACTGGCAGCGACTATTGGCTCTTGATTACATAGGTAGGCAACCATGAGGCTGTGTGCTCACTGTGATTTTCCTTCTCATTAATCTGCCACTTTTCGTCTCTCCATTTCTCTTCCCTTGCTTTATGTCTTTCTCCCTCCTCCTTCCCGCCGGATCAGGAAGCCTCGTCCAGTCTCTCAGCTCGTCTCTCAGCAGCAGGTCACCCAGCAGTTTGTGTTGCCGTCGCAGCCCAAGAAAGAAAAGAAGGAGCGAGTTGAGAAGGACAAGACCGACAGGGAGCCGGCACTCAAGAAGAACGGTCACAAGAAGATGAGGTAAAAATAAATAAATAAATAGTTTCATGGCATATTTACTTTTTTTTTTGTTTGTTTGTTTTAATCTGGTCTTTTCTATTTTGTTATTAAAATCCCAGAATCTTATTAACATCACTTTATAAAGGATAGCTCATGTAAAGCAAAATAGAAAGTAATGAAGGGTTGCTGAAGGCTGTTCTAGGTGTATGGCCATTTTTTTATTTTTTTTATTTTCATAAATACTTTTATGCCTAACAAGAAATTGTCTGATGTTTATTCTCTGTCATCAGGCCGAGATTAAAAAACATTGACCGGAGCAGCGCCCAGCACCTGGAGGTGACAGTTGGGGACCTGACAGTCATCATAACGGACTTTAAGGAGAAGGCCAAACCCTCGTCCACCTCGGCCACTTCCTCCAGTTCCGTCTCATCGGCTGACCTCCACAGCCAGAACGGCTCCAGCTCAGAAAACACAGAGAAGGGCCTGTCCCGCTCCTCCTCGCCTCGAGGAGAGGGAAGCTTGGTCAACGGGGAATCCCACTGAGTTGGCCCCTCAAAACCACACCTCCCGGCCTCCACCCACTTGTCACCTATAGGGCACGAGTAGAGCATCCTGTGTTTCTTGCAAAGCTGCACAGTCATTAGAAAACCTGGTCTTTTTTTTTTCTTTTGTTACTTATGTTATTGAGGTTTTGAAAGTTACAAACATGATTTGACACATTGAGTCAATTAAAGAGTCCCCTAAAAACAAAACAAAACACCTTTTTACTGGGCATTTTTAGCCCATTTATATTTTAAATGGGATGTTCTGCGTAATCAGAAGGATGCCAAACTGGCAAAACCTGCTGCTAGAATATTTACTCTCAAACAGTTTGAATATTATGGGGAACTTTTTCAGAACTGACCTGAAAAATATGTCTAATTAAACTTTTAGACAAGGTGCTGGATCTCTGTGCTTCATGATCGTCATCTCCTTTTTCTTTTTTCCTCCTCCACAATATGTCTATTAAAAGAAATGTGCAGCCACCCCCCCCTGCTCTCATGGCCGGCAGAGTGACCGCTTCTTCCCCCCCTGTGTGGAATTTTCCACCTCCGTCTGGAATGGTTATCGACCCGTTAAGACCTGAACCCTCAGTGTCCACGTACTAAGCAAGTCACTCCTGATCTTGAAACTCATCCAGTTTTTCCTATTAGACTGCGTCTGCTGCGGAGTGTCTTTTTTATTTTTTGTTTTTTGTTTGGCTTTTTTGGACACAGCATAGTGACTGTACTCCTGGCACCATGTGGTGGATTTAATATTTTCAGCAGGTTTGATAGAGAAAGCACGATTGTTAAGACTGAAGGTGAAAATTCATAGAATGGTTTAAAAGATAAATCCTGTTTTCATTGTGTTAAACTTTGTGTTAGTTTGCTTTTCTTTTTTTTATCTCTGTCATCCATATTGTGCTGTTATTACCATTCCGAACTAATTTTTTATGCCTCTTAAAACCCTCATAGACCAGCTATACATCTCCCATGACAGTGGAGGACTGATGCTAGTGATTGTAGACCAAATTAACAGAACAATACAGCTAAGAACAATGCTAATGCTGCTCAGAAGGCAAGAAACACCACTATTTAGCCACATTTGAGCACCCCGAAAGCTGTACATCCTCAAGCGGGCTTTGTCTGAGCAAGAAAGAAGCACTTAAACGCACCACGAGGGCAACATCCTCGATCGCTCATGCTTTTCCACTCAAGTCTAAAACCTCAACAAATTTGGATAAATTAGTCCTAATATGAACATTGTCTGTTCTGGCTGCTGCTCATGTCTCTAATGAGCAGGTATGAGATGCAGTGTTGTGTTTGTGTACCTTAATTGAAACAATGAGGCAGCAGGATGTGTTACAAGAACAGCATTCATACACTGTATGTCCTTGTCACGTACCACCTTCCCTTGGACTGTTGCAGACCATGTCAGCTCCTTAATGGCAAAGGTGGAGCCTAATGTCATCTGTTAGTGTGGTGAACTTACTGTTAAGACCCATCTAACAGATTACAGATTAAACATTTGGGCATATTTATCCATCACTGTGTAACTACAGGACGTTAAACCAACCTTATTGATTATAATCTGTTTAGAGTGAATGCTATACAGATTTGTAAACTTACAGATGAGCAATATGTCATTTTTTGTGTTTTTATTTTCTTATATGTGCTCATTTTCAGTCAGGTTTATCAATGTAGCTGTAAATGACACCAAAATGCTCCTTTTAATCTTTCTGTGCTGCACAAACAGGGCTGCACTTGTTTCAAGTGCCAATGGAGAAGCACAGGAAGCCGATTCTGCCCTCCCTTTGGATACATAATGGGAAAGAGTCGACTTCTGGACGTGAACTTTAATGAGCTGTGTGTGATGGACTTCAATAATCGACGTAGCAACATGGCAGAGGATATTAAACTCCCAGCAGAACAACCATAGATCAACCATACTACACAACTACTTATAAAACCTGTAGAATAATTAATGAGAAAATAGATATTTCTAAAATATTGTACTACAATGTTTCAACGTGGTTGTATTATTCATCAGTGTTGTTGAGATTTTTCCTTCACATTTTAGCACACATCCTGAAATCTGTCATGGCATGATTATATTAAAGTCTTGATATATTGTGGGACAGGCTGTGTCTCTTAGCTTGTAAGTATTGTTTAATGTGTTTTCTCTTATGTTCACTACTCTAGCTGGGACTAGGTGTGTGAACTGAGGAAGAACTGTTCTGATAAACATTTGCGGGGAAAAGGGGAAGGACACATAACGTGTTGGTGTCACTTATCGATAGTTTTTTCCTCACTTGACCATGCTTACTTGTTGAACTTAGTTATTACATGTCTGAAGAAGGAAATAACAAATGTTCAAATCAGAAAAATGTCTCTTTCTTATGCAAGAAGTTCCTACCTCCTCATCACTTTTCCTGACATGCAGGTGCATGTAAGTCTGTCTAAGGTGTTTGTGTGTTTAGAACTAAATGTAAGGTTCAGAGTTTTTATTATAGTCCAACCCTGTATTAACCAAAATAAGAGTTTTACAGTAGAGTTCTTCAACTCTGTTCCCCAAAAGACCACTGTCCCATATGTTCTATTTGTTTCCCTGCTTTTACTCACTTGGCACAGATGAATGGCTCTTCCCAGTGGCTACAGGGCGAGTGGCAAAGGTACACCCTGGTCATGTCACCAGTCCATCTCTGAGACGACGCTAAACAACTACTCATACTCACTCCCAGGGAGAATTTAGAAACACGAATCATCCCAACAATGTTTCTGTGCTGTGGGAGGATGCTGGAGTACCTGGAGAGAAGCCATGCTTGCAAAGTCCACAGAGAGAGAGAAACACATTGTTTTAGAAAACAAATCCACAAAGCTGAAAAACATCATAACATGGATAACTAAACCAAACAGCACAGCCAGATTTTAGAAAACATAACAAAAACCAAACACATTAAAATGGAAAACAAAAACACAATCATATAAAAATAAAAACATTTTCAGATTGTTTTTGCTGCATTCTTTGGTTTTGGTGTGTTTTACACTTGGGCCCTCTCCAGTTACACAAACACGTACCACGTTCCCACACTTAATGAAAATTTAACTGACGTGCAGGTTTGTTTGACAATTGAATCAACTCAATAAAGAGAACCCTTAAAGCCACACTGAATGAGCCTTTTCAGAGGTAAGACCTATTCATTTTTCTCTCCCACCCTTCCCCCACAGAGGGTCTCGGCCTCCTGCTTCTGTTGCACGAGCTGCATCAGGTTCATGGACAGAGCAGAGAGAAGAACCGGAAGTCTCGTATGCAACCTTCAAAATAAAGATGCGATTTTTTATTCTAATTTTTTTATTTTCTTTACACTGACCCAAACAAAGTAAATAAAATTTTATTTTGAATTTTTCCTAATAGGAGACTGACCATCGTTGTCAGTTTCCAGGTAGAATAATTAAGGTTTTTATTTATTTTATTTTAATTTTATTTTTGCTCCTTTCGGAAGGGTGCTTGTTGCAGAGAAAAGTAAAATAAAATAGTATGCCTGTAAATTGTATTTTCTATAAATAAAATGAAACTGTGGATTCATTCTGCTTTGTAATAACAAGTCAGACGTGGTAGTGTGACGTAGTTGCAGAGCCTCAACATGACCACCAGATGGCGACATTATCACAGCTGACATGTCCATCGAAGAGCTATATTTTCTAAACGTTAACCGGAAGTTCTTCATGATGGCGTCTAGCTTTGCAGCAAGTCCATAACGACAGTTTCTGTGTCATGACTTCAGCTCCGAGATTTGCTTTCAAACTTCATTATGCGGCGTTACATTCGTGCACTAATATTGTGCACGGTGTTTGCCGTGTTTTCGGGTTTATATGTGTACAGTAAGCTGTTTTACTCGGATGTGCCGGTCGGAGCGAAGAGAGTTTTCATCTCACCGAGAGACCCAGGAGACAGGCGAGGGGCCGCGGACAAAACTGGGCCCCAAAATCCACACCGGCACAATAGGTAGAACTGGATATTCAGGAATTGTATTGCCTAAAGTTGAAATTATAAATGCTCATATTGAAAATGTTACTTTAAATGGGGCAGAGAAACGTTGTGGACCATCGCACCAACACCAGCGATGTATTGGAATGCGGCACTGAACGGTCTCGCGCAGACAGAACTTAATGCATATGAGCTGTAGTGTGTAATCTGATCAGTGCGTGTGTGGTTTAGCTTTCTTATTTTAAAAACCCATACTAAAGCTGGTGCAGGGGAAACATTCGTATGCCCCACAACCAGCCAACAAGTGTTTAATGATTGGAAAATGTCCATGAAAATGTTTGATTGTGCAAAGCATGATGTGTTACGCCAGGTGATGGCTAGATATTTGTTTTCAAAACTGTAGAGAAGTGTGAATAAGCTGAAGTTAAAAGGAGGATGCAACAATTGTCAAACCCCCTACAGAGGTCATTTTTTTACTATTAGCAAGACCTTATTGTTTATTTATAAAGAAATGTATCTTAAAGTATTTAAAAGCAGGGTTTCCATGTGATGGAAATATGTGAATAATTCTAAACATTTCAATATATTATGAGTGGATATTATTCAGGTCTGTATCTTCCATTACAACACTGTGTCCAGACAGTTCATGTTCAGTTGCAGTCAGATGCAGCATTTTGAGACACACTCCAACTTTGTCCTTTCCTTTAGGTACATCATGCGCCAGCGCGGTCAGATGGAAACTGCTGGTAACGGTGTCAAGAACAGACCAGAGCCTCCCATGCACCTGGCTGTGGTGGCCTGTGGGGAGAGGCTGGAGGAGACTCTCAACATGATCAAGTCTGCTGTGCTTTTCAGTATCAAACAACTCTATCTGCACATCTTTGCTGAAGATCAGCTCCATGCCAGCTTCATGAAAGCTGTGAGAAGAAATTTTTAAATGTTTTTCAGTAGTAGAAGTCTTACCTACCTACCTAAAAAATGCAAGTGTGTTTTGGGTGTGTGCGGTTCCTATTTGAGTCCTTAGACTTGACTTATTACCATTTGTGTTGCAGTTGGAGTCGTGGTCTGGTTTAGTTCGCTCCAGGTTTAACTACACCATCTACTCCATCAGTTTCCCCAGTGAGAATGCAGCAGAGTGGAAGAAACTTTTCAAGCCCTGCGCTTCTCAGAGACTCTTCCTTCCTGTGAGTTTCTCAAAGTCACAAAATTTGTGCCAGTATGTTATTCTCATATTATTTGTGTTACTTAGTTCTTTTGTTCTTTGCAGCTCATCCTAAAGGATGTCGACTCGATCGTGTATGTCGACTCAGATATCCTCTTCCTGCAGCCTCTAGATCGTTTATGGGGTTTTCTATCCAAGTTTAATTCCTCTCAGCTGGCTGCTATGGCCCCGGAGCACGAGGAACCCCGCATTGCCTGGTACAATCGCTTCGCCCGGCACCCATTCTACGGAAGGACGGGCATCAATTCGGGTGTTATGCTAATGAACATGACAAGAATGAGAAGTGCATTCTTCAAGGTGAGGTTGAATGTGTTGATGTGCTATTTATTATCAACCACAAGATGTCCTCCTCCCCCTGTGGTATGGTGTGCTGTACACTGAAATCCCAGAAGTTTGACTCATGTATTCGCTGGTCCTTGTCAACAGAATGATATGACATCAGTGGAGCTGCGTTGGGAAGAGCTGCTTATGCCTTTACTCCAGAAATATAAACTCAATATAACCTGGGGAGACCAGGACCTTCTTAATATAATTTTTCACCACAACTCTGGTAAGACTGCACACATCGAGACCCATATAAATAAAAATATTATTGCTATTATTTAATTAGTACTGCTTTCAATATTATCTTCCCCATTGCATTATCATTACCGCCTACTTTCATTATAATATGATGTATTATTGTTACTAATAATGAATTTGACTGTTATTACACATTGAGGTATGGAGAAGCCGTAGGATTTATTAGGTATTGGCTTCTTCCCTCCTTTTGAACAAGGCATTTTTGTTATGTTGTTTTACTTAATTTTATTTAGTTTTTTTGTCATTATGTTTAAATGAACTCTAAACTCAAATATTTAGTATACACTGACTGGCCACTTTATTTGGTTCAATTCCTTGTTAAAACAAACGGTTAATCAGCCAATCGCATGGCATCATTTAGGCATGTAGACATCGTCAAGATGACTTGCTGAAGTTGAAACCTATTACTGAATGGGGAAGCGAGCTGCAGTTTTATAGATAAAAAATGTCTCGTGGATGTCAGGGGTCAGAGGAGAATGAGCAGACTGGTTGGAGATGATAGAAAGGAAACAGTAACTCAATTAGCCATTGGTTGCAACCAAGAAATGCAGAATAGCATCTCTGAATGCACAACACGTACCACCTTGAAGCAGATGGGCTACAGCAGCCGAAGACCACACTCTGTGCCATTTCTGTCAGCTAAGAACAGAAAACTGAGGCCTCAATTTGCACAGGCTCACCAAAATTAGACAACAGAAGACTGGATAAAACTAGCCTGGTCTGATGGGTCTAGATTTTAGCTGACAAATTCTGGTGATAGGGTCAGAATCTGGTGTAAAAAAAAAAACAGGTTTTTTTTAATGGGTCAGATGACTGTTTTAAAAGGAAATAACAAAATTCTATTTTTTTTAAGGGTTTGATTTTTTTTTTATCCGTCTTCTCAAATAAAATCTTAGAGTGATATTGTAATATTTGTTCCCCTTTAGAGCACTTTTGATCTAGATTTGGTTATCCTGGAAATGTTGTATTTTGAACAGAGCAATCCAATATTGTTTTTATTGATTATGGATAGTAAAAAAAAAAATCTGGATCACCTTTGAAAACTGGCCGCTGTTCCTCCTGAAGTCAACTACATGATGCTGTCATGTCAATATGGACCAAAATCTCAGAGGAATGTTTCCAACACCTTATTGAAGCAGTGCCATGAAGAATAAAGCAGGGTATTCGCGGATCCTTAAAAATTCTTATAAAGTCCTAAATTAGATTTTTCAAAATGAAGGCCTTAAATATCATTAAAAATCACAAGTAATCTTTAAATCCAGAGTCCCAAAGTCTTAAAACCCCACAACACATCAAATGAACAGAACTTATATATTTTATTTGGAAATCTCTAAAGAACCTTCTAATTTCTGTTTTGTATTTTTGTATAAGAGGTTGGAATCTGCGGTACCCCTCGGTTGTATGTGTGTGTGGTGCGGGGGGGAGAGTGGGGGCTCTTTTCAGACTCGCACATTAGCAGTTTGTACTTCATTAGCTAACAGGTGCGTCAGTCATGGGGAAGTGCAAATTTAATGTTCGCTGGCTGGATGATCCAA
>JBAMHW010000026.1:15972147-15991204 GCA_037177495.1 Rhadinocentrus ornatus | reverse complement strand
GGAGCAACTCCAGAATGGAAGAGGGTCCAGCCCCTCTCAAGGACAGTGGTTCCAGAGCCCAAGCCATGCGTCGAGTTTAGTCCAACTATATCTAGCCGGAACAGCGCAACCTCACGCACCAGCTCAGGCTCCTTCCCGGCCAGAGAGGTGACAGTCCACTTCCCTAGAGGTAGCTTTTGCAGCTGAGGATCAGACCGCCAGGGTCCCTGCCTCTGGCAGCCACCCAGCTCACACTGCACTCGACTCCTATGGCCCCTTCTGCAGGTGGTGCGCCCACGGGAGGGGGTATTGTGTGTTGTGACGCTGCCTTTACCCTAATTACCTCATATCTGCCAACAAGGACGGCGCTGTGGATATCAGGACTGAGTAGACAGTGGTCCACCGTTCTGATGAAGACATCTTATCTGGCTCTATCAAATTCAGATTAGTCATTGGTCCATGAATGTGTAAAACTCTGCTTCATCTGACCAAAATGGCTTTTGACAATAAAAACTGGAATATAAAACAAATCTCCTTATAATTGATCAAAAGTTGGTAAAGAAACATCTTTAAAGTTTTAGAAAGGCTGTCAATTTTCTATTTTATTTCTAGTCTTTAGGCTAATGGACACCATAGTACATGATTGTGTTGCTGACCAAATTATTTTTTATTAATAAGAAGAGTAATAAGAATCTAGCGTTACCTAAAACACGCTACTAGCGTTATTATAGCACAAGCTATGAAGTTCAGCAGATTTAACGTATGTGCCTGAGAGTTTTGCCAGTGCAGCTCCATGTGAGGAAACATCAAAGCAGCAGCTTTATTTATCTTATTTATTGCAGCTCATATCGTCATCGCAAGTTTCAACATCTTTTACTGATATCATGCAGCCCTAGTAAGATGTGCTGCTTAGAAAAAAAAAACAAATAATGTAAATAAAGTTAAATGACCTTTAGAAAGGTTTTGAAGTGTTTCGCGAGGTATATGAACAAATATGTCAAACGTACAGACTACAGTGTCATGGTTCCATCCATAAACTGCTCTCGCATCTTAATAGTAGAGCTAAAGAGTAAACCTGCTACTAGCGAAACTTTAAACAGTATTTCACTTTTGTGGACATTTTAATTATTTATTTATTAATGGTGTAGCTACTTAGATTGGCTAAGGAGGAGAGTCTTTCAAAAAATTTCTGAACTTTACTGAGCCAGTTAAAAGTAGCATTCAGGTTAAATAGCTTCAATAACATTGAATATTCACCTTTATATGAAGTATTGGATCAGTAAGTACACTTTAAAGGGCATGCTTAGCAAATGTTTTAGCCCTGACTCAAGCTAGGCTGGCATTTAGCTAGTTCTGTTATTACCTCAGCACGTTCATAGGTAATTTTGCTAGCAAGAAAGAGACTTTAGAGACTCTCAGACTTTCTGTCATTTTCTCCTGGTGGTTTATTCTATATTAAAAGAAGAGGGAGAAGAAAATATCCAGCAGCTTGATAAGATTTTTCCTGACACCAATATAAGAATATATGCTTGGTGAAACTGTTGAAAATGAAAAACAAGGTTGATTCTAAATGCTGCAGAGAGAAACAGGAAGTAGCAAAAGGGATTATAATTCTCTAGTTACATTCCCATGGCAGCCTGTAAAATCCAGAATTAGTTTTAAAAGCTATGTCTTAACACACAAAGCTCTTGACAACCAAGCTTTATTGGTTTGGCGTATGTGAAACTGTCTGTGGAGAGGCTAAAATCTTATTTTATTAATAAAACTTAAAGTTTGCTATCAACTTTTTGTCTGTCTATCTTTCCAAATTTGTTTCTGATCTTCTGTGTCAGCATGCCAAAATGCTTTATTGTGAGTTCTGTTGTGCTGTCCTTTTATGTCTTACTTTCCCTTCACCCCAACTAAAAGACAGATGGCCGGCCTCCCCTAATGTCATACTGCAAGTGGTTTCAACATGTTTTTTTTGTCACTTGCTCAGGAAGAATTTACTACATAGAAGTAACTTAAGATTACTTTCCGATCTGAATTAGTGTTGAAGGTCTGTCTTTGATTATAGTAACTGTTCCTTGACAATTAATTCTTATCATTTCTAAAAACAAACAAGCAAACACAGAGAAAACACGCAATGGAAGATTATTGTTAATTAATAATTACTGCATTTATGCAGAGAATGGGAGAACCATGGTGGGAAATGATTTGAAATTAAATGCACTCACTCACATAACACTTAAAACTCACACACAAAAAACACCCCATTGCTCTACTGCTGTATTTAGATTTCTTAAATACTTCAAGCCACAGCAGAGGGGTTGCTGAGAGATAAACTGACATTAGAAATGAGAGTGACCCTGCTGCTTTTATATTTCACTGTACCCTGACCCTCCTCCTCTTTTCTCTGCTGCATCCTTACCATACAACAATAGATTTTCCATTACGGCCCCATCCTTCACTTCATCCCTCGACTGCACCCAACAATATTTACCCCCAGAGTGATCTGATTCAGAAAAGACATCATGCCTCTTTGTGTGTGGTCATGTGCTTACTTGTTCATGTGTGCAAACAAATTGTCATTGAAAGCATATGTTCATGTGCAGTGATGTGCAAGCTTGAGTGACTGTATGGAGCTGTATTGTACTCAAAGCTCTGTGCTTATCTTCTTTCTTCGTATTTTACTCTACTCTCTACACACACACTCATCTCTCCTCCCCTTTTGGGCTTTTCAATTAGATAATTACAGTAGCAGTGAATAGAGCCTGCCTGGACACTGACGCTCTATTGTAGAGGCACCTGTCCCCCCATAGACAGCAATTACCTGGCAGGCTGGAGGGGAGTTGGAGGCTATTGTCTGCGTGCACACAATCTTCTGTGTATGTGTGTGAGTGAATTTGGGACAGTGTCTGCAAGTCTCTTCTGTGTCTGTGTTTATATTTGCATCTATGCAGGTGTGTCTGTGCATACACCCATTTTGGCTCTAAGGAGTCCACTGTGCATTAGTCAAAGATTATGAACATATTCATGTTCAGAGGGAGTTTGGGATGTAATTTCATTTTAATTCACATTTAAAAATACACAACAACAGCTCATCTTTAATTATGAATATAGTACATTGCCTGTGAGACGTTAGGGGGGGTGTTATCAACATGCAGGGGGAGGTCAACACCAAGAATTCCCCTGCAGGGCGTGCTGATGCCTATAAGCAGCACATTTACTACACTATTAAACATTTTGATAACATTTTAAGCAGACAGTTTTTTTTCCTAGTCTTAGTGGAGATCAAGTGAAGATTCATGAGATTGGACTGATTATAAAATGTGCCTTTAGCAGGAGAAGTTGCCTGTTAATTTACATTTGAGGCAGGATACAAAGTAGTCAGGGTTGGCCCGAGCCTTTTTGGAGCACAAAGCATAATTTGATTTACCCCCCAACCACCTCAGCCTCAGCACAACCAGTGATTAACTTTTACTGATGCTTGATTATTTCATACACTGTAAATATAACACATCTATTCATTTTCAATATTTATATTTGTCCTACTGGTGTTAGTTTGGCTGTGGTGTTAACTTTAATGGGGTAGCAAATTCAGAAAAATGATTTAGTATTAATCTGCCCTTTTAATAAGCATTGTGATGAATTGTGGCATAACCATTTTAATTACTTTTGTTTTCAAAAATGCAATCTTCCACAACAAAATGGCTTAAAACTGTAGCCAACTTGTCCTTGACTCCTTAGGTCAGTAAACCTTAAAGATTCTACGGTGTTCTGCTGCACAAAAAAAAAAAAAACCCAAACAGGCATGTTTTGTAGCAAGAAGTAATTAAATTTTATTAAATTTTTATATGATTGAATTTTCATGGTTGGCATGCAACCAATAGCATAAAATTACGTTTTTGTATGTATTACCCTTTTTTATCTTAATTATTTACTGATATTTTTGTTTTTCTTAATTCATTTATTTACATTTTTCAAATTAAGATACAGGATCTTGACATTTTAAGCACACTTTGGGGGCCCCTTGGTGGTGTGGGGGCCTCAAGCAGTTGCTGGGTTTGCTTTTGCCTTGGGTCAACTCTGAAAGTAGTTTAGTTGTAAATATATAAATAAAATGCGAGCAAAACAGGGCACGAATGGATAGACGGAGCCATGTTGGATATTTATAATTCAATGACAATCTGGATTGTCATTGTCTTCATCTATCTGGATCTGAATCTGGATCTAAGGTGTATAAACCTTGATTTATACACCTTACATTGGCCAAAATTGAGGTTAGATGGAGCCCATGAAAAGCAGTATGTTCTTTTAGGGCAGAAAGATCTCTGTTGATGTAATCGGTCAGCACATACTCAACTCTGCTGCTTATAAATGCGTCTTCATTACAACTGTGGCACCATTTAAAAGAGAATAAAAACAGGCTTTTGCACAGTTTAAGTTTTATTGCCAAGAAGCATTGTTACAACAAAGAAATAATCCACCAAATTTTCTTCCTTCTGTACTTACTAAGTCTATGTCATTGTGAGGCTGAATTTAGTAAATAATGTTCACCTTGTTAAAACATGCCTTTGTAAGAGAATATTGCTATAATTTCTGCACTGAAGTACTTGTTGTCTAATCAAGCATCAGAAGTGTATTTGTCCAAAGTACATCCTGGTGCTTCCGTCCTGCTCCCTGGTGTGTTAATTTACGCATGGGTCCATTTTATTGTGAGCACCTATTGATCTGCCTGGACACACATGTGAGCCTCTAAAGCTCTGTTAAGACAAAGCAAAATGCCTGCTGCAAATTGATGGAAGGCTTTTGTGTGTGTATATCTGTATGTAATATAATTCTCAAACCTATTTCAAGGTGACAAACATACTAGCAACATCCTTTCCCATCTGTTCCCATGACAATAAGGATCTGTCCAATTGATTAAATTCCTTTTTACTACTACTACTACTTACTGTTGTGATAAGATATACAGGTAAAAATGTGAGCAGTTTTATCATAATACACAAAACACACATGAACACATATAATTTAGATGAATTCTCTAAATGCTCCTCTATCTTTCAGTTTATTTACATCTGTATTAATTTTCCCAGGTTAAAGCAGTAAAGCGTAAAGCTATGTTGGCTAAGTCTGAGTAAAGTACATAACTAATGGTTGAGCATCT
This sequence comes from Rhadinocentrus ornatus, assembly GCA_037177495.1. Lineage (NCBI taxonomy): Eukaryota > Metazoa > Chordata > Actinopteri > Atheriniformes > Melanotaeniidae > Rhadinocentrus > Rhadinocentrus ornatus. Next base: position 15,986,076 of record JBAMHW010000026.1, on the reverse strand, counting down.
TGGCTTAATTCCAAATTGCATTAATCAAATGAATGTTTATCAGCGATGTTCATTAAGCTTAGCTCTCCTGTTGTTTCCGGGTGGGGGCTGCGAGACAGCCGGGTGAGGCTGATGGTTGTGATCAGTCTCTGATAGCAAGACACGGGACTAATAAGGCATCCTAATGAAGAAACACTGACAGATTCAATTAGAAAAACCCTCAAAGATGCATACATACTGTCTAGAGTTGGTAAGGAAAGAAAATTTACATAAAAGCCAACAGACGCCAGTTACATTCTATCTTACTGAGCTTAAACAATAAGTTTGTTATACTACCATCATCTAAAACAGACCTGCTAGAAAGGGTAGGGTAAATTGTTTTTGCCGACATAACAGTAAATACATCTTGTAAGAACATCTTATAAGACAATGTTTACCTACTTTTAGCTGTTGAAATGCTGCTGTTCCTATAAATAAACAAAACATAAGTCCAAGATACTAATGATCCAACAAAACTAGTTATTAAGACTTAGAAACAGATTTCAATTCATATACAGCATTTTTCATTTTTTTTAACCAAAATGACAGGTGCAATACCTTTCCCTGGACCACTGTCAAGACTAAACCACTCAAACGTGAGCCGATGAAAAGTGATGGTTGAACTCCAGCTCAAAAAGAAGTGTGGTTCCAAAACTTTCTGGCAGGATCCATTTTTAGATGTTTCTGACTCTGAGTGCTATTAAATATAAGCAGGCTAAATTTAAAACTGATATGAGGATATAAATGAGAATAAATGAGTACATGATGTAATAGACTAAAACTATTCTGATCCCATCCAGGTATTTACTAAAACTGAAAATTTTATGTTTAATACAATGTCAAATGTATCCAAGTCAAAATAATGTTTAGTATTTGGAGATTTAGTCTATGCAGATCAATTACTAAAAGATGTCCAATAGATATGCTGTGTATTTTTTAAAAGCTTTTCTTTAATTGTAAATTAAAATGAAAACCAACAGTAATTTATCCTTCTTGAGAGTTTCGAAAATATCTTTTTTTGTAAATCATAAGCCAGTGGTAGTGACTCCTACTAAGGCGAAAATATGAAGGACGTCACATTTGCACAGACAGGCCTTACTTTGATCTTGGAATACGTAGAAGTCCTCAGAATCCAGCGCGTCGCTAAGATTGCAGCCACTTTGGGAATAGTAGAGACTCACTGTTGAGTGCACAGACCCAACGGGAAAAAGATGAGGGTTACAAAGTAAAATAAACAGACACTGATATGTGGGCTCAACAAGGGGACCATCTCAATTGAGAAAAATTGGCAGCATCTTGGCCATCTCAAAAATAACTTATCAGTCTGACTTCAGTCAAGGTCACACGCAGCTTGATGACTTCTAAATCTTTGCACCCTAAATGATCCAGTTTTCCAAGAGAGTGATTCTATGTTCTAAAGACTCATTGAGAGGTTAATGACTTGAAATGCAAAATTAATTTAACATCCAATGGAATACTCCCTGAAAATGTATGTTACTAGCTTCAACTATCAGCCTAATGTTCTTCAAGATGAATTGACTACTCCCTTTTTAGTGAACTCCATTTCTCCCATACTGATATCAGATATGGGCTGCTGCTTTTTCCCTCAGTCAGATTTAATTTATGGTTTAATTAACATTTTGGGTGCAGAAAAACACTCAAGTTTTTAGAAGCACAGCTGGCCTGAGATGTATTTATGAATCTGATGAACTGAAAATGAAAAACCAGAGATTTTGCCTGACAAATTATTAGATTAAATAACTGTGCTCAACCAGCAGCTGGGAGGACTTAGTGTCATTGTATTCCACTTAATAATACAGAAACTCAATTTCTGTATTCACTTGGTAGCAATAAAAGCAAACAGAGCAGCTTAAGTGAACCATGTTTGCACTATGATGACAACTTGTAATTATAATTTACCACAAACTCATGATGATAAAGTTGCTTTTGCATAGCAGTTAATTCCAATTTGATTGAGTAACATCATAAAAAGAAGTTCACACTATTTCAGTTGTCAGCCGCTTACATTGGCCAATAGTGATTAAGACTTTAAATTTTGATCACAAGTGATTTATGCTCTGTGTTGTGATTAAGCTTTCACTGCAGTGCAAGGTCATTCTTGGGAACGATACCAGCTGCTTTACATTTACAAATGAGTTTTCACTGCTTCAGTATTGGAGAATCATAGAAACAAACAAGCTAATTTACTAGCAGATATATGCCCCATATAATAAATTAAAAACAGCTTCAGGCCATCTTAACTGCATGTACCTACAGGTGCACATTTAATGAGAGGAATATGCAGCCCTGGGGAGCCCCTGCTGCCACAGTCTCCTATAATTTACCTGTTGGACCCAAAGCAAAGGCACTGCCTAGAATGCCTCAGATATTTAGGGGAAATGGTGGTTTTTATTTTGATTCTCAGCATGATTATTTAACCCTGAAATTACAGGAATGGGATAACAAGGGTCATTTTGCATCGATGGCAGTGGATTGGGTGTTATAGGCTTGAAGTTTGGGTATCTTGCATTGAGAATCAATGCTTTCTTATTTAAATGACATTATTGGTCACAAGAGGCAGTAATACATTAAAAAATAAATAAATCTGATATTCACTTTGACTCTACGACTCTTGAAACAGAATTTGTTCTCACAAAAATATCAGTGCTGCAAGGGGTTTAAAAATTAATCAAATACATAATTGTTGAAAGAATACAAAACTTCATATTCTGTCATTACATGAATCTAGGTCTCATAACCTATGTACAGGACAAAGATAATGCTCCTCATTTGAGTATTTTGTGTATTTAAATAAAATTGTATTGTTAATTGACCATAATTGCACTTTACATAATTTACCTTGATTTATTTAGCAGTTAGTAACAATGGCAAAGAAAACCTGCTTTTAACATAAACCTCCAATAAAATGACAAAGAAGCAATTGCTAGTCTCCAACAGTAAGAGGTGAGATGGTGGTTTCAGGGAGAAAATGACAGGGTACTGGGGAGTCAAGGGAAGCAAAAAAGCCCTCGACTAACTATCTCCTGTGTCATGTTCAATATGATAGTCTCAGCCACATTTCTATTTGTAAGTTTTTCTTACAATTAAATCCTTGATGGTTTAGGTGGAAAAACAAAAGAAAGGTAATTTTCTAGGTTATTTCTAAGTCCAGAAGTTAAAAAGCGGTGTTTATTTTAGCAGTGACCTTCTTTTGATGCGCTCCATTTTAAGAAAATCTTTTTCGCACGTACAAAATATAGTGTAATACATTGTTATCAACTTGACTAGCTAATAAACATGAGCCTCGTCAGGGAGCAAGATTCTCCTGATTTTCCAGCTATAAGCTTGGAGATAATGTCATTCCCAGCTCTGAGTTTCAACAAATGAGCTAAATAAGTATTTCACATAGTATTTGTGGAAAACTGTCTGAAAAAACATCTTAACATAAAGAAAAAAGCATTTGTTGACTTTGTAAAGAGCTCTCTCTCTCTTAAATGTATGGCTTATGCTTACTGATTTGCTCAAAAACAATACCAACACTAAAAAAGAAACCAAAAACAAAAACAAATGCAATTCATTTGCTGTTGCTCAATATGAGTAAATTACTTTAAGTGGCACTACTGAACTTTGGCAGACTTTTGCACTTAAGGATTGGTATCCACCTTGCATCTTTTATCTACTCTGAGCTTTCTCCAGCCAGTACAAGTCCGTCCAATATTGACTTTTGTCTTATCTTTTGCTCTCCCATTTTCTTTCTTTGTCTCACTTCCTCCGATGATATCTTGCGCTTCTTTACTAAATAGTGTTGATATCCAGTTGCTGGTTATGAAGTGGTGCTGTAAAACAAAATGCAGCTGCAACGTGATATAACAGGAACTTCCCCTTTAATGTGTTCTTTCATGTCCGATTGAGAGCATATGTTTTGGTTTTGTTTATTTACAAATCCTTTGCGTTGTAGTCCACTTCCTGTATTTGGTTTACTTTAAGTGAACCGAGAGCCATGTTTGTAGGCGGACCAGAGTTAGCTTCTTTGATCTGCAACAGAGTTCGTTTGTGCATTCACACCTCCCCAAACTAACCAGACTTTCTGAACAAACAAAGCCGACCATAAGTGCTTCTACACAAAGGGTTTTAATCTGCATTTTCCTGTTGCATTTCACTGTTCGCTATTGGGTCTCGTATGTGCACTGCCTTTTGCATTCCTCAACGTTGTGTTGTCAATTAACAGTCAAGAGAAAAATAGATGTTAACACTTGTACATCAATTCCGAATCACAATGTATCTAAACAAAAATGAACCCCCTACCCCTACTTACTGCTTAGTTAAATTTTTCCATTAATGTTCAAACTGAATTGAGAGACACTTTAATAATTAATTAATTACACAGCAATGTAGTCAGCGTGTTTTCATGTGTCTCTTTTGTGGCTTTAGAAATTGAGAACTTGCAGTAAAGTTGTTGTCTTTGTGAGTGTATGTAGGTGGTGCTTCAAGCATTTATTTCCCTTTTCTCATTTAAAATAACATTTGTCAACTTCTCATTTATTTATTTAATCATTCATTCGATGTTTATGTCAATTCTTTAGACACCTAGTTTCCTCTGACATAAGCATGTATAACAGATGTGCTTAGCAAATGATAATTATTCCCTCTGGGCCGTCAGATCATGGTCTTTACAAGAGAACAGAAGTTGCATCATCACAGAATTGGCACAATTTCCTTTTTTAATAATCTGCCTTCTCAGCCTGGATAACAAAGCACTGTCACATTTGCTTACGATCCCATTTGTCCACTGATTTTGCAGCATATTAGATGTACAAATATGTGTAAGAAACTGACTGGAGATCAGAAGATTGGATTCAAAAACTGTTGTGCCAAGGAAGCCGTGGGCGTGAGGACCCAAATGCAGGCAGACACGGCTGGAGGAACACTTGTGCAGGTGAAAGGGTTTAATGAAGTTAAACCTAAACTACATAACACAAAAAACTCAGGAGGCAAAAACTTTGGCTAACTAAACTAGCAGCACTAACAGAAAGCAAGCGCAAACAACGAACTGGCAATGAGAAACTTAAACCAATGGACTATAAATACACAGAGGAACTAACTAGACACAGGTGGGGTGAATGAACAATCAGACCAGGTGAACTAATGAGCAGAACCCCAAAAATACAAAATAGAATACAACTTTGTCATTGCAACAAGTGCAATGAAATTGCAAGCATCCTACAGCACATTTTAACAGTCAAATGGCTAAATTGCTGCCCAGCAAATGACTCCTGCACTTCAAGATTATTAAAGACAAGGACGGATATAGATTGTTTACTGCAGAGGAATAATTACAGCTTCTAATTGCACCAAGTTGCTCCTCTCAAGGGAGCATCGCTGCTCCAAAACAAAGAAAGTTTAATAATGACATGATGAGACATGAACTATCAGAGGATGATGCTCTGGGAGGGGATGCTACGATTTAAAGATCTGGACAAGCTAAACCTTAATCACTTTATCTGATTGGTATTTGAAGCTATGAATCTTAATTAGCAAGCTTTAAGATCTTTTAGGCAGTTATGCAGAGTCCATTTCCATGATTGGAAGCTGGCTGCTTGTCAGGCGGAGTTAATATGCTAGACTGATAAAAATATTTTGAAACAGCATGACAGAGTAAGAGATGTGAGCCAAGATATTGAATGAGGATGCAGATTGGCATTTCCATTACATTTTTCCACCTTAACAGATGAAAACAAGATACTTTATTTTTTCCCCTTTTTGTCTTATAATTAATGCTTTTCTGTCTTTGCTTCTCTGTCTATATTCCATTGTCTTTCCATGCTTGCCACTTTGAGCTGTGTTGTTTCCTCTTTGTCTGCCTTAATTATAGCAGAGTAGAAAATGGGCTTTTTTCACCAATAGGCCTTTCTTTCTGCCACCAGGTTCTCATCATTCCTCATCACTTCATATTATTCCTTTCTACTGTTTTGTTCAGGGAGCCTTTGTTCCTGCTTCCGCCATACCTCAATTATGAAGCGACCAAATGGTCATCTGGGCTATCTGCAGATAAGCAGTTTGGCTAATTTGGTTAGTTTGTTATCTCATCTGTCGGAAGGTAAAATGAAAGATGCTGGGAAATCATATAATTGGGCTCTTTGATGTATTGCCGCTCTCTAAGTATACAGTCAGCACAAAGGCAGCCATTCTTACTTCAATGCTGAAATGCTGGATTAAATGTTTTTATTATAGTCAACATTTTCGTTACCATCCTTGAATTATTCACTTTTTGATCTCCTGTTATTGGATTCCAGATGCACATAAAATAAATAAATAAATAAATTTTAAAAAATCAAGGCATACAATTCCCAGTGCCTCTTCAGTATCACCTGAGGAAAATTTGAACGAATGCTAATCGGTGATTCGGTTTGATAATATGTGTATGAAATATTCACACTTCTCTCCCTCTCAGAGCACTGATTTTAGCATCATGTGAGCGGCCTCTTTGTGGCAGCATGTGTCTGATATTGGCAAAGGCTCTGGGGAGGTGTGATTGTGTGTGTGTGTGGATGACAAGGGGGAATCACTCAGACGAGTATCCTACTTGACAGTTGCTCGCTGCCATCCGATGCCTCTCACCTGAGGCGCAGGCACTGACATCCCTCAAAACCATCTGCCTGTCGTTCACTGCTAATTGATTTGTCCTTGGATAGCGGTGTCTGGGAATGCTTTAGGGAGAGTATGCATTTTGACTGATGCACTGCGAGAGACCGTGTACAGTGCACAAAAAAGGGTGGGGCCTTGACAAGACAATGTTTTCAGCGCCTTGAGGGGAATTAATTACCTTTCTGATGTGTTTAGTTGTTTAAATAAAGCAGCGGGAAGCTTAACGGCAATGCATCTGGGCAATGTTTCAGCAGAAATCTGGTTTGTTTTGCTTCACCTTCATAATACATTAAAGCCTCTGCCTCTCCACAGTTTCGTTCTTGCTCTCTGATTGCTTCTAACTAAGGCAGCACTTTTCAGTCTTCAGGGATTCATGCCAAAAAAATGGTAAGAAAAGGCAACCACAGGAGGAAGTGACCTCTTTGACTTGTGAATACAGCTTTGGAAACTGTTGCCATCATCAGTAGTCACATGCCTGAAGCATTTAAATGAATACATTGTCTTTTTTGACACAGAAACACCTCCCAATAATGAATACAGGAAGGGTGGAATTATTCTGAAATAAAGCGCTGCAAGCCACAAGTCAACTACTGAAGCATTTAGTTTGAGTTCACTCATCACAAGGGACTGCTTCTGAACTGGATCTCTCTGCATAACTATTGCAAACCTTATTGTCCCTCCTCCAAAACAATGTTTAAATAGCTTTCAACTGGCTAAAATATCTTTTAAGTAATTCACAGATTCAGATGGCTTTAATAGTTAGATTCTCTTGTACTCATTTCAACAAGGGGAAATAAAATTATTCAGTTATCCATCTTGTCACGTTGTTTCCTACACATGATCCATCATTGTCAAACACATCTAAAATAGTAAGGATATGAAATATTTATGTGTTGGTTTCATTACGCTCCACAAGCATGAAGAAGAGGGCGTTTGCAGTTATAATAATAATAATAATATAATATAAAGACATGCTGACCTCTAATATCAGACATTTCTTGATATGAAATCCACAAAAAGCAGCTTCTGTTTTAGTTTTCTGTCCTAATTACCATATACAGTAGCTTCCAGTAGGTGGGACTCTTCTCTCCCTTTTCTCTCCTGACAATGTGTTAGTGAGCGCCGACTTCAACCAGTAATTGGTGTGACTCTGAGGATCTATTCCCCGGTGTTTCTATCAGGCAAGGAGATGTATGCCTTGGTGTCAGAAAAGGTTAAATGCCTACACCAGCATTAAAATGTAATTAAGCTTCTCTACCATCATGAAAAAAGAAAGGAAACAGGGTATTGCATATTATGCACACAAAACATTTTTTCTGTTATGAAGATGTATTTTTTAATGAACCACATCCCACTCTTTTCATAGCAGCAACAGACAGAATAATTATTAGGGTATAGAACCTCACTTATCCTCAGACAACAAAATGAGAGAAGTTTTTTAAAAAAATATGCTTCTTCTACAAAAACATCCGTTATTGGACGTCGGTCTACACAAAAATGAAGCTAGGATGTCCCTTGATCGGTTGGAGGCAAAGCATGGCAATTCAAAAATGCAGGTTTAATTATGAAATCGCTTGCCTAAAAACCTAATAATGGCACAAATGTCTGTTGAGGGATGGGTGTTGATTCCTGAAAAGGACCATTTGCATTTAGATTATGTGTTGTCACACAATACAGACATGTGGCCCCAATGATTTAGATAGGGTGTAGAAGTTGTCAATGGGTTCCATTAGTGTATTTTTGTGTATGAATGTTTGTATGTGCAGAGGCAGTCTGATTTTAATAGCCACGTCTACGTTTCTACCCCACGGCTTTCCTCAGGTATTTTCCTCTATCAGTGACGAAGGATGGGCGGATTCGTAGTATAAGCTCAACTGTAGCCTAATGCTTGTTTGCAGGTCTCAATGCCCTCGGGAAAACCTGAAGGTAAATATAAGAGAGATTTAAGAAGGTGAATGGATGGATTACATGATTATGGAGAGCCCTGCAGGGAAGTGTTGGTGTTAGCAAAGAGCTGGAGAGAGGATGAAACTCAAAATTAATAATGGGGGGGGGGGGGAATAAAGTCTGTGGTTCGTGGTGGAAAAAACACAATAAGTAGTATCATAAAATTATTTATTTTCTATATTTTTCCATTCATTTTTTTCCCTTATATTTCATAGACACATGACTAACTTCACTCCTCCAGCCTCCTGTGTAATGTACAGTAGGCCTACCATGTAATAGTCGAGCCATATTATTTATTTATGTATCCCCAGAAATAATAAATGCAGTGGTGTATTGAAATGTTTGCAAATGCAAATCCAGTGTATAAGGCAAAAACAGAGGTTTTTGTGAGTTAATATTTCGTATGACTGCCATTACTTTTTAACGTAGCCCAAGTTAAACCAGCTCTCTTGTAATATCTTCAACTAATCTTCAGAAATACACAGCTCAAAGCTACACAAATTTGATCTCAGTGGAAAAAATAATCCCACTGGACATCTATACTAATATGGACTGGTTAAGGATGCTACATTATTTGATGGCACTGAAAATGATAAATTTACAGATATCTGAATTCAAAGAAAACCGAAAGATGAAAGATGAGTCTTGTATTGGATTCAGATCAGGTAAGTGTGGACCAGTCCTTTATCTGCCATCTTGCAGGAACTGCCTGCATGTTGTGAACCAGGAGGAGCCTCCATTTTAGGGTCTGATGATGGGTTCAAAGAGTTCACCTAATGGTAGACAGGGTGTCATCTGGCCTACAGAGGTCTGTGCATCCCTTCATAGATATGCCTCTCCAGTCCATCACTGACCCACCACCAAACTGGTCAAGCTGAAGAATGTTACATGCACTATCATGCTCCACAGCTTCTCCAGACCCTTTCACATATGTCAGATGTGTTCAGGGAAAACCTGCTCTCATCTATGACAAGTACACGGCACCAGTGGCAAATCTGCCAATTCTGGCGTTCTATGGTAAATACCATTTAACGTCTATGGTGCTGGGCACTGAGAATGTTGGGCCCCCAACCTGTATCATGAAGTCAGTTTCTGTTTAGTTTGTTTGGAGACACTGGAGGTAATTTTAGGACTCTGGTAGGCTCCTCCTGCTCCTCCTTGCAGAAATGAGCAGATACCAGTCCTGCTGGTGGGTTAAGGACCTTTTACAGTCCTGTCTGGCTCTGCCAGAGTAATCTTGTGCATCCTAAAATCTTTTCTGTGTTCTTGAGACTGTGTTGGGAGACACAGCAAAACCTCTGGCAATGGCATTTATTGAATTGTCATCCAACCTCTGTAAGATCCAGACATCCTACAAGAGGCGATACGGACCCTAGTCAAATACAAAAACCATCAGGTGCACCTGTTGTTGTTTTTTATTAACACCAGAAACAGCTAAAACTGATTAAAAACATTCTCTGCTACTTAACTGGGCAGATCAATATCCCAGAAGTGGAATTGTCTCGATGCTACGCTGATTAAAATGTTTGGGGTTTTTTGTTGTTGTTTTTTAGCAGTGAAATTCTTCAGGTTTCTTGTAGGACATACCATACCATTGGCAATAGATCATTTGAGAGTGGTTGGTTGCAGTATGAGGGGTTTGTGGATTCTACTTTCCTTCCACATACACCGTCAAAGTAGTATTTGGGGAGTTTGAAAGCCTGGTGAACACTCCATTGCATGGTTGCATCATGTTGAGGTATGTTATGTTGTCGTTGCATTTAGTCACATTACGTTTTTCTCCTGTTTGTTTTTCGTAACGGCATCCCTTCAATGTGCGTCATTGTGCTGGTAATTTGCTTTGTCAACACATCATGAAAGAGCTTGAAGCATTTTAGCTCACTCCAGTCTTCTCAAAAAATACACTGGGTCAGGACTATTCAATTCGGTTCCATGAAGGCTGCAGTCCTACAGGTTTTTAATGTTTCCCATTTCCAACACACCTGACTCAAATGATTCATTGGGCAGAACTTCATAGGTTGATGGATCCATTTAATTAGAGTCAGGTGTGTTGGAGCAGAGAAACATTGAAAAACTGCAGGTCTGCGGCTGTCGTGAGACCGAACTGAATAACCCTTCACTAGGTGTTTACTTAAGCTGCAACTTAAGTAAGTAACTTACTAGTATTGGTTTGTAAGTAAGTTGGAGGAGATTCATGATGCCTGGTTACATTTTAAAAATGGAAGTTTCCAAAAATAATTAGTGTAGCATCATCACAATTTAAATGTTTTAACCTTAAAGTGTATTTTGTTTGTGTAATTTGTGCCTCCTAACCTCATCTTACACATGCATGCAAACAGGAGATGAAAGGATGTCTCCATTCTTAACATGATCCTTGAGAGAAGAAGATTAAGAAGAAAGCAGGCGTTAAAACCAAGGTTACAACAAAATATTCTTTTCAGCATCCACAGTTTCTAAAGAAAGAAGCATGGCACATGAATTCCACATTTAAATTAAATTAGTAATAAATATTTTTGTTATTAAAAAATACATTTTATGCTCAACTGGTAGAAAAATAAACAATGGCTAAATGATGTGTCGCACCTCATATTTCACATTAAAACATCAAATCAGCATCATTCGTATAACTAACAAAGTTACCCTAAAGCACTTTATATCATTCATTTCAATTTAAATAAATGTTATCTAATCATATTCCAATTAAACCAACTGATCTTATTTGCATAAATTCCATTCAAAATAATTTTGTTCAGATGAAGCTGCACTGTAAAAAAAGGAATAGTTTTACCAATTTTTGTAGTTGGTAAAAGTGAACTGTTCAATGCGACAGTTTGGAGTCAGATTTACTCAAATTGTTTAGTTTCTTTCATGTAAAGAATCTTACTCACTCTGACTTGATATCATGAAAAATAAAGGTAAAATTTTTTATGATGTTCTAAAATAAAATGTTCCTATCTTAAAATTCACATTATACCTGATAGTATAGTATGAAAAGAAGATGTCTTAATTGTATATTTTTATAAATTTATTTCCTAAAATCTGAATATTTTACTTCAGTAAGAAATATTAAGAAAAAACAACATCAGGTATCAGTCAACAACTTCATCTAGATCAGTGGTTCCCAACCTTTTTTCCTCGGGGACCCCATCATGCATATAGTAAAATGCAATGGACCCCCTGCTCCACCCTGTGCTGAAACCATGCTGGTTTTAGGCTTTCAAAATTGAGATTCTCACCATAAATAATGTATTATGGTTGAGTCCTGTCCTTTTATAAAGCCAAAGTTAAATGAACAGCCTTTCTTTTTTTCTGTTTGTGGACATAAATCACGATGGCTCTAAGCCTCTTCTTTTTAAAGCCTCGGGAACCCCCTGTACTCTTTGGGGGACCCCCTTGGGGGGTCCCGGACCCCAGCTTGGAAACCTCTGATCTAGGTGATGTTTGGTATCATTTCCTGTACTGTCCTTCGCATTCATGGTACAAGCTTTAACATTCAAACAGAGCAAAATGTTCCAACAACACTGTCTAAATGTAAATAAAATTAAGCACATAACAGAATTTATAGGGTAGCAATCACAAAAGGTTAAATCGAGTTGAACTATCCTGATAAATTAACTTGGATAAACTTAATTTAATTACTTGTTACAAATGGAAGAAATTCAATTAGGTTGGCTTGATAATTCTTGCGATTTTAATTTAATAAACAACAAAGTAAGTTTGCTGGTTTAAGCCTCGGCTAGGGGAAGGTTTGAATGGCTGGGAGGGGGTTTGGACAGTGGCCTTTCTGTGTGGAGTTTTTTATGTTCTCCCCGTGTATGCATGGGTTCTCTCCAGGTTCCCTGGGTTCTCCGGCTTCCCCCCACTGTCCCAAGACATGCATGTTAGGTTAAGCCAATTTGCATCCTGTCTCTTCTCCGAGGTCTCTCCAGTCAGTAAAACTCAGTCTGATGTTGATTCTTGCTTTGTTCATTTCTCTCAGAATCAGACATAATGTATTAATCCCAGAGAGATCAACACAGCGATCTATTAATCCCAGAGGGATCAATAAATTATCAGTCAAAACACATTCAATCTCATTCAGCTTTTCTGGTTAATTTTGTTCGGGCATTGTGGAAAAACTCTTCAATAAGTGAGGATAATAGACATCAACCACTAATGGGCAAATTCCACCACATTCTGCGTCTTATATCTGGCACGTTCTCCTGCCATACAGGATGTGCGCTGGTCTTAATTTTAAACCCATACAAAACACAGTGTAAAGCTGTGGATCAGAGCCAATCAGAAGGGAAGACCCACCCCTTCTCTTGGCCTTTAATCACATTGTTATTTGTCTCTGATACATTACACCAATGTAAAGTAGTGCTATATTTTACACTAAACTGTAAGAACATTGTTGTCTGTAAATGCTATCCATTAACAGCTAGTTTGTTTCATATTGTTGGACAATGCTTCACATAGCCAGATGGCAAGTACTTCTGGCAATTAATCATGAGAAAGCTTGCTCTGGTAATAACCAAAATGTGAGGATGCAGCTGAGAGCTGATGACTAACATGAAAAATCATAAGAGTGATTCAATCGATCAGAGTGTGAGAGGGAGAGACCAAAGCAATTCTTAGAATATCCAGATTTAGTCTTTATTGAGCTGCTGTTAAGTAGATATTAGGAGAGCTCTGCTGTGTGAAACAGTTAATTAGTAAGATTGATCTCAAAGCTTGCAGTTCTCTGTCATGCTGTCAAAGAAACCACTGTGGTTTAAAGTTGTTTTTATTGATCCCCCCAATGTTTCTAGATTGTTTTGCTCACATGAGCCCTCTATTGATTTTCATCTTTGAATTTTTTTTTTCCTGCCAAATTCAAAAGGTATATTTCAGCAAGATAAAAAAAATTGGATCCTATTTTGAATCATGTGTGTAATAACTGCAATGGTCTGGTGTCAATACAAACAAATTTATTATACATATACACATTATGCAACAGCTGTGAGCATGCTGCCAAAGCTTTGGGTCACCACTAATTCTTTGTCCTGAATGTTTAAAGCTACACCTATTCCTTGTCCTCAGATCTACTTTAATGTAACTAAGAAAACTGTGTATAGCATTGGGCAGAGGGGGAAGTTATTGGAAAATTCAAGGTCCACAGGCCACCAGGATGTTGTGCAGGGGGTCAAGTCAATTTTACAGCGAGCAGAGCAGTTTCCAGTGTTTCACAGTTTCTTTCACATTTCTGCACATGTTCACAGAGACTCTATCTATCTATCTATCTATCTATCTATCTATCTATCTATCTATCTATCTATCTATCTATCTATCTATCTATCT
>JBAMHW010000026.1:15949988-15960799 GCA_037177495.1 Rhadinocentrus ornatus | reverse complement strand
GGAAGAGGAATAACCTGGCACTTTTTCTTTTTTTTTAGTTCATTCTGCTCAACCACCAGTGGATCTACTGTATATTCCTCCTCACATGGTAGCTCCTCTGTTTCTCTAGCATCTTTATCACATTAAAGACCCTACAGAGCTCACTCTGAGCTTTACACTTTCTTCTGTTTCTCCCCCTCAGCCTCCACTGGATCACTGTGTGGTCTTTTCCCTATTAGAGTGCACTTGCAGCTTTTTTTTACTATGCCTGAAAAACCTAATAAATATGATTCTGCACCACCTTTATCAACCCCTTCAACTCATATTTGTCTCATGTGTTTTCTCAGCTCTTTGCATCCAGTACATGCAGAAACACTTCTGCAGACTAGCTGTGTTTTTAGTTATTTAAAAAAAAGACTGCTTCTTCTTGCTCTCACTTTGTAAATTAGAGCAGCCACTCCTTGTGTTTGCCAGCTTGCATCTCCTGGGAGAAAAAGCTTACTACTCACGATGAAACATGTTTCATGCACGTTTATGTATAGCATCCATTAAATCACTAAGATATTAGGTTAGTGATTTTAATAATGGCTAATTGTTTTGCTCTTTGTCTCTTTTATTACGTAAGCCAAAGCTGGTGCCTTATGCAACTTTCTTGTTAATGAACCTACATGGGAGTGATATCCACATTCTGGTCAAGCTTTCCAACATTTATTAATATGTTACTTAAAATATCCCTCATGCTGAAAAAAAAGTGATAAATTTAGGGAAGTGGATTTTTTTGCATGGCTATGGTTCTTTGAGGAAGTTTATTACTGTTGCGTGTATGTAACCTAAGCTTCACAGACATAGCATTTAGTAATGTATTTTGGTCATGTTATTATGCTTCATACATGAATGGAAATCCCAGTTTTTTTCCTGCCTAGGCTAACATAGTAACACTGATGACAGATCAACATTCAAATACATTCAATTATCTTTGCTTTGCACATTGGGATTAATGATTTATATTTCTAAGTCGATTGGAAGGAATATTTTCTTAGTTCTTTTGGCACCTCCTGTCACACAGATATAGCATGGTAGAAATAATATAAGGAGATGGGTTGGCTTTGAACAAAGTGGGTGCAGTGCTTACCTGATTTAATATTATGCATAAAGACCTGGTGACGGGGATGCCAGTCTAAAGTGTCTCATTAATTCCTCAGTTCAGTGGGCTGTGGACAGACACAGCAAACTGACAGGGGATGAGGAGGCTTCATCTGTGTCTCTTTAATGCTTTGAAATGAGAGTATAGTTAAGCTTTGATGGTTCCTATCGCTGAATGGACATGCACCCCCTCCACACGTGCACACTCCCTATGCCCGTACCAACCCCCTCACATTGTCACTCATCCCAGTATGAATGCATAAATGCTGTAAACTAGCGACAGGCTAAATTACTCCGTGTGCCATTATGCCATGAAACATCAAGATGCTTTGATTTCATGCAAGTGTGGAAATGGAGATCAGGAGGCTCTGTGTGGTAAAGCCTATTGGGGGACACGGTAGTTTTCTAGCTGTTCCCATCTGATTCAAAATTGTGCTTTTAATCAGTGGTTATATTCTTCATAGCCATTTCACTATTATACACCAGTGGACAAGTTGAGCTTGGACTGACTCCCACAATGTGACAATAAACCCTTTGTGGCTGGTTTGTCAGTCTTATGAGTCAGTTTTTACATTAAATGGTTGCTTTTAAATTAAAGCACAATCTTTGGACCCAAACAAAGTCCTACAGCCAGTAGCATAACTAAAAAAGCAACATGTCCCAATCTGGCCTCAGAAAGGACTTGGATCATCACAACCCTTCTACCTCATCATTCAGACTTTCAGGGGGGCTTGCTTTTCTTCAAAGAATGCTTGATTCAAGAAAGGCTCACTTTATCTTTCTCCATTCATTCCCATTTAAGATAACTTTATAATGAATAACAATTACTGGCATTGTAGTATTGTTGTATTGAGCTAATTTTAAAATATGCTTATGTCTGTGCTTCATTCACTCATTTACCATGATGTTATAAGAATCTTAATCATGAAGGTGACATAGATTAGGCTCCTGTGAATAATCTAGGCCAAGGTTATTTAACTCCAGTCCTTGAGGGCCACTTCCCTGCAGGTTTTAGTTGTTTTCCTGCTTCAACACATTAATTTCAAATGAAGTGGATCTCCTCAACACCTTGTTCTCATGTTCTGCACAAGTCATTTAATAAGCCATTAATTTGGGCCAGGTGAGTGCAAGCAGGGAAACACCTAAAATCTACAGGACAGTGGACCTTGAGGACTCGTGTTGAAGGGCTCTGATCTAGACCATGTAAAACAGCTGGTTGTGCAATGTTATACCAATGTAACAAAAACACTATAAAAACACCGAAATATGTGCTTAAAACGCACAGAAACAAAGCAGGATTTGTTGGAGCTTGTTGTTGACTTCCGCAGACAAAAAATTTGACCACCACGTCACTCGTTGGAAGTAAATGAGACTGCAAATGTCACTTGACTAAATACAACCAAGAGGTTTTTTTTTCAATATAATGAGTTGATTTAACCACATAACACTTTGAGCCATTTTGTGTTTTGCATGCTCCAGTCTACCTCTATCTTTGCAGCGCAAACCTCCTGTTATGTGTAACTTGTGAGAAAAAGGAAAGCAGGTTAATGTCAGAAGATTACTTAGGAAGGATATTTTAGATGGTTTGGCTGCCTAATCTCATGGCGGTTGTACCTCAGCACATGCAAACAAGAATCAGATTTGTGCCAGATGTCTGCAGGGGGCATTTCATTTACCTCAAAACTACTTCACTTTAGTAAGAAGAACTCCTAAATAAAAACATTTATTAATGTAATATAAGTTAGGTTTGTTAGAGATATTCGTTGTGAACAACTGAAAAACTATTTGGGCTCTTTCTATTTAATAATGCAAAGTCACCACCAACAGCAGATGAGTCCACTGCTTGATCAAGATGCTCATGAAATCATACAGAATGCATGACCGCTAATTAGCTTGAAACTCACATGCTCAGCCAAGCTTCAAGTGAAATGTTTAATAGGCATGTTCACCACTTAATTTAGAACTTCTGACATTGCTATCCCCAGAACCAGGATGTCAGCATGGCAATATAAGGTGGACATAATGACACTCTGGTAATGATTTAGGTAATGACAAAAGAGGCCACTGACATGGGACACCTTTCTGTGGCTTTATTATTCTTTTATTACAAACACCACCATCAACAAATACTTAACTCAAGGCCCCTTGAATTAACTTTACATTAAAAAGCAGCAGTTTTGAGGTCAAAAGCTGCAAATACAATACATAGGCTTGACAACCTCTTCAAAAGTGTTGCCCTCTCAAGTCAAGCCACTTAACATAAATGAGACAGAACAAAAAAATAATTTACAATAAATACAAACAGCAGTTAACAATATAAATATAAATAAAAATCCCATGAACATTTTTAATACGAATCACTGATTTACAGTTTTAAATTAAAGTTAGAAGGTTAAGCAATTGATCCCATTAGCTAAGTGTTCAACTCTTGATAGTTTGATTGCAAGCTGAGGTAAAACTGTTTCAGAGAGCCCTGCCAGTTTATGAATAAAATGAGCATTTGCAATGGCATATTGATATTTTCAGTGCTTTAAACTTAGTGCTATACAGCTGCCAGACAACTCTGGGTCAGGTGACATTATAATACAATAAAAAAAAACATTTTTATATGGGAAGTTTTCCTCCAGCAATTTGAGATTTGTCTTTTCTCTCCTGCTGGACTGGCGTTCCGTATGGGCTGCAATACAATCAAATAATCTCACCTTGACATTAATGGTTTGGTGATAAAATATATATAAAAAACAACTGCAATTAGCATTTACAGTGCATTGTCATTCAGTGTAAAAAAAATCCTTACAAAAAGTTACAGATTACAAATAGTGAAAAATACTATAATTTCCTCATTAAAAACTGCCACCTTGAACGAGGCAAGTGAAATCGCTTCATTTGCTATGAAACTGATGAATAAAGAGTATGGAGACACAATACAAAGTGTACACAAAGTTACTGTGTTGGTTCTTCTAAGTTCTTCATGAATCTGCTTGAACCAACATGCTACTAGTTCCCAGTTCATCACCAAAACAGCCAGAATAAAAACAGTTAACTCGTCATTTCAATGCTCAGGTGTGATACCGATAACTGAACATTCTTAAATTGTAAGTACAAAGTTGCATTGCGAATGCTACAAAAGTTCTTACCATTGCCATTTTTTTTTAATTTAATCTCTCAAATTGAGGCATTAAAACCAAATGGTGGATCCTGACATGTAGGCCACCTGATATAAAAGAGTTGAGTATTAAATAAACAATATTTAAATGGGCCCATTAAACTGTGGTGACAGAAAGGAAGGCATTGTGTACTTTGGAGCCCTCTGGGACTCTTGCCCCATGGCTCATCAGTTCTTGGATTGTCATCCAATTGTCCAAAATCTTTTTGTTTCGTTTTTTCATCATCTTTTTGTGACTGAGCTCTAAGATATTGATCTCTTTCCTGCCTTCAGCTCCACTTGTTGTTCCCTCCTTTAGACATTCAAAGCGGCTCCTCTGCATGAACTCTCTTCTCTTCCTTTGCTCCCTGGCCCTTGCCAAGTGCTGCTTCCTCTCTTCTTTGCTCCAGTAGCGCCCCATCTTCATCTCACTCATCGTATCGTCATCTGTTGTCATCCCCCCACTCCTCTCTTCTCTGATCCTTAGTGCCCGCTCCCTCAGTATACGGTCACGAGCCGGCCTGCGTGCAACATACCGGGTCCCATCAGCACGAACTTTGACTTTCCACTCTAGACGGGGTTCCCCAGAGCGTCCGTTATGATGCACAGGATCTCGACAGACACTGAGAAGACTCAGCTGGCTTTGAGAATAATCCAGGGACGAGTGCTGTTGTAGCAGCTGCATGTAACTCTGCAATACAAAACAATTTTTGGGTCACTGTTGCTATACTCACACTCACATCCGCATCAGATACAAGTTTTGTTTGTTTGATGATACATACCTGAAGTTGTTTGGCTCCTCCATGGCCATGATAGGTGGCTGTCTGAAAGGAAGAAGCATAGGGGAACCCTCTCTTCAAATTTCTGGTCCTCCCCTTCTTCTCACACCTTTCATCATCTGCTGGGAGAGCTGGGTCTGACTCAGATCGGGAAGGATTGCTCTGGTCTGGACTGCTCGAGATAAGTGGACCTGGATCTGCTGGTCTGCAGCATTGAGCAGTACCTTGAGGCTTAGGAATAGGGATAGGACTGGAGGGTGTGGAAGAGGCCAGTCTGAGGTTTTTCTTGTTGATGATGCTGACATGTCTTTGCAGAGAGTGGTCAGGAGATCTCTCCATACCAAGTGGTGTTGACCGAGCACTCTCTGCTGTGTTGTAGGCACTGGAGCTGTCCTTTTCCCGGGTCTTATCAGTGTCTGACCTCTCTGGATGTTCATGAATGTCTGCTAGCCTGCTGTGTTGCTTGTGTCCATCTTTGAGGCTTCTTCCTGGTGAGCAGGGCTGTGATCGCTCCGGCTGTTGAGACTGGCGTAGCTGATGGGCTTGCATAATACTCTGGCATTCCAATTCAATGCTACGCAGCTCCTCATTTAGCATCCTCAACTCTTGCTCCACCCCTCCTCCTCCTCCTGCATCATCTTCCTCCTCTCCATCCCCTCCGCCTTGCTCAGTGAGACTACACTCTATGCTATGTCGAATGGAGTACACTCCACACTCGCCTCCATTACGAATTTGACACTTGAGCTCAAGGAGTTGCTGGAAGCGATTCTCTAAACCAAGGATCCCACCTCCATTGCAAATACTCACAACCCCTTCATGATCTTGCCCTGTGGGCAGTGTTCGTATACCCCGGGTTTTCTGTGGCACAGCAACTCCTCGCCTTGTTTGTGGATGCTCAGACAGCCATCGATCCCTCAGGCATCGGGCAGGGCTCCTCTGGTGAAGTCTTGCTAGCAGAGGCTGGTGTTCTGGACTGTCTGTACTGCGCCCAAACCCACTGTCTTGATTGTTGGAGGAACAGGTAGCTGTGTCTGTTGTCATTTCCTCTTCAGCTTGATGCTGGTATATGAGAACCAAAAGATATATGTATATATATATATATATATATGTATACAGTATATTTGAGGAAAATCTGTACCACATGATTTAAATACATGTGAAGTGCTGCAGTCAGGTCAGATATTACTCACTCTAATTTTTACATTTTCCCTTACCTTTCTAGTTATTATTAGAAATGTACTCTAAGGAACAAGGGATACTGTGAAGCATTTCATGGATCTAAACATAAAGTAAATGAAAGCAGCAGAGAAAAATACCAAAGGTCCATCTGATAATTAGTGCTTGCTCATTTGTTCTGTCATTGGAACACTTCTCTCAACTTAGTTATTTTTAAAATCTCAAGCACGATGTTATTTGTTTAATCTAATGAAATTAAATGAAAAATATTGTGATATTTGCAAAACCCTTATTTTACTAGGTTTACAGTTTCTGGACAAAAGCTCTGCTGATTTACTTAAAACTGGCAAATTTCTCTCTGCACAAATGTCTATACTTCATGTAAATACAACCTTCTCACCATTCTCCGTTGCTATCTTTTCCCTGGACATTTTTTTTCCAAGTTTTGATTTGTTTCACTTAGTTAACACCCTAACCTCATCTCTGTCAAGGCTATGCTCCCTCTGCTTCCTCCTCTCCTCCAGGATTTCCATCTTCAGCTCCTCAACCAGATCTTGTTGCTCATCATCCAGCCATCCAGCCTCTAGCTGTAATCACAAAATCTTGTCAGTAACAAGTCTCTTTGGTTTTGTTTGTATGCAAAAATGTGTGTAAATGTGTAGGAGCTTCAAACAATCACACTGAAAGGAAAGGAAAGGGAGAAACTCAGCTGACTGTTCTTTCTATTTGACATGACAGAAATAGTCAAGACAGAGCAGGAGGGCAGCATATAGATGTGTGTGTGTGTGTGTGCTTACCTGGATTTCTAGTCTCGTCACCAATAATATGATGTTCCTTGCTTCTTCACTTGACAACAAGGCAACAGCTTTCTCTCTGTCTTGCACTTCACAGCCATTTATCTGCATCAAAGACAAACAAAGATGGTCATGAAATTAATGAATTGCTTTTAAATCTATATGCACAATAAAGCATGTAAAAAAACTTGATCTCATTTTGCAAGAAAACACAAGTCACATCCTAATTTTCTTCTTCCACACATTTCTTGACTCTCCACAAGCCGTCTTTACTACCCACCTTACTTCATTTCTGAGAGTCATCAGACAGGCTGCAGAATCAGTCGGCAAAGGGAATCAGTTGTGAGAGTCTGCACACACTACACCATCCAGACATACAATTAACTCTTCTTTGACAGGTGGCGTTCATCTTTTCCTCCACTAGACTAATGGGGCTGTCAGACGAAGATAATAGGGCCAGAAGTACAGCAGGCCTTACTCCCGCATAATCATTCAAAGAACTAGGAAACAAACACTATATTCAGAGAATAGAGGCACTTAAGAGAGCAGCACACACTAGAAGAGCAGTAAGGTTATTATATAGCCTGCTGCTGCTCAGGCTACTTGATATGTAATTTTATTTAAAATATTGGCAATATCACAAAGAATGTCTGAAATAAGCATTAACTCATTACCATGCCAACTTCTTTTGGGGGGCAAATACACTTCATATCCAAAATTATTTTAAAGATAGACCTTGTTATCTTATTTAGCATCATAAAATGACAATATGTTCTAATGTTATAAATGGCTAAATTAACATGCTTTCCTGTCATAGCATCATTTTATCACTTAAGCTACACAAATGCTTTAGACCTTACAGACTGTGATCCTCCCAAAACTTAAGTAGAATAGAATAAAACACAATATTGCTTATATTACGTAAAGTGCTTTGTGCAGCTTTTGCATGAAAAGTGCTTTATAAATAAAGTTTGATTTGATGTGAATAGGTTTAATTGTCATTATACAGTGTCAGGTACAAATAATTTGTGGGTGTTTCTTCTTGGCTACTGAGCAAACATTGGTACATGACAAAAAGAAAAATATAAAATATTACAAAAAGAAAAAATATAAGAATAAAAAGATTTAACAAGGTATGGAACATGCAAATATACTTAAGGTAGAGGCATGGACCAATCAGGAAGAAGGCTCTAACAAGCACAAGGTGTCCTGTGTGAACCTATTAAATAGCTGCAAGAGGTCAGATCACGAGATGCATGTGCACTTCAATGTCTGCTAACATGCAAATTATTGCATTTACACAAGATTTAAAAAAAAGAAAAAGGTTGCAGCCTTTTGTTGAGGCTTAGCAAAGGGCTCCTTGCCTCAGTAACACATCTGGCATCACTTATTGAAAAGTACTGGGGCCACCATTTATCATTGTGGGAAAACAAGGACTTATTAAACAATTTATTAAAACATTATTATTTAACCAAATCCTTACCATTTTTAGCAAAAAAGGAAACACTGGTATTCATTTTTATCCCTAATTCCTCTATTTTATTTGTCTTTAATGTACAAAGTTCCTGCTCCACTTACAAAGAAGGGACCTTAGTTAAAAAGAAAGCTATTCACAGTCTCTGACTCCATGGGGGTTTTCTGCATAATGACAGACAAAGCAGGGCTGCAACAAAGAGAGTGGTCCTAGAGATGATGTAGTGCCTGGTATAACTGCAGCTAAGGACTTTAATTTTCCATGGTAAAACGAGGTGATTAAATATACATATCCTTGCCCAGACTGGAGACAACAGCTGCTTGAATATTCTCAAGCAAGGCTGTCTTACAAGTAGCTTGGAGGATCATTTACCATGGCTTTTCTAACCAAGAAAAATGAATATTAAGCCTTCCGCTTTTCTTTTTCCACGGTTATTTGAAGAGTACAGAGATGTAAACAAAGGGAAGAAAATCAGAAGTCAGAAGTGATGTAAGTTTTTGATATAAGCTGGTGTTATTGCATTTTGGTTGGATAAAAATATTCACCTGAAGAATGCGATCGCCTTCTTTGATGCGCCCATCTCTTGCTGCTATGCTGTTCGGCTCCACCTGAATGAAACAACACAAATCATTGCTGACATCTAGCCATTGTGTATTTCTGTATTCTCCCAAAAACATCTGTGATGTGTCACACTCTTGCTGCAAGGAGATTTTTTTTTTTTTCTCTTCAGTAGCAGCTGGATTCACCGTCTTCCTGGTTTTAGTAGCTGGTGACAGACATTGATGTGACATGTAAGTCTTTACACAAATAGTGTATGTGAGCCATGTTGGGGGTAAACAAGGTAATGAAAGCAACTAAAACATAAAAACGTGCAAGTGTTTGCAGCATGGATACAGTTCTATTTTAGCTAAATGAACCAACACCTGTTTTTCAGATGGCATCCCAGTGGATATGCCTGCATGCTACAGCAACATTCAGTACTTGCATATATTTTTCTGTACTGGCATTGAAGATCAAGAGATATTTTGACATGTGAAAATAGGAAAATAGAGTAGACATGGGATTATAAAAAAAAAATTAAAAATCCTACGCTTTTGAAAGTTGCACCAATAAAACCCATACATGCATTTTAATGATGAAGATTAGCATTTTTATCCTTTTATCAAACATACAAAAATAGGTGTGTGCTGTTGGTTGGAGATCGTTTTCACAGTTCAAGGGAAACAGGTGAAAAAATAAAAGAATAGCTGGCAGTTTAAGAGCTCACAAATTAATTCACAAGTATGTCTTTGTAATTCTGCCTTGATTGTCCATTTGTTGGTCAACTAATCCTCATAGTTTCTCTTATTTTTTCACAGCTTTGCCTGTGTGTTTATAATGGGATTGAAACTGCACCTTCAGTCAGACTGAAGATTTGTTCTAATTTAGCTTGCACTGCTTAAATTCTGTGGAATTGCTTCATTCATTTGAGTTTGTCTTGGACAGCTCAGTAATTTGTTTTCATTCTGCCTTATCACCGGTTTTGCAAGAGGAAGTTTTCTTTCTGAGCCAACAATGATTTGAATAAAAAAAAAAAGAAATGAAGAAAATCACTAAAATATGTTTTCTCATTGCTTCGTGTGTTTGGTGTTCAAATGGGTTCAACTAAATAGAAGAATGTGCCATTTATCTTATTGTTTGGGGGGAAAAGATTGTTACTCAGAGCTAATTAAAACTTTTCAATTAGGAAGGGAGGAGGAACCACAAAGGCAGGAAGGGAATCATATTTCAAACTTGACTTCCTCTTTGGTCATGCATGTCTCATTCTAAGTTTATATTTGATTGGAAAACTTTTTTTTTCTACTTCCACCCCTAATTCAGTTTGACTTTTGCTCCACCTTGTAACTAAAAGATGGGAATGCATTTGGGATTTAATTTATCATTTCCTGTTCCAAAACATGGCCATAATGAGACCTTCACAAACAGACCTTTTTGGTGAGCATTTAAAAAGCTTTTAAGAGCTACTCAGGGGACTTTAGCAAGGAAAGTTCACCAAAACCTAAAACAAAATGGTTAAATAGTTTCTCTGCACCTGGCTGACATAGATGCCAGTGTCTTCTTCATCATCAGTCCGGTAGCATAGTGTCAGGCCAAGCTTTTCCTGGGAGTTCTGCCTATGAAGCTCCACTTCCTGTTACACATTAAAAAGGAAGCGAACATTTTATTCATTTAAAAAAAGTTATGCACAGGTTTTAGTTCTAACAAAAGGTCATTATTTGACAGAGTAATGAAAATATACATAAAAATACAAAAGAAGTTGAATTTTACTGAACGCAAAATCT
>JBAMHW010000026.1:15929764-15943274 GCA_037177495.1 Rhadinocentrus ornatus | reverse complement strand
TATTATTTTTAGTCTGATTGAAATTTTAAAGTGGTGCTCCCAAAGGACGGAAGGCTACAGAGTGATCAAGATTATTAAAAGTAATCATGTGTTTACATATTATTTACAATTACTAATTAGAAGATATTTTTTTTTATCAGAACCATTGCCCATGGAGCCAGTCAAGAACATAGGTAATGCAGTAATGGGTCCTTTTTGGTTGATTAGACTCCTTTTTCTGAACCATCTGTAGGGGTTTTACTGTACATTCTGTAATGCCTGCTAGAACATCATAGCAGAAGGAACATGACCAAGAGACTGATACAACACAGTCATAAGTGGAGAAAGTCCCCTAATGACCCAGTAACCTATAACTTGGGCTTTATGTCAGCGTAAATAGATGGATCAGCGTGGTCAAAAACTGGGTTTCATCACATATTTATGATGTAAAACTGTACCTCATACTCATATTTTTCTGTCCTCTCCATGTCTGCCTGGGTTGACAGATACTCCGGACATTCATAAAACTCATGTTCCATGGTGTGGATGGAATGACAGCTACAAAGGAAAAATCAGTCACGGTAAATATTATTTATGTACCATTTATCCCGATACGCAATTCATATTTTCTCTTTAGGATCATTCTGTCCTCTATATAATAATTTCTTGCTTATACCTAATATGGATCTGCACAGCTTGCACACATTTTAGAACCACATTTGACCAACTACTGTTTTAATAGTTTTGTGAGACAAATAAATTTCATTTGCTCTGCAGCAAACCTTATAAACACACACAGAATGGATGCAGTATCCTGATGCCTTCTCTTTCAGCCCATTGGTTTTTAGTCACCCAGGAAAAGTTCCAATTAAAGAAAATGGATGTAGCACACTGGAGCAATTATAGCATGCCAGTTTGGCTGCGCATAGTTTCACAATATCTCAGCTTACTTGGGGGTTAGCTGATACAGATGCCTAATAGCTCTTATGAAATGAAAGAGAACAGCAGTGCAACATTAGAAACATTTCAGATTAATTTGTCATAAGAAAAAAATGTTTTCCAACACGGATTCACAACATTTTTAGGAAATCTGATCTCTCTGTGACATCTCACTGCATAAAATTAACACTTGATTAACTCAGTTACCTCTTATTCAACAGGTATAATGCTTGACCTCACCTGTCAGAGAGTAGGAAGGGACAGATGTCAGGGACTGGTGGGGTAGTTGGCCGAAGCTTGGCCAATGCCATGATGTGCTCAAAGGTGATGTCTGTTTGTGTACAAACATCGACCACACACACATCTTGCGGTGAGCCGCTAGGGTTATGCACTACAGCATTCGTGGCTCTTGTAGGGGTTCGCCGGAGAACCTGCACAACAATGGGGTCTCGCCTGATGGCCTCCACCACAGCTTCTTCCTGTTCAACCTTGGAGAAGTCACGTCCGTTCACCTGGAGTAACAAATCAAAGAGTTTCAAAAGATGAGTCATAAGAGTGATACATCATACTTAAAAAAACACTATGAAACACCATAGGAGGAAATATTTAATATGTGATACTCTTTATTTGTGATTAGCAGTAAATATGTATTTTCTTTTCATCTCAGGCCTTTGTTCCACAGTGTATTTACCTTTGAAAAAAATTGGTCACGGGTTTAGCAAATTCTGGTGGGTGTGGTGTAAGTTGAGTCTATATCAGCTGCAAATTGTCTTTTATAGGGGGTTGTCTTCACAGGCATTATTACAGATCTGACTGGACCTGCACATCTTATAGGTTCAATTAAGTCTGTGGTGTGTAGGATCAGGGGTTTACCTGTTTCAATACTCTCTTTAATGATTCCTTAGACTTGCTGGCAGGCCACTGCAGTGACAGTTTCCTCAATTTTTCTCTCCCCACCCCTCCAAATAATTGACTGCCATTGCAGAGTCTCATCTTTACAATGGTTTTTTCATCCGTTACTTTGCTCTTGTTTCATTTCATCAAGCCGCTTACCCTAAGGATCATATTCGGTTTGCCTGTCGTTTAACTTAATATTTGAAGTTTGAATCAAATTCTTTGCTGTGTCATTTCACAATATGTGGATTTTTTTAAGCACTTTCTACCTTTAGATTTTTTTGGTATTCCCTTGTCGTTCTGTTCTGAGTACTTCATCACTTGGAAGGGTTGTATCGGCGAATTGGACTTCTATCTGTATTTTGCAAAGAGGCCGACAAATTAACCAGGGCTTGTCCATAATTTGGTATTGTGGTCCAACAGTGCTGTAATTATGTTCTAACAAGCTGGATCACACATAACTGTGACCAACTCAGATGGACTAGCATGCCAAGTTTCACATCTAAAATCTTGAATATCACACAAAGAAACCCTTCCTGTCATCAGTAACTTGTCAGTTTTGTCAGAGGACATTAAGGTAACAATAGCATGATCATTTAGTAATGCCTTAAACTTTCCCACCAACCCCTTTGTACAGGTCATTGACCAAGCAAGTATGTTGCCTCTTGCTGACGTCAACAATGTTACTCCATCAGTTAGAGCATCTCTGCTCTTCAGACATAAAGCAATGAAGCATGCTTTGTTATTACATCCCTCTGTTGACTCAAATTGAGACATTTCTTAAAGTATCTCAGCAGACTGAGCACCTGACTGCCCTTTGTAATTCAGAAATGTCATCTGTGTCTGGGGGTTGTCACAAACAATGAGACATGTGGCAGCTAATGATTCCAAATCCCAGAGGACTACATACCCTTCACTAGATGCAGCAATCAAAATTCCTTTGTGAAATTCAATGGAGCAAATATCATCTAATAGATCATGCTTTAAAAATAAGTGTTCTTTCCCTTTTAATAGCATACAGATTATATTTGAATTTTTTTGTTGAAATACACAAGTTGTCATTGCTGCAGACAATACTTCTAATTTGGAATTTTAACAGCGAGTAGATCAAGCTCTTCCCTGATGCTGAAGTTCCTTAATCTTACTTTTCTATTGTAAGAAGTTGCGATTAATTGATGTTGTGGTTGATGAGATGCAATTGCAGTGCGTCCCACGGACATTTGTGGAGAGAGCCTGAACTGCATAACTACCTTTCATGTTAAGATTTCCCATACTGTCAGCACACCATCTGACCAACAGAAATAAATTGCTTATAGTGCAATTGTGTTAAAGTGCACTGCACATAGGCATGCTGTTGGATGTTACTACTTTGAGAAAATGGTGTGTCCCATTAACAAAAATCTACATATTTCTGATTTTGCAATGGGCAACTCATTGTTGTGTACATTGTGGCATACAGTAGAAATCAGGGTCTTCTTCATGCTATCAACAGAAAACTTTGATTGCAGGCCCAACACACCATCAGACCATATTCTTACATAGATAAGAGCTAGAGCATCTAAGTTTACTCATGTTACTCCTTTACTGGTCCTGTTGCATTGGCTCCCTGTTTCTTTCAGAGTTAGTTTTAAGATTCTAGTACTATTCAGGGCTCTGAATGGTCAGGTGCCAGCTTATATCAGGGAACTCTTACAGTGGTATGTTCCCAGTAGGTCCGTTAGATCTTGCAACCAGGGCCTGCTAGTTGTGGCTTGTACGAGGCTAAAAACCAAGGGTGACAGAGCTTTTTTGGCAGTTGCCCCAGGACTCTAGAATGCTCTCCCCTTGGATTTGTGGACTGCTAACTCAGTGGAGCTGTTTAAGGGGAAACTCAAAAGACATTTATTTGCAACGGCTCTTACTTTATTTGTCTTGTGTTATTGTTTTAACATGGTTGTACACCACTTTGTGTTTCTATATTTTGAAAGGTGCTCTATAAATAAAGTTTTACTAACCAAAATGATTAGCATTAAGTCTGCTTGCTCAAATGCTTGACTTACCACTGTATTGCCTCGTGTCTCCCATATCACCTGCTGGGCAAGTAAACAGCTAATTTAGAGAGCCCTTCTCCTCTAAAGATGGTGGATAGCTTCCAGCCGAGACGTTCTGGTAATTCTACAATCAGCTACCTTTCAATAGCTGATAACAGATGGATAAAATAAAGAAGTCTGAAACTGTGCTAAAGCACTGCGAGCAATTTAATCTTTTTTATAAATTTGTTTTTAAATGAAGGTGAGGCTGTCGGAAGTGGTATGAGAGAGTGCATATGTACGTGCATGGGTGTGTATGTATATACATTACAGTCATTTAACCTCAAACTTCTACCCCCAACTTCTTTATCAACAAAAATAAGTTGTTATTGTACAAAATGGCTCTAAACCAACTGGAATGATATGGTGACACACAATTTAAAAAAAAAGTATATATAATGAGCCCTCTGTGAATGTTTATATTCAATATGGCCTATAGTAAAACTCACATAACATGGCATAAAGCACTGTGTTAATACAAAATAAATTAGAATGAGAAGCAACCAAAACCAAAATAATTAGCATTAATAGCCTTTACACACCTACTCCGAATTTCGTCCGACTAATTCGCACAACAATATTTTTTTATGGAATCAATGAGAAGTCAGTGGAAACATTCACATCAGTGACGAATTTCCATTTAGCAATTTTGCAAGAGTTATTTTTTCGAACGGAGGTCAATTTTTCTTAATATTCGCATCCGACAGATACACAATCGACGAATCAGACGCCGTATTGATAGCGTCACCGGAGCCGGTGTCGCGAGCTATGCAAAAGTCAGTTCTTGCTTTTGCTTCTTTCAAACTTTGCATCATAATGGCTGAGCATTATTACATTTGTCTCATAGCACTCGTGTTTGTTCAACAACCGAGACAAGAAATACTGTGACAGTGATCACCAAGACAATGTGTGGCAAACAATTGCCAACGAGCTTATTTATGAAGATCCAAACGTCGGTCCTGAAGCGGTTGTGGTACAGCTTCAGCTCCTGGACTAAACAATTAAACTCCCCAAACTCCCCTCTCTTCTCAAGGATAGGATGCACCCTGTGCGTTCATTTAAAAAAAAATAAAATTGGGGGCAGCATCAGCACAATATCATCGTAGCCGGATGTGGAGTCCATGTTTGTCTTTCCCACTTACCGAATATGTTTTTGAATCTTCAGAATTCCTTTGCAATTTTGTATCACACTTGGTGTGCATAGACAAAAACTTTGATTTCTCCTCCGAAGTATTCGCAATATCGTGTTGTTTACTCGCAACAGTCCCGGGGTGTAATGGCCTTAAGTCTGCTTGCTCAATGCTGACACTGAATGGAAGTGGTATTCCCATAGGCACGCTAACCGTATTAGCATTTACTCTGCGATAACACAAAAGCACAAAAAAGAATTTTGCCCTCATCACAAACATTAAAGCTGTGTCCGAATGTCCACCCTTCTCCCTAACCCCTCATTCACTACATTGGGCTGCACCAAATTGCACACTACATAGTGCACTAATTTTCTTGGCAATTCGGACACGAAGTTGCTTATTTTTCCCTCGCCACAGACCACGTGACCAAAAGCCGTCACCACGGCAACCACACTGTGCATTAAGATGTCATTCCACATCCAGTCTGAAGTTGTTTTTAAATATTTTTATTTTTATTCATTGTGCTGTATTCTATTCTTTGTTGCATATCTATTCAATAAAAAATGTTTTCCACCTCCTTGCACCATGTTGAGCTTCTGCCCGCAATGCATTGTGGTCTATATTGACCCGCGTAGTGACTATCGATGCTCATTACTTTTGAAGATGCATTGTGGGTAATTTTGAGTGCCCTACCTTTTCCTCTCTGGACATTGAGACATCCCGACAAAATGCCATGATCCCTATACAGGGCACTATGTAGGGAGTAGCGTGCACATTCGGACACAGCCTAACTTTACTTGAAAGTAAAAAGTGTATAACTCAGTGCGACAACTAGTCAACTTTTCACTACCTCCCCCTAGTGGGGCGGTGGAACCACTGCACATCACTGATGGCAACACATAGGTTTATTAGTTTAAACGCTGCAACAAGAGTACAACTACTTAACTTCCCCTCTATGGAGAGAGAAAACGGATTTTGGCTACAATGCATTAGTCCTTATAATTCTAACAAATAGAATGTAGCTCATAATGAGCTTAACTAACTTCTCCTTCAAAGATAAGAAAACTGGAATAATCCAAATGCCATGTCTTTACCAAAGGTATCTGCAAGTCATCCTTATATCTCTTCGTTGTCTGATTTTAAAACTTTCATCACTTAAGGGTTATAAAAAATCCTATCTGAACTTTAATTTTTAAAGTTTTACATCTGTATGGCACCTTTGTCCAAGTTAGATTGTTTTTTTGTCAGCAACCGTTTAGTATGCAATGGAACACTTTGCCGTTTTACATTTCTGTATCACACCAATTAATCAAAGTGACAAGGTATTTAATGAGAGGCAATTAAATGTTACCAAAAATGCAAATCAGACAAAGAAAGAATGCGGAATGGGGAGGATTCTTGTTGGTTGCGCAGGGTATGTTTGTGTGTGTGATTAGCATTCCAATGGGTTTAAGGAGATTTTACCCAGTCCTCTTATTAGGACCATTTGGCTAAAATTCAGTTTGCTGGTGACTGCATCTTTGTCCATGTGTTCAAGTGTGTGTGCAAGTTAGAAGTGTCCTAAATGTTTGTTTTGTTTTTGTTTAACTGACATTGAACTGAACTTCCAACAAAAACAACCAATTAGTTCTGCTTGAGAAAGTCAGTATGACACATTAAACATGAAATTAACAGCGGCTGTCAAGATGGTTGTTAAATAGTCTGCTCAGGTCAATTCCTTTAACACCACACAGCATCTTTGTGCAGTTGATTTGAGTGTGCTTCCTCAAAAACAAGAAAAAGAAAATCTGTCTTTGGAGCTGAAGATAAAACTGCATGAACTTTAATCTAAAGCATGGCATGCTTTCAGCTGTCTCACAGAAACAACAGAAGTCACTTCCCACATGTACAACAATACTTGCTAAGTGTCCTTCATCTTGTTATCCTGCATTCAAGCTTTTCATCATACTGTGTGCTGCTAATGTGTCCTTAAAACTGCTGCTCTGGAGCATAACCCATAACCCTTTTTAAAACAATAATCTTCAAAATGTGCATTTTAAATATATATATATTTTATCCTCATAAATCCATAGCTATGATCTGTGATGCCATTTTACATTTTCAAGCTTCAGACCACTTCAGAGAAACTTCCATGCTAACATATGTATGCTAATAGTGCAGGGAGGACATTTCTTGAGACACTTTCGGCCCCTTAGCATCACTGATCATTTAAAGTCTATTTTTTACTGGTAATGTTCATCCTTTTTTGTCCACAGAGTAACCATCTTTTGACAGATCCTTCCATCACAGTGTACCATGTCACAAAGCTCAAATCATCTCAAACCATGCATGATTAAAGAGTTTTACGGAAGTGATGTCTTTAACACAATACTTTAACAAAATCATAAATATGAACATATAAATTAGATGGATAGGAATTTGGATGGATTAAAACGTCTTTCCTTTCCTTTCAATATACAAGATTAAGGAAGCTAAATGCTGAGGTTACATGAATGTAATTATTCAAATATGTACTTGCTTTAGTGGTAATGCTTACCTTAAGCCTTCTGAAATGATTCATTAAAACACCAGGAACATGTCAAAACCAGTTTAGGTTTTAAAGCTTTACAATTTGCCTTTGAATTTTATATACAATCTTTGCACATAACAAGCAGCTTGACTGCAAATGTAAATATAATTCCCTAACTACATTAAGTAGCTGTATTTGCTTGACTGAGACCAATGACCCTTCTTTCTCCTTTTACCTTATACCTTCACTGCAAGTAAACAGATGTGATTCAGCTGGTAAAATAAATTCCATCTAGCTGAAGTAGTCCATAAAAAAAAACATCTCTGTGGTCGTCTATCTTCTCTAGCTTAACACGAACAGTAGAAACCTGCACAAAGACATCAGAGACTGTTGACTGTGACTGTGATTGATATTCCAATCAGCTATTTCTGATGTAAGTGGAGGAAATCAAAGGTTATCATCTGTCAGTAAATGCATTAGAAGCAATCTTGTTTCCTGCTCTTTGTGCCACTTCTATATGCAAGGCAACCTCAATTAGGCTTCGTGAATGCAGATGTTTCCCACCATTACAGCCCTAATGAAACATGATTTTTCTTGTAGTTCTCTTTTTGGATTTATGATTATGTTCCTTCCTACAGTTTAAGTGCTGATACTTTCCAGACAAACACAACTTCCTACTATTTGAATTACAGTTAAAACAGCTTCAAATGCAACTTGTATCACAAGACTAAAAACCTGGTAGTAAAAGTCAAGAGCTCTGCTTAAGATTAATACCTAATTAAATTCACAGTCTTGTTTGATATCTACTATAGCCTGGGGTATTCTCTTATGACTAATGCATTCAGCCTGGTGGGCTAATACATCATGTGTCTGCATTGAACTAATAGGTTCTGCGTCTTTAAGCTGCCACGGTTGGCATGGGTTATGACAAACTGTATCAACAAGACATTCGTTACCCTTAACATCGTAGCAACCAAATCACAGTTACAGCAATCCAAGAGTGGACACCAAGCCCCACTACAGTGCCCTTATTTCTTGCACACCATGTCACCAATGCATAAATTAGTCTAATTTTGTTGCATCAGGGAGCTAGTTAGCTGAGAATTAGTGCAGTTTGTTTTCTTCCTGATGACACAGGAAGCATTAATGCTGGTTCAAAGCATAACTTCTTCATTTAGAAATCAATCAATCCGAAGCCATTTTCATTTTCACTTCTGTACACATTAATTTGTTTTTGTGTCTGGGGATTATTGTGTTTTTTATGCACATTTTATGCACATAATTGTGTGTATGTGCATTCATGCAGATAGTTGCCTTGACTGACTAATGTAATTGGCCAGTGCTGTAGCAAGACTCTATTGTTGCACTGTGTCTTCCCCACAGTCATTATATCGCTATTAATCTCTCATCTGCCATTAAAACAACAGCCACTAGGCTGAGTTTAACAATGGAGTGGCCCGTACTCAAACCCCATGACACATACTGGCAATGAGTTTGAATTAGACTCACAAGGGTCACCGATTAGACCCACATAATTCTTCCAGACGGCTGAGTTCAAAAAGAGGTTAGGTCTCTTTTCTATATGGGACTGCTAAGCAACATAGATTCTCAATCTAAGCATGTCAGCTCTTCTTGTATTTTGGCCACTGATCTCCATTTTTCTGACTCTTTGAATTTTGTCCATAGTGACTCTAGTCACAAAAATAGTATATTCAATTTATTCATAAATTATACAACAGATGCAACAAAAATTCTTTGATGTATCTATTGTTTCTACTCTTTCATAAAAAAAAAAAGAATCCACAGAAATTTGAAGAGTGACTTGAAAACAGGAAATGACAGCATCCCAGGATCAAGTGACTACTAAAGGTTGAATAAATGATTATTATTCCTCAAACTGTATACAAGCTAGCTGTAACACATCTGTAGTTTTTACTAATGTCATGTGTCTTTTTGTGACAATGCAAGTAAGCACAAGCCCCCAGTGTCATACTGGGGCTGAAACAAATGTCTAAAACATTTTTCTTGTGATTATTTGTTCAAATTTTGAAGATACAAAGGAGGTTTTTTATTTATTTTTTGTTATTCAACATAAGGTGAGCTAAAAATTCTTTAACTTTACTTACTGAAAGCATTTTTGTTTTATCAGTGAGTTAATGTCTGGTATCATCACTTCTAATGGCAATAAGCATGCTTCCCCTGAGTGAACTATCATGCTAACAAAAATCTGAAACTGCCTTAAATTATATTGAATTCTACACCCTTAAATAGTTTAGTAACTAACAATGATGAATTCCTTTGCTGTGTCTGTAAAAGCATCTGTGGACTCGACTCCAAGTTTGCTACCTAAACACAAAACAATGGACTATTTTTTCTTTTTATTTGACCTTTATTTTACCATGTAAACATTAAGAACAGATTTTTATTTACAACGTTGTCCTGGTAGGTCACAGAAAACACTTATGGGGCAGGAGAGGAGAGGGGGACAAAAAATAAAAAATGAATAAAGGATTTTGGAAATGTGTGAATTTGTTTGCTTTTTTTTGTTTTTTTTATGGTAAAGTGTAAATGAAAATCACTTTGTCAGATTTTAAACAGTATCTAATGCTGACCTTTTGATGTTATTGTTAAGTTTCCATTCAGTTGTTTTGTTTTCATTGTTTTTATGTTCTAACCAACCACAGTGCTGGAGGTTAAGACTAGACACATTGTCCATTGCAGTGTCATGAAAGTGGCACCACATCCAAATATCAGATAATAAATTAACAGAAATTAAAAGGTTAACTGAGACTGAATGCATGCTCACTGAACAGTAGGAAATTAGTGAAGACTTGAAGCATCAAGGCTAGCAGCAAGGGAATATTATACTTATTTATTATTTGTTTATTTTTAAGGGAGAATCTATGGCGGGAAACATATATGAGGAGGGATGCAAAAATATAAACAATAAGAAAATGTTCGAAGATTTTTTATTTTATTTTTTTTTACCCGTTTTCAGTTTAGTTTTGAATGATTCATAATTATTCACATGCATTAGTTGAGGGCATAAAAGCCAGCTCCAGGTACAGACAGGATAGTTAGAAAAAGACATTGAAGCTCAAGAAGTGGAATTATCTTAGTGGGAAGCAGGAAAATCAAAGCTTTAGGTCCAGCTTTTTGCATAAATGATTTTTTTTAATAAAAGGCTTGAGTGTGAAGTTAACATTTTCCTTCTTTTCGCTAAACTTTTGCCTTTCCACTTTTGAGTGATTCATTTTAAATTCACTGAAATTCCCCGACACATTAGCATAACTCAGAGGACAAAGTTTCCACAGTCTGCTTTTTGGTGGCATAGAAAAATGGCTTTACACTTCATTGGACTAGGGATGGAGAAATTCACCGATTTGAATCTGTAATTTGACACAGACATTTGCAAAATGGCTGCACCTGTAGCTTTAGTGTGTATCGGATACAGCTGCCAGTTAAATTCGCAATGTGTCTTTCTAATCGTATTTGCATCAGTGAAACCCATGGCTACATTGATTACTACATAGTTTCCCTTCTCTGCAACAGTATTTTCGACCCCCGTGTGTCTAATTCAAACTCATTGCCAGTATGTGTCATGGGGTTGGAGTCACTCCATTGTTAACTATCAGACATGGGAAGCAAGACAACAGGTGAAGAGGAGATATTCAGCGTATGTAAGTTTTATAAGTGTTTTGTAAAAAACACAATTAGTTAAATGATGTGAGAAAAGGACTGTCTGTGAATGGTCAAAATGTTGTTGTTTTTTTGTTTGTTTTGTTTTGTTTCTTTGTTGTTTGCTGTAAAGAGGCCAAAAAGAAATTGTCTAAATAAATTTATTGTAGAAGTAGAGAATAATGGTTAACAACACAATGAAATGTAAAGTTATTTATGTTTAAGTGTTTAATAGGAATAAAACAATCATTTTACTTTTCCATACTGGAAAATTACATATTCTTCTAAAGTTG
This sequence comes from Rhadinocentrus ornatus, assembly GCA_037177495.1. NCBI lineage: Eukaryota > Metazoa > Chordata > Actinopteri > Atheriniformes > Melanotaeniidae > Rhadinocentrus > Rhadinocentrus ornatus. The sequence continues at coordinate 15,931,783 of JBAMHW010000026.1, read as the reverse complement.
GATTTATTTGTTTGCTTAATAGGAAACCATCAAGTATCAAATACAGATAAATGATAAAATCATTGTGATGTTGTGTAGAAACCAGATGTGGGATTTCAGTTTTTTGTATTTGGGTGAAACGTTTTGAATCGTGTTGAACCAAAGCACATTGTATTGTCAAATCGCTGTCAAATAATAAATCACCCTGAATAGGGGTGAATCAATGTATCATATCTGCAGGGGACTTCACTGTATTGTTAATACATAGAATAGTTTTTCTCAAAAACGCGCAATTTATAGAGTTGTTGTGTTCATCTTCATTCTTCTTCTGCTTTTTTGTTCCCTTCTTGACTTTCTTCTTCTCTGGTTTGTTTCTTTTCCTGGTCACACGTCAGCTATTTTGCTCATCACTACCCCCACGATTTACGGTGGTATTGCTCCGTTGTCTGCATCAAGTGACAGATTGCTAAACTCCCTGAAAACGGACCAAATTCCGCGTGTAACCGACATAGAAGATCAACAAAACTGTCCGTTCATCTGCATATCTGTCTTCTGCATCGAGCATAAATGGGCCTTAAGGCTCACAAAGACGAACACAGAGAGACTCAGAAAGAGCTGCTTTTCCTCCGGCTGTCTACTCTACCCTGTAGTGATACTGGCCAGTGTTCTTCCTTAAAAATCACACACACACACATATATATATATATATCCTCACAGCAAGAAGGTCGCTGGTTCGGCTGGGGGAGGTTCGAATGTGGGTGGCTGGTGGCCTTTCTGTGTGGAGTTTGCATGTTCTCCCCGTGTATGCCTGAGTTCTCTCTGGGTTCTCCGGCTTCCTCCCACTGTCCAAAGACATGCATGTTAGGTTAATTGGTGACTCTAAATTCTCCTTAGGAATGAGTGTGTGTGTGAATGGTTGTTTGTCCCTATATATGTTGGCCCTGCAATGGACTGGTGACCTATCCAGGGTGTACCCTGCCTCTCATTTGATTCAATGCTGGGATATGCTTCAGCTTACCCCGCAACCCGTAATGGATTAAGCGGTACAGACAATGGACGAATGAATATATATATATATAGGCTTCTCTGTCCTCCACTCATTACCTATATTAATGCCATCTGTTTGAACTTAGTATAAAAGACACCTGTCCTTAAACCTCAGACTCCAAACTCCACTATGGCCGAGACCAAAGAGTGTCAAAGGACAGCAGAAACAAAATCGTAGACCTGCACCAGGCTGGGAAGAATGAATCTGCAATAGATAAGCAGCTTGGTGTGAAGAAATCAACTGTGGGAGCAATTATTAGAACATGGAAGACATACAAGACCACTGATAATCTCCATCGATCTGGGGCTCCATACAAGATCTCACCCCGTGGGGTCAAAATGATCACGAGAATGGTGAGCAAAAATCACAGAACCACACGGAGGGACCTAGTGAATGACCTGTAGAGAGCTGGGACCAAAGTAACAAAAGTTACCATCAGTAACACACTACGCTGTAGGGACTCAAATCCTGCAGTGCCAGACTTGTCCCTCTGCTATAAGCCAGTACATGTCCAGGCCCGTCAGAAGTTTGCTTAGAGCATTTGGATGATCCAGAAGAGGACTGGGAGAATGTCATATTGTCAGATGAAACCAAAATAGAACTTTTTGGTAAAAACTCAACCTGTCATGTTTGGAGGAGAAAGAATGCTGAGTTGCATCCATAGAACACCACACGTACTCTGAAGCAAGGGGGTGGAAACATCATGCTTTGGGGCTGTTTTTCTGCAAAGGGACCAGGACGACAAAGAATGAATGGGGCCATGAATTGTGAGATTTTGAGTGAAAACCTCCCTCCATCAGCAAGGGCATTGAAGATGAAACGTGGCTGGGTCTTTCAGCAAGACAATGATCCCAAACACACCGCCCGGGCAACAAAGGAATGGCTTCGTAAGAAGCATTTCAAGGTCCTGGAGTGGAAAATCTTTGGAGGGAGTTGAAAGTCTGTGTTGCCCAGCGACAGCCCCAAAACATCACTGCTCTAGAGGAGATCTG
>JBAMHW010000026.1:15918584-15929664 GCA_037177495.1 Rhadinocentrus ornatus | reverse complement strand
CTTTCTGTAAAGTCCTCTGAGACAACTTTGTTGTGATATAGGGCTATACAAATAAAGTTGATTTGATTTGATTTGATCTGACTAAATACTTTTTTGCCCCACTGTATATATGTTGTCAGTCTGTATAGCATGCACATGACTGCACAATCATTGCACTGTGGGTTATTATATTTATATTTATTGTCTTTTTAGTTTATTACACAATTTTTTGTTCTTTTACTAATGGTAAATTGGCGTGCACAGCCTCGGATACATGTACAACTGCATTTCACTGCCATCTTGCATGTGCATGTGACAAATAAAAAACTTGAAAATTTAAAACATGTGATAACATTGTTGAAAGATGCAATGACTATGATCTGCAATAAATAAAATTTGATACTCTTTTTATGTGACTCGCAGTAACACACAAAACCTCTGCTGGATTTGTTTATAGCACCTTGTGGTTTTACTATAAGTGGCAGCAGAGATTAAATGTGTACTCCATGGTGATTGGCACCGGTGTTCAACACGTCTTGCAGAGTACATGTGTTTGTAGAGCATCAACACTCTTCTAACCAGCGTAACTCCAAATAGCTGACATGCTGCTCTGTTTTGTCCAGAGATCTTCTGTATCATCAATTTTGTTGCTCCCCTCATTACCTTCCACCACCTTCATGCACATATATTCGGCAGGCATCCAGGACAAGAAGAGTCCTTTTAATTTGCTGTGTATGCACACAGAGCATAAATGCACAGCATTTGAAACGCCACATCACTTCCTCAAAATATGCAAACAGGGACTACTCTTTATTGCAGTTTAGGCAGTTGTTGCAATACATATATCATTCAGGCTGATATTGCAATGAAGGTAAATTTTTCATATATTGTGCAGCTCTAGTTAACAAATAACAAGGTTGTGAAGCATGCATAATGCAATGAAGGTAAATTTTTCATATATTGTGCAGCTCTAGTTAACAAATAACAAGGTTGTGAAGCATGCATAATGATAATGATTAAGAACATTTGCACACAGCGGGATATTACTGATCATGCTGCATAATTATCTTATTAAGGGTCACAGTCTGGGTATATGTTACTTTTCCCCAGTAACAACATACACCAGTTCTGTGCCAGGTTATTAGTGATCTGTCTATCTTAAGTTGTCCATTTCTGGTCCTCAAGGCTTCCTGTCCTAGGGAACAATCCATTTACTTGAATCTGATTTGTTGGAGCAGCAAAGTGGCACTCCTGGACGAGAATGAGACATCTCTGTTATTTTCTGAGAATAATGGCAAATTTAAAGTGTGAGTGAAGCAGAGATAAAAACATAGTCCAAAGTTGCATAATGTGTTTTTACAATTAGCACAACTAAGTTTTGGCAGATATTTTCAGCATGGCGCCCCTAACAAAGGCTAATTTGGCATCCCGCTTGTGTCTTATTTGAGCTTATCTTTACCCAGTAAAAATCAGACAGAGGTTGATTCTTGTCTAGTCTCTTGCAATGCCACATTCTTTATTTTCCTCACTTCCTCCAATAATGTCTTCTAGCATTTCTTTGCTGAATTATCTATGATGTGCATTTAAAATGGTCAGTGTGCTGACATGTGCATGTTATTTGTACAAATAAAATTTGATTACTTTTGTAAAGAAGTGACTATTGGATATATTCCAAATTTTAACTCCTTTATTAAAACTGGGTCACACAATTCCACAAACAAGTGAAAGAAAAAAAAATCCTTCTTCATCCTAGGGGCATTCCCCATATCAGCATAACCATGAGCCTGTTTACACCTCCTGCTAAATGTAATCACCCCCCTACTATGCAGATGGTTTAGTGTTATTCTATCTGTAACTAGACTCGTTGCCAGACTCTGAGTGGGCCTAATGACTCCTAAGCCCAAGTTGGTTAAGTGCGAACTCAACACCAGCTTTCTGGGTAACTTAATCTCTCTTTAGACCACCTGGTCCCAGGACACAGCCAGTAGGCTCAAAACACACTTGACAGTGGCACGATGATAGGCTATTTGCATTTTTTAAGAATCATCAAGGCAAATACCGCATGGAGAATTACTTTGCCTGAAATATTCTGCAGAGCAGTTCTGACAAGAGGCTTTTAAAGAAAAACAGTTAAAAATGCAAGCGAATATCTGTAAACTCAAAGCCTTTGTTTGCTAAAAACATCTGCATTGTGCAGTGGAGGTTTACCTTTTGTAGTGTAACTGACACAGATGAGAATTGCACCTTTGCCACCAAAAAAAAAAAAAACCTCCCCAAAAGATCTGACAGAGAAATATTATGCTAAGATGAAGGGTACTGGAGTTTTTTTTTATGTCTAACAAGTTGTGTTTAAGCACCAACCCCCCCACAAAAAAAATATCTAGAGTTTTTTTTCTTGCCTGTTATATGTGTATTATATGTGTGCATTTTTGTAGCAGCAAATGCCATCACCATATCCATAACTTCTGCAGATGGTTTATCTTAGTATCTCTCTAACCTGACAAAACATAGCCTGCAGCATGTGGGCATAAGGAGCATTATTAGGTTATTCTGGCACATTTGATTTTAAAGAGTATAACAGTGACTGGCTGACAGCACATACATCAAGACTAGACAAGACGACTTGCTTTTTCTGCCACATATGAATGAAGGGCCACCTCTGTGCTGTTAAATGCAATTTTTTTCTTTCCAGGGTCTTTTAAGCAGCAAGAGAAAAAAAAATAGCATCTCTGAGGGAGGGGGGCTAAAATGTATTAATGAGTCAAAAAGACAGGGAGAAAGACAGACAGGGGCAGTGAAATGGAACGGACTTGAAACAGTGTCTGGTGACAGATAAGTGAGGGGAGGAGGAAGAGGAGGAGGGTGAGAGGTTATTTTGGAGAGGTAAAAGAAAAGAATTGAGGGATTTAAGACTTATTGATGGTGTTCAACACATCTTTTCAAGATTTCGTTGGTTTAACTGCTTACTCCTACTACCTCTCTATTTTCCTCTTATGTCTCCTGCCTCATATGATCTTGTTCAAGCCACTTGGTTGATTGGTGAGAGGAGTAATTAGGGGAGACATTGATAACAAATGATAAGTCCACTTGTCAGGTGCTTACAGTCTGAAGGACATTTTAACATTGTTGTAGAAAATGGAAAAACCAGACTAAAACTGATGAATGGATGTGACTCATAAAGTCAGTGCAAATATGCATATCTACCTTTGTGTCGTGCAATTGTGTTTACATGCATCATGTGTGCACCCTTTGCCTTGTCTCTAGGGTGAAAAAAGGGGGTGAGAAGTGTCACTCTGCCCAGAGAAAGGCTTTTCATCCTGGGCTTATCAGAGCCAACGCAGAGGGAGATTGTTGGCTGGTGGAGCAAAACAGTGATTGTTGCTGGCCCTGCCTTCCCCCAACCACACTGGACCTGTGTTCCCCTGACTTTATGCCCTCCCAACACACACACACACCAACCCCCTCACACACAGAAAGAAATGGTATGTTTGCTCATAGAAATTCGTGCATAAATATAAAGACATAGCCTTGCACAAATATTGCACTTTCACTCAGTATTATTCATCATTTACATAAAAATCATGAATATTTTTTAAATATCACACTGTCTTTTTTCTTACACACAAGGGTGTTCTTGTCTGTATGAATGTTCATCCATTTTCCTGTTTCCATTTTTGGCCAGCAACCAGAAGATGTGCAACCCATGGTGCCAGTGGCGAGGCCATATGCACCTCTAAATCATGTGGCATTATCACTACGCTGTGCTCCAATGGGCAACTATAACCATGATGGAAGACACCAAATGATCCATGTTAAGCAGCAAAGTTAATTTGCATAATGCAAGATTAATATTTTTGGGGTAGGAATGAATTATTTTATTTTTAATTAAGGAGTTCAGCCCAGTAATTCTACTATATTCTGGAATGATAAGGAAAATCACAAAATAAACACAACCAACCTGCAAATCAGATATCAATTATTGCTACGATGCAGCGGCTCTGTCTGAAAATGGATGATTTGTTTGTTCTTTTTTTTTTCAAAAACTGCATGTTGCAAATGTGTGTGTTTGAATATGTGTACGAGAGACTTGTCAGAGAAAATTATGCTCACAGGTGAAAAGGTCAAACTCACTGACCCACATAGATGGACAGACAACTTGTGGGGCTGAAAAATGCAGGAAAAATGGAAAGGTCATTTCATTCAATACTTTCAGCAAAGCTCCAGATCCCATTGCAGAAACCAAAACAGAAACAAAAGAGTGTTGCACTCTGTGTCTCTTCGTGTGTGTCAACCCAGTTCGGTGCTGGGTTGTCCGATAGACAGGACTACATTTTAACACACTGAACGGACGTGATATCCAAGAGCATCTTGTGTCATCATACTCAAAGTGTCTTGTTCTGTTATCTGTTACACATTTTGCCTACACATTTTGTTACACAAGACTCTCCTTCTCTGGATGAAATGAGAGATAACATCGGTGCATTTCACATCCCTTTACAAATTAAGTCACTGTCCAGGTCTGATTTGGCCATATGGCGGTGACGGCTGTGTGGGTCTGACCATAGCCTCCCCTGCTCTGCGTGGCACTCACTGGACACCATAGGTGGTGGCGGGGTGAAGGGCTGTCCGTCTAGCCCCCTTTATGCTGTCTAACAGACTGGTCATGAGGCGCAGCATCTGCCTCTAGAGGAAATGCTCACACCAGAGATTGCTCCAGTTCTTAGTTCACAACCAAACACACCCATAAACAAAGTATGGAAGGACGAAATGATACATACTGTGAGAAAAGTGACTGGAATGTAAGGCAATCAGTCTTTTTTAAAGTTCGTTGCTTACTGGCTTTGCATTTGTACAGACATATCCAGGGTCACAGGGGTTGTAGTGGCTTGGAATAGGCGTCATCCCACATCTCAACCATTAAAAGCATTTGCTGTGTCAAGGTCCATTTCCCCAGAACATATATCCACATACACACATATAGACTGTACGTGTTGTTCCTCCAGCTCTGCTAAAGCTTTACTTTGTCCACACAGGGAAAGAAACATGCACTTGCTGAAAATTTGCTCCCAATATACTACATTCTTTTCATTGAATTACTACAGAAACTGTGAAGCCCAACATTTCTTTGTTACAGCATTTCATTATATTTTAAGGTCAATTAAAAAACTAACTTCTGTCTTTAACAGTAACAATTAATAAAATATATGCAAAACTTATAAAGTAGTTTCAGAATTTATATGCAAAACTTATAAAGTAGTTTCAGAATTTTCCCTTTGAATATAGATTACATGTGGAAATAGTTCATTTACTTATCCTCTGTAATGTAATAACATGTAACTTCCTTGTTACTGATTATAAATCATAACAGAAATTGTGAGAGAAAATGTTGAATTGTATCGAATATTGCACAAGTTTGAGGTCATTATCTTGTTTGTAAAACTGTTTTTTTTTTTTTATGAAAATCTTTTATGGATTTTATGGCAGACCGACTATTTTACTAGACCATTTTAACTGGACCCTTGCTGATGTAACAGCATTTTGTTGCAGTTTCATCTGCTATACTGAGTACAGCATGGCTTCAAAGATAAATTCCTTTTTTTGACTGGTCAGAAATAAATGTTTACTGAATCTACAGTTACGATTGTAGCCTGGAATGGTAAATATCATTTAAATCAAAACTTTCCAATGGCATATAACACGTGTAGGTACTGAACCTGAGACTGAGTAGAAAACATACAAATTTGTCACGCCCTGCCCATGCGATGTCTGGTACCAACAGTTTAGTGTTTGCAAACCAAATCAAATTTTAAAAGTGTTTAGTGCACCTCTTTTGAAATATATATATATTTTAAGTGCAGAAAATCATGTTTTTAGTCATGATTAAATTATTGCCCAGCACCAGCTCATTTTTAACAACTTGAATCTTTCATTGTAGCTTCTTTTTAAAAATGTGAAGTAAAGCCAACTATTACCTCATCCAGAGTTAAAATGTATTTGTGTTGTGCCTACGTAACAACTTATTAAAGTGGGCTTTCATTGCACTCACATAGTGTGATGCAACAAGACTGATTTTTGGACTAAAAGCACAACACATGAATCCTGTGAATGAATACTGAAGGCCGGAGGCTGTGGGACAATTTAATGCAGCCACAAGCAAAACACACAAAATGGCATTTGCTACCGCCTGAATGGAGCCCTGCAGAGTGAGTGTACAGGGATACACACTCATGCGGGATCACAAATGAAACATTAAATGTAAATGCTCTGACGAGAGACATAAATCTCTTGGTGGCCGCTGGGCAACCGGGGTCGAGCAGCAAGCAGTCCTGTCAAAATAGTGCAGCTGTGAACAGAGATAGCCAGTAGTGTAGGGGATAGTGAGGCAGGCCTGCAGGCATAAAACTCAAATTGGTCTCTGAAAAGCTTCCGTTTTTAATAGGAGACATCTGTTCCAAACATATTGAAGAAGAGGCCGTTACCTTCCATCCAAAATACACATAAAACATTTTGACAAGTTAGAGTGAGGTTAGAAATGACTTCAACTATCTTTCTAAAGTAACAATCAAGTATTTATAATGGCAATAAAAGGTGCATTTTCTAACCTAACTGCAGTCTGCTACTCTGGTGATGATCAATAACTTATCATTCTCATTCAAACAGATAGTCCCTCACACTTTGAACAGCATACCAGCATCCCACAAGCAAAGGGTCTCATTTTCAGGATGAAATCATTTTACTAAGGGCCAGTGGCTGTGACAGCAAGAGGGAGGAGACACAGCACCAGAGCATCTAGGGAAGTGCTAAAACAGTACATCAGCAGGCTTGTCGTAGTAAGCACCTGTTCCAGCCAGGATTCAGCTACATTATCATCATTCTAAGTTTTTCACTGGTGTAATGAGCATGGAGTGTCCTACTGCGTAGTGCTGTTGGAAGTAAAACAGGACAAACACATTAAATGTTGTGTGTGTGCCAAAGTAAAATGAGCGGTTGAAACAGATTGCTGAGAGGGAGGAAAGCAGACGGAGAGCAGAACTAATGAAGGTTATAGAGAAGGAGAAAGCATGAAAAAGCAAAGCCAAGAAATGAATCTGGTATGATAAAAGCAGAGAGAGACAGAGGGATTGTTGAGAAGTCTCCCTGGATTTGTAGAATCCCCTCAGCCTCCGATTTCAGGACAAAGTCACACTGACACACTTACTGCCTTGTGAACCCCTTTCTTTCTCTCTTTCTCCACTTTCTTTCACACTGGTAATGAGAACCATAGGTGTCCACCGACTGTCACGCACACTAACACACACACCATAGAACATTTAACAGTAAGCTGGTGTTCTCACTTCCGAACACACACACAGACAGGAAATCTTGGAAATCGTCTGCATTGCCAAGATTCCTACAGTTTGATGCGAAAATGAAACTTTGATGGTCATTTCTGCTTTCGTTCCGACCAATCACCATTCAAACACGTTTTTTATTGTATCTGCTGTTATTTTAAGTTTTGTTTCTATGCTTACAACCTGTAGACATCTTTGCTAAACCGACGATGCCATAGCCCTCTTCCTTAACTTTAAAGTGCAAACTCCACCAACAGCTGCAACTGATTCTCTATGTTTAACAGTCAGTGCGAGACAGTGTAGCTTACAAGCCTTCCCAGGTCTCCATCTAACCATATATTGATTAGTTGTTGGGCAAAGCTGGAAACTGGACTCAGAGAGAGGTGCTTACTCCTGTCTTTTACTGTCCAGTTCCTGTGTTTTTTTCAAACCTCCTCCTGAGGTCTTTGCTTAGTGTATAGTGTTTAAAGTGGTGATGTGTGGATGCATAGATTTTTTTGAAACAATTCTATTTTTACAAAACATTTTCAATTAAAATCGGCTCCATCTGTATGCAGATGTAACCTCAATCTCTTCTGACTGATTTTATTCTTCTGAATCATATAATTTAAAATTCACTAATGCATTTTATGTAAAAGTCATTACTTTTTTAAAAATAATTTTCCAAAAATAAACTCTAAAATGCCATTATACATACCTACAATATGTTTTCCACCACCTGTAATTTCTATCATTTTGTATAAATCCTTAAACAGCTAGTCAGTGTAAAATTTCTCACTGGGTTACATAAGGTGCTTGGGTCTTTGTTTTGGCAATTAAATTTCATTGACTTCAACATTACACGAGAAGATATAACCTCCTAGAGTTTCCTTTAATAGAAATGGCTCATTTTCTTTTTCTCCACCCAGGCATACAACGCAAACATTTAGCATCTTATTCCTGCATGGGGGCATTTAGTGTGAGGGTAAAATTATATTGAGATTACAACACTGAATATGGTTCATAAAAGCAGCATCTTATAGTTATGGAAGGCAGTGGTAATGTCAAATTTATTTGAGTGCCCATACCAAGCGAGCTTTCTTATCTAACGCAAAACAAGTGTCTATAAATCTCCATTAACAAATGTTAAAAATGCCTACACATTGTTATTAAATACTTTGAATGATAGCATGATTACAGCATATATATTACTGAACTAACCAGCAGTCTCATTATGCTGTATTCAGTTTCCTGGTGTCTGTTACACTAAATGATGAATGAATCCTGGCCTGACACTTGCCGGTACTATACTCTGTTGTAGAGAAAACCCTTTGCACATGTTTCCACACAATCAACTTCACACATTAACATAATGTTGTCATGAATCTATGTTACGGCTAGTTGCATGTCCATATTTGGAATTAAAGTTTGAAACCTATCAAAACATCTCTGTTGGGTTTAGAGAAAGTAGAAAATAAAAGGCGCAGAGAAAAGTGCTAGACTTTAATTGTTTTTCAACAAAGATTCCCACTTGCTGACACCATCTAATCAACACTTTTCAGCCAAACCCCAGTACAATTTGTCAAATTATTCATTCACCATATTTAACTGTGATATTAAACAGTGTGCAAGCATGTTCATATTGACTTGTATCTAAAATGACCATTTTTAGTTCAGTGTACATATAAATTTATATAAACAATAATCATATAAATGAAAAAAAAAGTACTTTTGATAAACAGCATTTCATTTTCTGTTGCTCAATAGGACTCTTTACACTCGTGCAGCAGCAGAAAACACCTTGGATTATGGGTCAAGAAGCCCACTTCTGACAAACACAAAGGAAAACAGCAGAACACATTTGCTGGTTTGTCCTTTGAACTGTATTGCTTCTAGACAGTCACAGGCAGAGAAGACGTGATGAATTCCCCTGAAGCCAGTGCAGGCAGAAGAGCTGAACTTGTTCTCACATCTTCTGCCACTAAGGAGAAATAACTAGCACTACTCACTTTGATGGAGAGAGAAACACACACACACACACAGGCTCTCTGCCTGGCTGCTTGGAAAAAAATCATTTTTGTACGTTTCTCTCTTGTCCCCTTTATTTTCTTCCAAGTTTTTTGTCACTGAAAAAACCTGCTGCCTGTCTCCTCTTTACAACATTTTTCTGACTTCCCTCAGGTTATCTTTTGCCTTTCTTGCTTATTGGAGGAAATTCCGGTGCTATTCAAAGCCCAAATTGTTCTTGTCATTATTTACATCATACGCTGTCATCATGACTTCCTTTAAGTCTCACTCACCTGTGCAATCTCGTAGAGCAGTTTGTAGTGTTCCTCACGTTTTTGCAAGGTGCACAAATTGCAGCCCATTCTAGTTGTCAGGGAAACGGTGCTGAGTGCCCGCTGGAGTGTGTGCGATGTTTGCGGTGTGTGGCTCCTCTTCCTTGGCTCCCCGACTCCTCTCTCTCATCCGTGTATCCTCAGAGATCCCCCTCTGTTTCTCTCAGCAAGGCGCAAACACACACGTGTCTCAGTATAATATATTTTAATGGAGGTTATTGCTGTGTGTGTTTATGCTATGAGCATCAGCTAAGTAAAGTGCACCTGGCTTCTCTTTCCCCCTTGCCTGTCCCTCCTTTCTCTCACTCTCACTTGCATGCCTACAGACACTCTTTACTCCACCACCTCTTCTCTCAGTGTGAGCTCACTCTAGTTCGTACACACACTCCTGGCTCATGGAGACACACCTCCTCTTGTGGCAGGCTGCCTACACATGCCTGTTCCCACTCCAGCTCATGAATAGACACCAACCTCATTGGCTGTTACAAGGAAGGGAGGGGAGAGGGAGAGGAGTGGTCTTAACTTGTAAAGATTCAGTGACTGAACAGTACGTTTTTGCGTGTAAAAAAGGCAAAGGACATACTGCACGTGCGTGGGTTCATCTGCGTTTGTATACTCAAGAGTATCTTTTTCTTGCCTCTGTGTACAAATTCTACAAAGCATCCTTAATCCTTATACTTTACTCTAAAAATACAAAACCTTAAAACAGCAGTTAAAATGCCATCTCTGCAGTTCATCAAGTTAGTGACAGGACTATTTGTCAGTGCACACATTTTAACAACTGGATTTGGCATCTAAATCAATCTCATTTGGATTCAGTCAGATAGCCTTTGCACTCAGCATTGTGTTTGGAGGAGTGGTGTTTAGTGGCTGCCATAGATTTAAAGTCAAGCGATAGTCCTCAAATGGATACTTCCCCTCTCTGCCTGGAGTTAGACAAGGGCACCGAACTGGGTTGACACACAGGAAGAGACACAGACTAATATTGATTGGCTTCAAATTAGCTTCCAGTCCTACTGTTCCATCACTTCGGGGGTGAGAGGACAGAGGGAAAGACAGAGCAATGGAAAGTGGAGGAAGGAGGAGGATGCAGTAATGCCTTTAAAACGTGAGTGTATTTATAACATCCTTCTGTAGGTATTGTGTTTATGTGCAGCCAGTTTGCAACATCAAATATTCTTGGAAAGGTGCTTATTTAATTTGGGTGGTTGCAAACGATTGATACTGAATATATCTGCAAGAAAAACAATAGCAGCAGATTTAATTTTCCAACCTACAATACTAAAATAATTCCACAACTTGTTATTATTCATTAAAGTGCTAAAGATTTGGCTTTAAAAAAAAAAAAAAAAAAAAAAAAAAACCTTTCTTTCAACAAGTCTTCTTCCCAAAATTTTTTTTCTTCTTCCTTTAAAATTTGAAAACTTAATTTTTTTGCAAAAATTTAAACAC
>JBAMHW010000026.1:15870836-15902747 GCA_037177495.1 Rhadinocentrus ornatus | reverse complement strand
TACAAATCAACTGAAATATTGCAAGCCTTTTATTGTTTCAATATCGCTGATTATGGCCTACAGCTTAAGAAAACCCATGTTATATTTCTAAAAGTATAAATAAATAAAAATAATTGTCTAATTGTTCACAACATAATGTCTAATATAGATTTATGATTCTGGTCAGAAGCCGTTCCCCTTCAGCTCTGACACAGATCATCAGCTTCATGAAGATCATATGAGGTCAGATGAACACTAAAGTCATTTTTCAATGCATCTTATCAAACTTTTGTATGTATCACTATTTGTAGCCTATACATTTTTCTTTTGTTAGTTTTATTTTAACCCAACTGCACAAGAAACCCGCCTCCAGTGACGGCATCACTGGAGCATGAATGTGGATGAATGTTCAGTAATGGTAGGAGAGGCTGTAGGCACGAATTGGCTGCCATGTTTCTGTCAGTCTGCCCCAGAGCAGCTGTGGCTACACACGTAGCTTACCATCACCAGGTATGAGTGAGGAGTGAATGAATAATGGATACAATGTAAGCGTCTTGAGTTCCCTGATAAATGGCTATATAAATCTAATCCATTATTATTATTATTTCTAACATTTTTGCTTTCTCAAAGCAGAGAATTAACATAATAAATATGTTACAGCATTTATACGTTTGACTTTGTGGGATTTTTCCCTTCTCTCGAACAAAGATCTCTAATTTATTCTTGCCCAAATTAAAGATTTTACTTTTCATTCTCCTTTTATCTCCATCTCTCAATGACAAAAACAACTTCCATTAACTTCCACGACACAGACTTTAATTTACTTACATACTTGCACATGCAGAGCTTCAGCGTAGGGTCAAGAAAACCTAACATATTAATGATGGCAGACAATAAAGTAAAGAAAACAGCTGAATTCATATGGTTGGTTGTTTTTTTTTCATACACAAACAAAGTAAAATAAAGATCCAAGGAAGATTTTACTTGGCTGTTGTCTTTTTCACCAACATTAAAATGATTAAAAAGAAAATTATGGGAAATGACTGATGGGTCTTCGTTATTATGAAAAACTTTGGATTTGAATGACACCTTGCACACACAACACTGCTTTTTGGACCAAGATAAACAATCACTAACAATCAGTGCACTCATTTAAAATCTGCATTGGTTTAGGTAAACCATAAATTCAGCTTACAAAAAAGCTTAATCAATTTTAAGTCAGACTGAGACTCTCAGAAAGAGTCTTATTAAGATTTGTTATTTCCGGATGAAATTAAATGCATGGAAAGTTTAAATGTTATCAAACTAAGTCTTGTTTATTAGATTGCATTAACAAGCAAATTGTAAGAAGCAGCTGAGGTATAAGCTTATTGTACTCTATATATCTATATTCTATAATGAACCAAAGTATTAAATATTTGTAGCCTAGCACAGAGCACATCCATACTTCAAAAGGCACTGGCATGAATAATGAGTGAACAAAAACACTCATTTTCAACATGTCTCAAATGCATTCCCTCGAATGCTTTTTCCCTCAGGTTGATTTAAAAAGAAATGCTTTTTGCTCCAAAGCGAGAAGATTTGGCTGGAAATGTAGTGCATTTATTAATTCAGTGGTAATTTGAAAATGCATTACACATTAAGAAAAGCTCTCAGTAACGCTAATTCTAATCACAGTTGCAAAGCAGATGTTCCTCTTGCTGTAAAAAAAAGAAAAAGAAAAAGAAAAAATTCACAACAAAGTCTTGCTGTTCATATATTCAAATTAGTGTATGCTTTAAGGTAGATAAGGAAAGTGCTGGTACTCGAGGCTAAAGATCTCTCATGCAACACTGTTATTGGGTTTGCTAGACTGAAAGTAACCGTGTTTGAAGATTCAGCCATAAAGCTGCTTTTGCTGATAAAGAATGTGTGTTATTTGTTTCGGAACATCCTGGTAGAGACGACCTGTTGACCCATCTGTTCTGCCACTGATTATCTTTTCACTGGCAAA
Organism: Rhadinocentrus ornatus; assembly: GCA_037177495.1. Classification (NCBI taxonomy): domain Eukaryota; kingdom Metazoa; phylum Chordata; class Actinopteri; order Atheriniformes; family Melanotaeniidae; genus Rhadinocentrus; species Rhadinocentrus ornatus. The sequence continues at coordinate 15,900,775 of JBAMHW010000026.1, read as the reverse complement.
GAAAAATATGTTGCTCATTACAAGTGGTGGAGATTGATTGCAGCCTCCTTGCCTCAGCACACAGTGTCTGATTGGCCTGCGGTGGAGATAATTGCCAAGCTAGTTGTCTGATCAACTGGTTCTCATTGCACTTTTGTGTGTGTGTGTGTGTGTGTGTGTCTGGCTGTCCTCACAGAAACCCCTGTGCTTTCATCAGTCTCAGGGTCTTTAGGTTACAGTTTTATTCTTCACTGCTCATGCAAATATGCTCCCAAGCACAATTCATTTGTCTTTTGTTGAGACGAAGAAGAGATGTAACTCTTTGCAGAACAAAGGTTGGACTGTGCCCCAGAGAGGAGTGTTTGTTGGACATCAGTGTTTTTTGTCTTCACCCAGATCCTATCCAAAGTCTGCCTTGTGTTGTACATTTATCTTATTAATTCAAAGTTTCTTAGAGTTTGGAGCTGGTGTTCCCACTAGTTAAAAAACTATTTTAAAAAAAGTTTCCAACACATCAGGTTTGTACCTCTCAGCAGCTATGTGCCATGTCACAAATGGGTAGATTGGTCCAAAGGTGTATCAAGGTACAGAGCCAAGCTGCAACAGAATGGTTTGTGTGTCACTTTGTGGACAAACATGACTATCCTTTTAGATTTTCAATTTACTAAAGAAAAATTTACTTTAAACAGCAGCGTGTCCCTCTTCTCAACTTTTTCTTCCTATCTACTGCTAATACTAAGTCATAACTCATCATTACCCGAGGTCATTTAAAGAAGGTGAGAGGTCACAAAATAATCTTCATGCTCTGCTGGTAATTATGCTTCTTTTTTAAGACACCATAAAGGTTTCTTTCTAGTCAAAGAGTGACTGAAACATAAATTTAAAAATTATTTGAAACATGTAACTGGATAATAGTAAAACATGACTTATTTCACTTTGACTTTGACTCCATGCATTTGTAAAAGTGTCACAGACAGCAGGTATTCAGTGATGATAGTTTCTCCTTGGAAAGTAATGGTGCGAAGGCTTGTACAAGGAACACCTGACAGCTACTTTAAGAGAGCTGGTGCGATGCTAATTGTGGAGAATTGTGGTGATCCAAAGAGTAAAAAGATTAATCCTAATAGGTTCTCTGATGCCAATACCAACATTTTAAGGAAAACAATGCAACACAGTATATTATGTAAATGATTTTTATGGTCCTGGTTGGTTTCTATTAAATCTCAAAGAACCATTTGCATCAACTATTACAGTAATGTATCACTGCCTGACCTCATTACCCTGAGGCGTCTGTTCTCTGACCCATAACCTCATCTTGACATTCCTTATATCCTGGGGTCATGTCCTCTCTTAACAATTGTCACCACTCTAACCTTTGCACTGAATTAGTGCCATCTGCTCATCACAGGAGGTCAAAATCCCCAACTTGTTAGTTTTCTTTTCTCCTTAGTTTGTCTTATATTTATTTTACAGAATGTATTTGTTTTGTTTAATCCTTTCCTTTAATTGACTCAGTTTGGTAGCCAGGCTGTTTATCCACATATTGTCCTCTATAGTTTGTATGAAACATGAGAAATGGGTTTAGAAATCACAAGTGTCTGAAATCGATGGCTAGAGCCTTCCTGCGTAAGGGGTTAATGGGTTGTTGAGACAGGGGATTGTGCACGTCTGCTTTTTAGGAATGACTTTGCTCTTGCAAGACTGCACGCTGTGGAGAATGACAGGAAAGGTGAGACAACATGGTGCCACGTGAACCCAATCAAGAACCAAACTCAAGTTTAAAGCAAAACACAGAGCACAAGCCTTTGTGAGATGATCCGCGAATGGCCTGATGAAGCCTAAAATGGAATGTTCGCTATTTTATAAAGCTATATTCAACTTTTTCCCTACTTATAGCACTCGAATGAAGAAAGATTATTGGTAATGTAAAGTAGGCTACTTGTCAAAATGAGAAGCTGATTATAATGTGCCCCACTTGAAAATTTAGAAGTTGATGCTTACTCCTAAAATACTGATGAATGTAATGATGCTGGACTCAAACTCTAGAATCAAAAACACCTCAATATTCTAGGACCGGGAACATGAAAAAGTTTTCATTTTCATGGCCCACGGAGGGTTTGATTTTTACCTGGACTAAGCTTGTCATAATATTAAAAGTTTTAAACCTCTTCATCATTATTTAAGAAAAAAAAAGCTTACTGATTCCAGAAGAAAACAACATTAAGAGACATAAAATACTCATAAGAGCACCCCACTCAAGAAACTGCCCTTTGTATATTTAGTATATTCAGAGTAAATCTGTCATGTTTTCCTCATCTTCAGCACTGATAAATGTCTCGACAGGTAGCCTATGAAAATATCAAACTTCTATTGTGTCATACAAATCAGAATTCATATACACAATATTAACTGCAATTAAATGGCCCTGCATATGAATAAAAACAATGGGAAACTTTAGATTTATGAAAACTTTTGGAGCTTAGCACTGTTTATGTTCCAATTTAGGTTTTGCAAATTAAGTCCTTTGCTCTGATACAAATAAATATTGACTCTTACCTCACTCCTGTTTCCAGTTATTGACATATCTACCAGTGAATAGCCTTAAAAATCATCATTGTACCACTAACGGCACTATGAAAATTTTAGTGTACCAGAATTCTTTGGCAGTGTACCTAAAGGAAAAAGGTGTGCCTTTGTAGAGCAGTTAGTCTGGATTCCCTTTCAATCACTTCATGCTCACACTTCTTTTGTCTGTGGCCAGATAAAGCCTAGATCTTAAACAGAAAGAAACCCAAATGTTTGACAACGTTGAGCTTTGAATAATGTTTTATTTAAACAGAGCAACACTCCGTTCCACTCCTCAAAGAAATGGTTTATACCGGCTTATTCCTTCAAACAGAAGAAATTAGAAACTAATCTACTCTTACAGAGGAGCAGTGGTGACATCAGCAGGGAGTAAGCTTATAGACTCAGCTAATTTCTGTAATGCTTATAAACAATAGCGACTTCACTGTATCATCCATCAATGACTAAGGCAAGGCTGTGGAATCAATTCAACTGGGAATTGGCTGGACATGGTACCTATTATTTGAGAGTTTTTTTTTTTTTTTTTTTAAGTGTGCTAAAGTCAGTCTGGATGCTTGTATGGCAACTCAAAGCTTTATTATTTTTCATTATCCTTCCCTTTAGACACCAATGAGATTAACTGGGCAAAATATTGCAAAATATATACAATGACATCCTTTCTTCAGCAGAGGAAGAACATTCTGCATTCAATCTGTAATGACTTATTTGTTCCTGTGAACCTACAGAATAATGATCTCCTTGGCATTTCCCTTTCGCTTTACTAAGCCTTTTTACATCTTTTTCCATAGGTAGCTGTTATCATCTACTTTATAAAACCAATTTGGTATTAAACAGTTTAGAAGCAGCTGTCTCAAATATTAACACTTTCTATCTTGAGAGAACATTTTGCACTTTGACATTCATGGCTACATCCAGTGACACTATCTATACTCAGTGTGCTTATAACTGTCAAAAATCTGTGTGGAAAGCTGTCACTTGCTGTATAGCAAAAGAGAGAGAGACCATGTCATCTCATATCATGTCAGTTCTAGAGGCCATGCTAATGTCAGCTAGCTAGTTAACAGGAGCAGAGTTTTATTAGGAATTAAAATGTTTATTCTGTTCAAATTAGAATTTAAATTTTTTTTTATGCCAAATGCCCCTATGGGCATGTGGCCAGAAGCTCAGCAAGTTGTAAAAATATACTGTGCAATAAAGGTCAGATATTACCATTGTGTCATGAGGTAGTGGTGCAGGGGAGGACAGAGTGAGTAACAGATAGAAAACAGATGTGTAGTGAACAGTGGGTGCACACTATTTACATGCAGGTGCACAGAAAAGTTTGCTGAATAGGCAAAGGTTAAGCACATATAAACACAAGCAAATTTCAAGTAAATAAAGACAGAACTCTTGGGGCAGACTGTTACATATTTATGACATTGAATCAAGAAGATCTGATGGTGAAGGCCAAAACTATCAGTTTTTCAAGCAAATGTTAGAGTTGGTGAAAAACACTCTAATGCAAGCTACAAGATGTTTGGTTTTAGGTCCCAAAAAGCTTATTTTCATATGTACAATGGCTGCCTCCTTGAATGTGTTTCTTCTCTTTATGAGATTAACTAGTCTTGTTATCTCCTCTAACCAGCTCACATCGGTTCTCAGAATAAGAATGGACTCAGTAGAACTGTAAACAACAAAACTGTGATATTTGATGTGCGCTTTTAAATCAACTTCCATCATAACAGCAAGGTAAATAGACTATAAAAAATAAAAACACAACAACTGGAAATAAATTTCATAAACTGCACGGTGTGTGGTGGTTAGGTGACGCTAACAAACATTCTGATCCTAACAGTAAACATTGTATGTGCGATTCTTGCCGTTTGTGTAACAAACTTACGGTCTGTGCAGTTTCAGATACACATGCAATTAAAGGGAAACTATGATGATGCCTCATCCTTCCCTGATGAGAGTCCATCCATGTTGTCAAGTAGTTCCACTACCCTTGTGTCCCGGCAAAACACTGAACCAACCAGAGCTTAGAGCTCAGTACACTGGTAAGACATGACAACTTGATAAAAGTTGTGCATTTTTCTAACTTTGAAAAGACATTAAACTGAACTTCCTGTGTAGTTTTTTTGCATGACTGCTGATATGTTATGTTAGCTAATGCATTTTTTGTATCCCTGCTTAAAACTGGTCTTTTGTATATTCCATGTGAGAAGAAATGGTTGCAGATGGATGTATGTGCAGTTATGGTGGAGAAGCAGGTAGCAGATGAAAAAAAGCTGGAAAGAATGGAGGGCCGTACTAAGCAGCAGTTTCAGGCCCTGTGCAAGGATGCTCATTAAGCAAGGTACCAGGAGGCAGAATTGCCTGGTTCCAAATTAAGTCTGCTACCTTCTATCAGTCCTTCTTTGTGTAGTTCTTTCCCATTATAAAAGTGAAATCTGAAAAGATTTGGTTGTACATGCAATATATTTAACAATATATTTACAATTAGCTATAATGCAAATTAGTGACTTTAGGCTTAATAGTAATTAAATTTTCAACGGCTATAGTATGTATAATATATTATTGACGCTGCTAATGCTGAAACATGGCTTTTAAACTGAGCATATGGTTTCCTCACAATCATTAAAGTAAGATACTTATACTTTGTCAGCAACACTTCTGCATCTGCTAAGCTGATATTTCATATTCAAAAATGGGTTAATATAAAATATAAAAACTAATTATAAAATAAAAAATTTTAAAAGAATTTTTTTTTAAAGAATTATTTTAAAAGAATGAAAGTAAAATCAAGAAGCTAACATCAGAGAATGAATTATCTATAAGGCTGTGGGTGTGTCAGCAGAAAAGTAAAAAAAAAAAAAAAAAGATATAGTATAAAATTAATGAATCTTTAGGTACCGCATCAGACCCTCACATGCTTCACTGCTCTCTTCCTCTGCATCCTGTACTATTGGCACTACTGACTTTTTTTCAGGTGTATCCCACTCCTACTGGCTGTCTTCTCCATAGCATGACCATTCCCAGCTGTACAGACCAAAACAGACCAAGCAAAAAATGTTGTTGTTTTTTTGTTTGTTTTTTGTTTTATTTTAACTATAGCAGTATTTCTCAATCCTGGTCCTCACGGACCACTGCCCTACATGTTTTAGTTCTTTCAAACTCCAGTACACCTGATGCAGATTAATTGAACTGCTCATCAAGTTCTTTGCAACCCTGCTAATGAGCCATTAATTTGAGCCACGTGTGTTAAAGATGGATAACCATAGTGCTAAAAAATATAAAGGGAACACATAATCATTACCATATAACTCAAAGCCAGTCACACTTCTGTCTCCCAGTACAGTGTCGAGAGCATGGAGGAGATACCAGGACACAGGCCAATAAACCAGGAGACATGGAGGGGGCTGTTGGTCAGCCTGTAAACTGATCTTTCCAATTTCATTTTGAGAATGATTTTGAATCCAGACGTCTTTATTTCCATTGATCATTCATATGTTATTTTGTGCTCAACACATTCCACTATTAAATAAAATAAAGATTTTTTACTGGAATCTAAAATTACGAGTTTCCTTTATTGTATTGAGCAGCATACTTTGCTGAGGTTATTAATTTAGGTGATTATTTCATGACAACGGCACTCAAAGCTTTCTCATGAGTGAAACTGGTGGCCTTTTTGTGGAGATTAGACATGCACAAAGTAGCAACCCAAACATCTGCTAAGTTGTTCACTTTAGCACCCAACTGTGGCAGTCTGCAGCCCACTGAACCTCCTGAGGTTTTGACAACTGACAGATGGCAGCAAAAGACAGCATAGTAGGTATTTCTATACTAATCTTTCTTTGTGTATTTGAACAGTTCTCTTTGCATTTGACAAACAATCTTTGTGCACATTTGCATCAGTCAGTGCAACATAGACATCCCTACTCTTTAATTTGGCCCCATTTTAAGCAAGTTTATTGCAACTGGAAGTATGCTCAGAGCTAAAGCTTGAAGATAAACACAGCTAAACTAGCATGGAAAACAGATATATTTGGTTGTTGGAAAATGTGCATACAAACCAAGCCTTTTTGACAGAAAGCACATTAAGTTGAATTCTCAGCTACACTAGCATCTTTCCAATTACACCTGGATAATTTGTGCTTCTTAGGAATAGAACAAGTGCAATTAAAAAAATTTGGCCAAGGGAAAAGGATGATAAAAAACTGCTAAGTTTCGTCTTTCAGCAGCAGCCCAAAGCATAGCTGGGCCATTAGCATTTTCACTTACTTGGCATAATTTGATGCCTCTCTTGCTTTGAACTAAACCCAGTCATTAAAAATGCATTTATCTCTATTAAGGGGATAACACCTCAGCTCATTTCTACACAAAGATTTGTCACCTTTTTGTTTTTACTTGTATTTTTGTGCATACTCACTTTAATGTAGGAACGAGTGTATTTAATGTGTAATTTTATTGAGGTTATGCTCATATTATGTGTAATGATGTGTAAAGAGGCATTTTGTTAATTGTTCATGTCAAATTTATTTCATCACCTCACAGGAGCACTTATGTGAAACAGTCTACTAGTTGCTCAGGTGAAACTTTATTAAAGGTAAGAAAATTACTTGACATCCAATGAAGCTCAGCAGTCTCAGCTGTCATACTCAAACAGGGAGGCTTTTAGAGCTTGACAAGTATGTTTAAACATATGCCTTCATTTTCTTATTTGGGCTCAGATTTTTTTATGATCTTATAACTTGCTGTTTTCTTAATAATTCTTAGTATATTGAAAATTTAGCAACAGATATTTGTGTTTTATCCAGTTTTGTTAAAGACCAAAAAGTCCCAGTTTGGGCTTATTCTGGATTAAACTAAACCAGTTGCAAGAGTTTCAGTTGATTCACTTATCCTTTGAAGGGGAAAGAATTAATTTCTTCTTAGAAATGTTTTCTGGGGGGCACGAGCTACTGAATTATTCAAATGAAGACTAATATGCACTACAAAAGGCCTGCGACAAGACTGCTTGTGGACAGGTGTAATCCACTGATGTAATTTGATGAAAGGTACAGTGTGTAGTTAATTTGGTTTTTTATTTGCAAAAATCAAGTATCCCTTTCATAAATACGTATTTTACCAAAGTCAAATCACAACTGCATCCAAATTAAAGTATTCTCATAGCTTAGAATTAGATATTTATAAATACAGAGGTGGCACCCAACCGGAGGCTGCCATGTTGCATCGCCATCTTTGAATACACTAGCCGAGAGGGGACAAACTTTTTAGCCTTGTGCGTTTTACCTACGAGTCCGCCGCTGTTTCGCGGGGGAGGGGGAGGGTTTGGTGTAAACAAGCCAAGATGACCATTCAGCTTGCTAGTATAATTTGAAGTGAAGGACCATCCACACTCTTTATCCCGCGAGACGGAGGAAAAAATGGCAAAGAAAAGAAAATGAAATAACAACCGGGATAAAACAAGAGTGTACATCGGTGAAGTATTTACCAGATGGAGGCAGCTGATGAGGAGAGGGACTTCAAAGCTAACGCAAAGGTTGTAGCTTTCTGCTGGATAGGTGAGTTAATGCAATCTAACAGCGAAGTTTATTTTGGCGTTATGTTAGAAACAGGGCAGGGTGGTCCAGCAACTACTTAATCCTCCTGTTTAAGTCGGATCATTTACTGTTACTTGCTACATAAAACGCCAGAAACGGCTAATTTGTTAGTTAGCCTACAGTAGAAAAGCTACACTGCAACAGTTTTCAGTTGTTGGGCTGTTCTTCACACAAGTCATACCAGCAGGCGACCGTGCGCTTCTTTCAGACTTATTTTCTTTCCCTCGTGTATTATATTTTATTTCAGCTGATTTCTCAACGGGATGGGTGTAGTTGTCCTTCTTGTCAGACAAAATAAACCAAAGTAAAACCAGTTTCTGGGCGTGATTTAATTACTAGAACCGCAAGAATTCAAAAGCAAAGCGCTGTCTTTGAAAGTCTTCCAGTCGCTCCACATCCTCACAGAGAAGTGTTGAGGCATGGGATCTTCCTCTGGCAGCACCAACAGGTCCACTTTCCCTGCTTCGACTGCCTCTACCGCTCCCTCTTCGTTATCCTCTTCCTCTCTCTTCACCTGATGATCGCTGACTCTCCTAGTCATGAAAAACGATTTAACACGAAACATTAGCTATTAGCAGTAGCTTGGTACCAAATACATGGAGAGCATGCTTGTGACTTATCGGCATAAAAAAAAAAGGTGTGTCCCAATAAAGCATCTGCACACTTCGGAGTGTGCAGACTATGTATCTATCTATACCTACATATCGTTCTGTACCTCATCGCCTGATGGGACACTCGAACTTGTGTGAGATGTTGACATCTTAACATTTATGACTCTCCACGGCTTCCGTAGTTGTAATAACGGTCAGGCTCCAGAGAACACCATTTAGTTGCTTGTAATATATTAGCGCACCACTAGATGGGAGTAATTCTTAAACACTGGGGCTTTAAATAAACTTTTAGACTACTTTTTTTATGTACAAAGGAAATGCTGTAGAGCACATGTCTCTGCTTGAGCAACGACCAAGAATGACCTGCAGGCATGTTTTGACAATGCAGCACTTCAATTAGAGAAGCAACATTCAGATATGGGAAGTATTTTTAACTTTTTGATTGCTTTATATTTAATTGTATTCATTATACACTAAATAAAAGATACATGACCGAAGAGTGACCAGGGCTGGTTTTAAATGTGGTTTATAGTCATTGAGACACACTCATAAATATTTGAATGAAAAAAGATTTTTACCTTTCATATTGTCCATCATAATTTTTGATTAATTGAAAGTTTTATTTGCACAAAAGACTAATTAAAAACAGGAAAACAAAAGTAATATACAAAAGAAAGGAAAAGTAAAGGGAGTGGGAAGAAGTCAACACACCATTCACTGCCTTGTGTGTATTTCATATTAAATTTATATAATATCAAAAGATCTGTGGATGAATATTAATTATAATGATTACAGTAATAATTTTATCATTAGTAATAGGAACAATACTTACTAATGTATTCAGAAACCATAGTGATAAAGCATGTAATAATAATAATAATAATAATAATAATAATAATAATAATAATAATAATAATAATAATAATAATAATAATAATAATATGACCAGTGAAAATCATTTTTTGGATGATCATGTTCTTTTATGATTATTAAAATAAGTGTGTATTTGGACATTGCCTGTGTTTGTCAGCCTATTCAACAGTTTAACTCCACATACAGACACACTTACTACCAAAGTTACACTTACAAACTTTTTGTTGTGGTTCTCACCAAGTGCCTTTTGAACATTGCATTTCCCTGTAAATTATGACCCCCATCTCTCTGGCTGAAAAGATTTTGCATGTTGAGTGGTAGTAAATGCTTACTAACTTTATACATGATCTGTGCTGTATAATAAGGAACCAGACCCCTGAAGTTTAAGTAACTTTGATTGTAAAAACAGAGAATTTGTGTGATTAAAAAAAGCCAACTTTGTGTATTATACAGACTGCTCTTGTTTGCAGTACTGACAGTGAGTAAAGTGCACTTTTTATAGTTTACCTCCTAGATCTCTTTGCAGTAGGTGAAATATGAAAGATATAACAAGCAATACAGAATATGAAGTGAATTTTAATCCAAAAGCTGCTTTATTTTATTCATGATTTGGGGGAAAAAAAATTATGATTTTCTTTGTATTTTTTGCTACTTTGTTTTGTATGTGTCTGATGTGGGGCTTTCAACAGAGTTATCATCCGATGGTTAAAGAGTTGTCTGTGTTCGTTTCTGCATTATAGCTCTCCGTTAAATCATCATATTCAGTTCAGCTTGTAGAATGTTGTTGTTTTTTTGTTTTTTTTTTTGTTTCATGCTTTTATTTCAGATCTTTTCATTTTTGGTCATGAACGTTTTTGCTACCTTTTCATGGATGGTAATTTTTGGGGTTTCTGCAGAGATGAAATAGGGATGCTGTTGTATGAGCGAAGAGAACACATTCACTTTTGAATGCCTCTTGTCTCCAGGTCAAATTCCTCCATTCTTTCCCTAAGGCCTGTTCCTGACTTCTTCTAAGTCCTGTCTCTGAAATAGGCCCCAAATGTTCTGAGAACTAAAATATGATTAAAAAGACAAAAAGGAAAATGTAGTATTAGCAAATAGCAAAAGTTATCATGCAGTCACACTATCACACAATCCACTAAATGTTAACATGTTAGCATTACTGTTAGCATCTTTGAATAATAACACTAACATCTGAACTTGGGGAAATAAATAGACAGCTAACTACAAATTTCACATGTTCTTAAAGATCCATTGTCCATAAAAATACAGAAAGGCATTTATTTAATCTGTTGCATAATTTAGTTTATTCTCTGATCTTGGACTTCTGTGTCAGTGGTATTATCTTCCAAGTTTTTTAAAAGGTGGCATCGCCATGTTCAATACACTCCCTTATCTACTAAGGCAGGACATAAGCAAATGGTTTACAATTGGTGTCACCATTACAGTAAAAATATGGAAACTATTGTCAACACTATACAGTTTGGCATATGCAGAGAACTCTCTTATATGGAGTGGCAAGCTGTCATCATTTTTCTGTGGAGATTAAATTTCATGGCAGTCAGAGGATATGTCTTGTTAAGGTGGATGGTACTGTAGCTGTTGTAGGTGATTTAATAAGACAGCCTTTTACTTAACACAATAACACTAATGACTGCATGTAACAGTGTCAACAGGCTGTTTCTGAGGCTGAACCTGAGCCCATAATACCTGATGCAATATGAAAGCCATGCTGACACTAGTCTATGATGATGCGAGTCTGAGCATTGAAAGAATTACAAGTTGCTTGCAGTCAGTGAATTAAAAGGGGAAAAAAGGCTAAATCCCCAACAGAGCTAGCTTTTTAAAAAAATAAAAGATGTACAGATTCTTTGATGGGAAAAAAATAAAAAATACAGCCATACAAAGACACTGCTGGAGGCCCCGTCTTGCTGTGCATCTTCTCCCACTTCAGTTTCAGATAGAGATAACATTTTTGACTTTTGAAGTTGACATTTTCATCATTGCTCAGACAGATCCATCAGCACGGTCAGGAAAGTGAACAGGATATTTTTGGAGGTTGTATCTCCTTTGACTGCCTCCCAATTCTTAACTTTATTTCTACTTTCATGTCATCCCCCCTGCGAGGAAAGCTACCAAGTGAAAGGAGAAGGTGAGAAATTTACTCCTTACTCCGAGGCTGTGAGGAGGGATGCATTTTTCCTTTCTCTAGTTTTTCCATTTTTCTCCCGTTTTCTCTCTTTCTTTTTTTTTTTTTTGCTTGTAGTGTTTTTTACATGCTTGCTTGTTCCTAGCTTCCCCTGTTTCCATCTCTACACCCTTTTCTTTTCGACACTTCAGGTATCACATGTTCCTTTTATCAATCTGACAGCCATCCTTAACCCTCTGGCTTCCTGTGTGACAACTGAGAGCGAACCATATTGATGGCTAAAGAGTTTTTTTCCTGTCTACAGTCAAAAAGAAAGTGGCATTATTGACCAGATGCACATAGATCTTTGCAAAAGGAAAAAAACTTTTTAAAAGTAATTTCAAACTCTGGTTTGAAGATATTTAAGTAAAGCTGGCAATATGGTGTCATAGTAAGTCCTGTCATCTACCCACAAGAAGGTTCTGAGCTTTGGACTCATCTGTGTGGAGATCACTCAGACTAATACCCATAGTTGTGAGCATGCACGGTTGTTCTGCCTTTATGTTAAACCTTTGGCTGACTTAAAGTGCATCTTTGGATTTTCCCTAAAAATATAAACAAGATATGATATGCTAATTTTTTTACACTGATGCCAAATCAGGCAAGACACCATTACAACATGCACAATATGAAGATGTTGACATGTTGATGTTTAGCAGGTTAGCTTAATTATTTTGGCATTCTCAAGAAATTAGTTGTTTTTTTAGGGCCCTGTCACTAGGGGGCGCTGTAGGCTGAGTAGTCTTACCAGTGTATGTAAGCAATTAAGTTGACTTTCACTGCTCCATTTCACAGTTGATACATTGCCAGCACACTTAACAGGACAGCATTGCATTTTAGATTCTTTGTTACCAAATGTACAATCCCGTTTCATGTCTTTTCCTTGAAACAAGATACATCATTAAATTACATTAAATACCCATTTCAAATAGCAATACTATACAAACTCTTTTCTCTATTAAAGAACTATAAATTGATCATCTGTCATGGGATTACACATTTATTTAACATCCTGTCTTGAGGGAAAAACAAGCACAAGCTCACAATGAGGACAAGCCTTGGAATTTCATCATAAGTGTGAAAGCAAGTGTGACATCAGCTAACAAAATAAAGGTGTTTTGAATGTGAATTTGAACAGAACAAGCAAGCAATTAGGACAATTTGTAGGGTTAAAAATTGGTTTTAGCAGCCAAGTATACCCAGGTAACAGCGTGACAGAAATTATGCTGTTCTGGCTCGATCGGATCCTTGTAGTATTAATATAAGGAGTCAGGGAATACTGAAACCTATAAAAAATATTAAGATTCAGAGGAACACCAAGTTATTTTGATCCAACAACAGTGGGCCCTGAATCTGTGTACAACATTTCATAACAAGCTATCCAATCTTATGGAGGCACTTTACAAAAAAGGTCTCAAATGCTTGTGACTGGATGAGATGCAGTGCAGATTAAGGTTATGCTTAATGATCTTTAAGCAATGCATGCTGGTTAGAAATCTTTTCCAACTTTAACTGATGCAGAAAAATGACACTGTGTAACCTGACATTAATGCCTTGACCAAAGTTGTCGCAGTCTGGACAGGTCAGGTAGTGTGTCTTCTTCAGCTGTGCCAGCAGGTGTAAAGCCCTCCTGGGACGAGAACTCTTATCCTATGGTCTCCATTATTATCTAAACCTGTTTAGAGTGCACCTAGTCTTAAGAAAACCATGTTTACTAAATTAGTTGTCGACTGAAAGCATTAAAAGTCAATGGCCAGTTGTGCATGGTTAAATTATCAAAGCAGGGACAATTTTCAGGTTTAATGTGTGCCTCTCTATCTGCTACTTGAATAAAGTGTTGACTGTCTGTAATAGTTCAAACTAGCAGCTTCTTGCATTTGTATGCTGCCTGTTTAAAGTGCTGCTACACTAGTCAAATAATTACATCCTTCATGCTGCTTTGTGGTCTGCCTATTCATTTCAGTAATTGTAACAAGAAACATCTCCTAAACAAAAGCAGAAAAGGTATTTACAGTGAGAAAAGGTTCTTGGCTTTTTGGATTCACTGCTGTTAATCTTTAATTGGACTCAAAGAGGATTGGGAACCGTTTCTCTGTCATCAGCACCGGGAAGCATAAGGTCTGCCAGCTCAAGACAAGAGAGGGGATTTGGTGTTTCTGCCAAAGAAGGATGGGGGGTCCTGGTGCAGAGTGAGCACATATCTGGCAGGAGATTGATGAGCTACACAAAACCAAGTCTCACAGTACTACATCCTATGTGTTATTTGAGAATTTAAATGGCATGTCTGGGGAAAAATATCCACAAAAGAAGTTTCCTCATTTAGCCAATAGACAGGAAAAAAGGTTTTCTGTTAGTGAGTATAATGCCCAGTAAGCAATCAATTCTTCCCCAGTACCACACAATACAGCTAAAATGATCCCCTTCAGCCTTAGGTGCCATTTTTCTTTCTCTTCTCTAACAGCGAGAGTGCCTCCTTCCAACATCTGCCTGACAAAGTACCACCACAAGGAAAAAAGGGTACGTGTAGGAGACATTTTTCACAGGGTAAACAGGGTCATAAACTATCCATAGAGGAGGCAATTACTTTCTTACCTGACACTGCAGCCCATTTCAGCCAATCAAACAGCAGGAAAAAGCAGCAAGCATGGTCTTGCAGGCAGCTAACCAGGTTAACCATGCTGCTAATACAGATCAGCTCTGCCTGGTTAAATTATTCCAGGAGATTTAGTGGTGCTCCCACCAAGCCCCCAGGAGCCATTTAATGTTGCTCAGTACTTGGTTCTGTGGGGCCAGGCCAATCTAGTCCGGGCTAACTAGCTAGCCATCCAGGGGGCTTGCTTTATGTATGTGATTTATGGGCCAGTGCAAAGGCTAATGCAAAGTGTTTTGCATATGTCCTTGTTTGGCTCTTTGTTGAAGCTACCGACTTTAAGCCTTTCCATAACTTTCATGCCCAGCTTAGACATTAAATTATATAAAATGGGTTCTTCATTTATATTTTTTAGTTTGGTGCAAAGCTAAAGTCTATGTGGATAAGGGAATCGCTCCCAGAATCTGGGCTAGAAGGGTTGAGAGGATTTCATATTGTTGCAATGAGTGTATGTGAAAAGCAGAAAAATCACACAAACTGAGCACGTTTTGAGCACTAAGGGCTCCAGTTCCATTATAGAATCCATTAATGTGCCTCTGCCATCACAGGATGAATGTGAGAGAACCTTCTCTTGATCAAATCGAGTAGCGAAGGAAACATCATAAATGTACACAACCAGCTGCATTTCCCATCCTGGGAGCTCATTTACTGTATTCAATAACTGGGATTCATATTCTGTACTAATTTTAGTGTCTGTCAAATAAAATAAAATTCAGGAGTTTCTTTTACAATCAAATTTAGTACCATAACACTACCACAAGTGGCAAAAAGCCCAAAATTTACAACAACTTTATTTCTTTAAGCCGACTGTTAACCAAAATAAATTAGTCATATCTATGATGTGATCTATTAGTTTTAAATGAAACAATATACACTCTCTGCGACGAGAAATTCCACATATTTAGTTAAAGGCTGTAAACTGTTGCGAGCAAACAAAGACACAGGGTTACACATCTGAATAGGGTTGTTTTCCCCCCTATATTTATTGTCTTTTGCTTTGTCTTTTGCTTACTAACAGATTAATTTGATGCAAAAAAGATCACCATCATCATTGTCTCACAGGTTCCTCCATTGTATTGGTAACATAAATTAAATAAATTGCTGAAATGAATTCCCTGAGAAACATGCTGTCACTGTTCCAACATCCCAGTGTATCCTGTTTTGACAGCACAGCTCAGAGCTGGAGTTCAGTTTGCATATGCATCCTTCATCAGTTGAGTTAACCATGTCACCTTTCCTGTTTATGGTAACAGTCCAGGAGATTGTTCTGCTTCCTGCACATAACTTAGCACAATATTACACAGACCACCACAAACACATCCACAGTGATAACTGAGCATTAGCAGAATCTTTTAGGGCTGAAATTCTGTTTAACCCTTTAAAATCCTTCAACTTTCACAAAAAATTGTTTTTTATGGATAAAAGACTTGTTGTTGACCAACTATTTTACTGGACTACTTTTATTGGACCCTCGCTGATGTAACAGCAGCATTTTTGTTGCATTTGGAGCACAGTATGGCTTAAAAAATAAACTACATTGCCGGCTGGTCAGATATTAATCTACAGTTCTGATTGTAGCCTTGAAAAGTAAAAATAATCCAAATCTCAAGAATCTTAGCTTTCCAAAGGTGTATAACATGTGTAGGGTACTTGGAAGGTAGACTGAGTAAAATACATATTTATTTTCCACGTCCCAACCACAGGACATACGGTACCAAGGGGATTATCTGTCACTGCATCAATCATTGATCTCCAATAACAGATTAAATAACATGTACAATGATATTAGAACATGCAATTTAGAAGGCAAATAACACATAGAAGAGTTGCTGCAATCCAAGGCAGACATACAGACTAAGCTATAAACAATATATTCTTGTTTATTGTCCAGATTAGAACATGTTCATAAAAACAGAAGGAACCATGTATCACAACAAGAGACTTTTCAGGACTTTTTTTTCCTCCAGAAGGACTCTCACTCCACTGCCATGGAAGACTCACCTTTGTGCATCTGCTGTGATTGTGAATGAAGGCAGCATTGATTTCACGTGAGATTGTTCTCTGTCCCTGTAATTTGTTTATAGGGAAGGAGGTAAAATTGGAGAGGAAAAAGCTGGTAATGGAGGTAAGTAAACAGAGATAAGAGCCTGCCACACAGAGACTGCACTACTGTATACAAGCAAGCTTTTCTCTAAAGCACCAGAAAAAGTAGCTACACAGAGGGACAACAAAAAGTCTCTTTTCACTGCCAGCGTGCTCTTTTCACTCCGAATGGGTAAAGCAATACAGCAGTATGTGTGCAGAATGTGTGAATTATAAAATGTGATGCTGAGCAAGTGCAAATGAAGTCAGTTAAAGGATGATAAAAAAAAAATGTTATATCAGTCAGTGACTGATGCAGATAAAATGGGTGTGCCAGTTTTCAAGCTACAAACAAGTCATGATGAGATGGGAGTGATGGGTTACTTGGACCCTGGTTAGTACTGTGTGGATGTACTGCCATCTGTTGATTAATATCACTCCTTACATTGCAGCTTGTAGAAGGTTCAACCTTGAATACTCCACAAGATCCAGGTCCTTAGGACCCACTGCCCTGCATGTCTTAGACGGGTTTCTACTCCAACACACCTGATTCAGATTAACAAACTTCCTTATCAAGTTTTTTATAAGCCTGTTAACAAGCCATTCATTTAATTTAGGGTTACCTCTAAATGTAAAGGTAAAGAAGTGAGTCCTGAGGACCCGGATTGAGAAACACCATCGCTTAGATTTAGAACATTTTCTCATGCAGTATGTAACTCTGTGGGGTAAATTGTAATCGATAGTTTATTTTTCAGGTGATCTATGGAAGTTCTCCAGGCATTTATAACCTATTCAGGAGGTGTTCGATCCACTTCAAAACGTGGTGTTTTTTTCAGACACTATATCCGAGGTGTCAGACAGAAAAACAGACTGGTGTTTGACGTCCATGCTCTATATAGTATGCTTCTTACTATTCATATTTGGCAAAGTATAAAAAGACTGCTGGCTGCTTAGAGAAGCAATACATAATACTTCAGAGCTGCACAGTTACAGCCGTGTTGTTTACATCAGTGGTCCCAAAACCTGGTCCTCAAGGCCTACTATACTGTAAGTATTAGATGTCTCCCTCCTGCAACACACCAGACTAAAATTTAATGGATCCATTAATTTCAGGTGTGTTGAAGCAGGGTAACACTGAAAGTCTGCCGGACAGTGGGCATTGAAGACCAAAGTTCTGGATCCCTGGTTTACATTATCCTTTTAACAGCCAGGTACGTTTTCACCCAGCTATGGTTTTTAATCTGAAATGGTAGTAAAGTGTGGCCTAGAATTGATCTACATTTAATATCAAAAGTGATACAGCATAAACTGCTTATAATTAAAAATAAAATCAGACTGTGGAACAAGTGATTAATCTAAAATTTCTTGAGGACTGCATTTGTCTAAAACAGGAATTAAAGTAACACTTTGTAACTTTCTCACATTAAAACATTGCATTCCTGACGCCTTAGATGGCATAGTGAAATGTAATATGTACATTTCTGGAGTTGTCACTGCCCAACAGCATCCTGAGGCTGAGAAATCCCTGACAGACAACCTATACACTAATACCAAGAAAGGTCAGTAGGTGAATGAAATAATTTTAAACAGTGCAACCAATAAATTAATAAAACAATACATGTATTTTCATAAATTAAATTAAGGTTTCACAAATCAGAAACTGTACATTTGTAGAATAATTCAATCCAGATTTTAACAGCGGGACTTGGTCTAATATGGTCAAGGTGTGCCAAAAAGCAGTGGAATTACTGTGCTAATTACAGGTGAAGTTGTGACGCAAGAGAAAGCAAGTAGGGACCATGACAAAAAATTTAGGAGCTTCCTAAAATAGGTGCAGAAAGCGAAACAAAAAACTGAATGCAGAAAAGTTCAAACTGCTGCCCTACTGGACATGTGCTGACAGATCGACCCAGAGAAAGTGCAGGCGATCAAGGAAATGCCACGGCTGACAGACCTCAAAGAAGCACAAAGACTGATGGGTATTGTAAACTACTTGTCAAAGTTCTATGAACATCTGCCTGATGTCATGATGTGCCAGATGTGAAATTCTTGGACAACTCAGAAACAGACCATATGGGAAGGGACAGTTGCACATGAAGACACATTTCAAAGACTGAAAGACAAAAAAATCAGACACACCTGTTCTAAAATATGACTAATGAGAAGACGAGGTGATACTACAGTGTGATGCTTCAGAGACTAGACTGGGAGCCGCATTGGTGGAGAGGCAAACCTGTAGCTGTTGCAAGTAGGGCACTATAACACCTACTGAGAGGATATGCACAAATTGAAAAGGTGTGCATAGTGTTTAAAGTGGAAAAGTTCCATCAGTACACATATAGCAAGTTAGTGATAGATCAGCATGACCATGAACCACTGGCAAATATTCACAGGAATTCACTCCTCGCAGGACCAAAGAGACTTCAAAGGATGCTTCTCCGGCTGTAAAAAAATGATACTGATGTGATATATGTATATGGCTAAGATATGTTGTTAGCTGACACTCTAAATAGAGCTCATGTGGCAGACAGCTCTAAAGGTCACATTGAAGCGAAGGTAGACTGAGAGCAAGGTTAGCTATGTATGTGTGTCTGCTAAGAGACTGATTGCTATAGGGGGTGGCAGACCTGACCCTAACATGATGGCCAAAGAACAAAAAAAGACATTCCAGCACACATCTAGAACTATCACTCTTTCCAAGAGGAGCTTAGCTTTCAAGAGGTGAGAGAGTGGTCATCACTTGCCATGTTCAATGATCAAATCTTGGAATGGAAGATCCCTCGGGTGAGCGAGAGAATGCATGTACTGGCAAGAGATGAATAAATACATTAGAAATTTAATTTCTAAACATGACATATGCAGACCAGTAGATCCAAAGTCACACAGGGAGACACTACAATAATTGAGTAGATGCTGATTTGTTTCTGAACAACAACAAAGACTAACAGGTGATTACTAATCCAACTCTGGGACGTCGATTACTAACAGACACCAGGAGCACTATGGTTATCAGGAAGTTGAAGGCTCCCTTAGCAAGACAAGGACTTTCTGATGTTTCCATTTGAGACAATAACCCACAATTTAAGTTTCAGAGATTCACCAAAATGTGGGAGTTTGAAC
Organism: Rhadinocentrus ornatus; assembly: GCA_037177495.1. Taxonomy (NCBI): domain Eukaryota; kingdom Metazoa; phylum Chordata; class Actinopteri; order Atheriniformes; family Melanotaeniidae; genus Rhadinocentrus; species Rhadinocentrus ornatus. Next base: position 15,881,104 of record JBAMHW010000026.1, on the reverse strand, counting down.
ACAGAACAGTCTCACCTGGTTACCCAAAGAGCAATGGGAAAGCAGAGTCTGTTGTAAGAACAGCAAAACGTCTCATGATGAAAGCAAAAGGTCAGTGTAGCAATCAGTGTATATTTTGGACACTGGATTTTCCATTTAGAGGTAAGTAACAAAAATAAAAATAAAAATCTGTATTTGTTTTATTTTTTACTTAAAGTAAATAAATAAAAAAACTAAATTAAATACAATGTATGCTTCCTTCTGTTGAAATGAAGTTAACAAAAATGAGAAAGTGGCTTGATTTTGGTTTAGTTTGCAGAAAAACTAAAATCACTTAAATTCCAACACAAATAATAATCCATTTTAATGTACTTTCATATTGTATTATATATACAATACATGTGTTATTTAACCTCCAGAATAGGACATGGGTACAGTCCTTCAATGTGGCTGCCTTGAATAGGACATGACATGGCCAACTGACCAGGTGCAGTGACCCTTTCTCAGCGGCATCTCCTTAGTGTGATCTATTTTATTTCATCACCGTATCACTCAGCAGAAATAAACATCCATCCAGTACCTGTGGTTGAGTTATCCTGTTTAATTAGAGACCACAAATGACCAATTTGTTTTACAAAACATTACAGTATAAGCACAGTGCCAGTTCGTTTCCAAATCAAAGCTTTCAAGATACATGAGCTTTTGTTTCACTGATTTTTTGGAGACCTTGACAACATTAGCCTAGGTCATGTTCAAAAACTATAGCACTCAGACTCTGTAGGCCTACACTGAAATATTTGACCCAGCATGTAGATTAAAGAGAACAGTTAATAAATAAAGATTCAGAAGTTAACTTTGGCAGTTTCTGTCCTCTATATTCAAGTTTATTAGATGTGATCTGACAAATTATTGTTGTGTCACAGGCTCATCAGCTGTATCAAAACTGATACAGCCAAACAAAATTGAAATAAACTGCTGAAATGAATTCCCTGAGAAACATGCTGTCACTGTTCCAACATCCCAGTGTATCCTGTTTTGACAGCACATCCCAGAGCTGGAGTTCAGTTTGCATATGCATCCTTCATCAGTTGAGTTAACCAAGTCACCTTTCCTATTTATAGTAACATTCCTAGGGATTGTGCTGTTTCCTGCACATAACTTAGCACAACATTACAGAGACCACCACAAACACATCCAGTGTGATTACTGAGCATTAGCAGAATCTACTTTGTTAGACATTAAACAATTGTACAATGATATTAGAATTTAGATAGCAAACAAAAAACATCTAGAAGAGTTGTTGCAATCCAAGACAGACATACAGATTAAGTTATAAACAACATATTCCTGTTTATTGTCCAGAGGAGAGCAATGCTCAACATGTTCATAAAAACAGAAGGAACCATATCACAGAAAGAGGCTATCCAATAACCTCCTCTGGAGAGAATTTTACTCCACTGTCATGGAAGACTCACCTTTGTGCATCTGCTGTGTTTGTTTATGATGGCAGCATTGATGCATCTCTGCATCTCTGTCCATGTAATTTGTGGGGAAGGAGGTAAAATTGGAGAGGAAAAATGGAGATAAAAACAGAGATAAGTGCCACACAGAGACTGCACTACTCTGTACAAGCAAGCTTTCTTTACAGCACCAGTAAAACTAGTGGGACAACAAAAACCTCTTTTCCCTCTAAAACTCCAACATGCTCTTTTCTCTCCAAATTGGCAAAGCAATACTGCAGAATGTGTGCAAAATGATAGGCTGTGTGAATTAGAAAATATGATGCCAATAAAAATATTATATCAATCAGTTACTGATGCAGATATAATGGCTTTTCCAGAATTCAAGCTACAAACAAAACAGTTGTAATGATAACTAACTTTTTAGAACTGTGCGGATGTACTGCCATTTTTTATTGTATTTTTATTATTTTATTTATCTACTTTATTCTTAGACTTTTTTCCAGTGTTTTCATCATCGGGGTCCTCCACCTTGGGAGCCAGGCCTGTAGGGTCATTGTCATTGTGAGCGGTCTTGTCTGGGTAGACCTGAACTGCAGCCTTATGGTTGCAGTCATGGCCCCTGTCTACTCTGATTTGGGCGGATTCTGTGGTGATGACCTCTGTGGTCATGGCTGGGGTGGCTCTGGATGTGGATGGATCCCTATAATATTGTTTCCTCACCTGGTTCATTTGTGCCAGACAGACAAATTCCTGTTTATGTTGTTATTTTTATAGACATATTGTGTCTTTTTAGTAGTAATTACATGGAGGGTGGAGGTGGGGGGTGGGCTCTATGTGTGCTTTGCATGTGTTTGTATGTGTGTGTGAGACAGAAAGTATAATTGTATGTGTTTCCTCAACTGTTCTAACTTAATTGCGTGATGGCTTGTGTTAACCTTCAAAATTATTATTTTTTTGTGGAAAGAACTTTGTTGTACTTGAATGAAAAGTCCTTTATAAACAGAATTTGATTTGACTGAAATCACACACCCCATTGCAGTACTATAGGGCTATTTAGGTGGAGTTCTTTGATTACTAATTAATAAATTATAGAGAAAGATTTTTCAGTGGAGAAACTACTCCAGATTAAGAGGGATAATAAACAAACAAAAAAAAAAAAAGCTTGTCCAGTTGTTTGTGTTAGGTAATGTGCATGCAAATTATTTTCCAACACGAAAATCGGAAAATTTATATTTAAATTATTACCTTTGTTGAGATTTTTGTCAGAATGTGAAGCAAAGTCATTTGAAAAAAAGAGATGGTCTGACAATCAAACTCTCAATTCATTATATACATTTTTTTTAATGAAAATCGGGACAATATTTACAGTGGATTGTGTATGTTAAAATAAAAAAAGAAAATAATAGAAAAGGATGGAATAGAAAGAAAGGCAGGAAAGAAGAAATAAAATTTAAAAAAAGAATTAGAATTCAAAACTATCTGGGAAATTTAAAATATTACTGCGCTCAGTATGTTTAAGTATCAATAGTAATCATAAAAGAATAGTTATTAACTAGCGATGACATTGATGGCAATGTTGATACTAACAATATTCACATTTTCACATTTAGAAGAATTTAGATAATTATTTGCTTATGTGCAGGCGTTTTGTTTCAATATGTACGTGAGATTTTTTATTACATGTGCACCTTTTTGCACAAATTTAAATTAAATAAATACCTAAATGCAGTTGGAACGTTCTTTACTAACTGTCTAAAGGAACACACGTAAAAAAAAAAAAAAATCGTCCAAATTTTCTAACTGGAGAGATGGCAACTCTGAGACAGCAATAAAATTCCCCCCACACCATTACACAATCACCAGTTTGAACCATTGATGCAAGGCAGGATATATTTATGCTTTCATGTTGTTCAAGCCAAAATTTAGCCTACCATCTGAATGTGGTAGCTAAAATGGAGACTCATCAGACCAGGAAGCTTTTTTTTTTTCAATAATTTCTTGCGTAGTTTTGGTGATTGTGTAAATTTTAGCCCGTTCCCTGTTTTTAGTCGACAGGAGTGGCACCTGGCGTGGTCTGTAGTCCATGTCCTTTAAGGTGATGCAACATGACGTAAATTCAAAGATGGTATTTTGCAAATTTAGGCTGTAACCAGTGGTTATTTGAGTAACTATTGCCTTTCTATCATTTCCATCCAGTCTGCCCATTCTCCTCTGACATGGGCATTTTCTTCCAGACAACTGCCACTCACCTTAGTTTCTTTTTTTCAGACCCTTCTCTGTAAGCCCTACAGATGATTGCATGTGAAAATCAGCAGTTTCTCAAACGCTCAGACCAACAACCATTCCACCTCCCTTAAATCCATTTCATTCCCATTCTGATGCCTGATTTAAACTTAAGCATGTTGTACAGACCATGTCTACTTACATGTTGCTGCCATGTGATTGGCTGAGGGGCTATTTACAGTATGTACACAAGCAGTTTAAGACATGTACCTAATAAAGAGGCTGATGAGTATTGAATGAAATGAAAAATATAACAAGGATCAAGTATAAAATTTCGTTTGAACATTTTTTTTTTATTTTGTTTATTGTTTGTTTTTTTGTTTGTTTTTTTGGTTGACATAAAATTAGTTAGCATGAAGAGAAAATGGTAGGTCTGTTCATCAGTCCAGTCCTGGCCTCAAAGCTCATTAAAATATAACCTTTCAAATGTCCAAATTTCAGGGAGCTGTGTAAAGTGATATGTTTTCATTTAATTTTTTTTTTTTTTTTTTAATTGTAGCTTACCATTCAAAAAAACATACAGTACCCTTAAAGTCTCCCAAGATTTTCACAACTGTGTTCCTAATTTGATTAGAAATAAGTAAAAATCTAGACCCAAATTCCTTCAGACATTAATTTAATTGATTATAAGAGACAAATTGTTTTATATAAACATATTTTCATTTAAACACAACTAGTATAAAATTATGAGAAAATAAAAAAAAACAGAAGAAGAATGGGTTCAGTGGAGGGACAGAGTAGTTTTTCAGCAACAAAAGAAAAGAAAGGCTTTTCTAGATGCATTTAATTCTAGATGTATACTTAAAGAATTAAGTTCCATATTCATACCATCCAATCATCATCTGTCTTCATTCTCTTTGAGTGGGAAGTTGTTAAAATCACCTGGATGCGACACATTTGGGATCTTCTGTTTTAAAGATTTAAGATTATTACTATTGCCCTGCACATATTCCGCTGTCTTCTAAGACTGTAAAAAGTGTTCTGGTTTACATCAAAGTTTAATTTTTTCTGAAACAATCTTTGAGTGTGCAGTAACATCAGAACTACAGCAATAATGCATATTGTGTATTTTAAACAGTGAGAATCTGTGTGAAGACTGATCATGATTCCTAGAGTTCATTATATACACCTTGTAGCTGGCTTAAATGTCCACTTCCAAAATGCACAGCACAAGCAGCATCAAGGACACTAAGCTTAGAGTGGGCGTGATCAGTGACGCTTTACCTGAAAAAGAGCAAACAACATAACATAAATGAATATAAAAAGAAACTAAGTATATATATTAAATCTGTAAACTAAAATAAATCATTTCACCAAGCCTTACCCTTAATCCTTATCTTCCTGACTGGGCCATCTCCTCCTTCATAACGGCCACGTACCATCAGTTCATAGTCTCCAACCTGAGGCATGGAAAAGTCCATGAAGTGCCAGCCAGTGATGTAGACTTTCCCATAGATGTAGCCGGTCTTTCTTAACATGACCTGTCAAACAAAAACATGAAAGATTTGTAACCATATACGACAAAAAATTGAGAAATAAGTATTACTTTTGATTGAACTTTATGCAGCAAAGCATTACAGAGCAGGTACACCTACCTTGTAGTAGAGAGGGAAGGAAATATTGCCAAACCAATCGTACTCAATGTGGTCCCACCACACATATAACCATTTTCCTGTCCAGCTGATGTAGCGCCACATCCTGGGAGGTTCTGGTGGTGCTGTAAAAAAATGCATACATCATTATTAGTTATTTTAATTTTTTTACATATGACCACATATTTCATTGTCTGTGTTTATTCTGGTCTTACGTGGCCTCTTTGTGAACATCTCACAGTGTTCACCAGGGGGTCCAAGGCCTGCTCCATTGAAGGCACGGACCTCTATGAGGTAGTGTGAGTCTGGCAGCATGTTTTCCAGCCTGGTCTGATTGACTGTGGCTGGAACAAATATGCGATTGGCTCCAGGCTCTGGGTCATCATATTTTCTCCAGTATTTGACCTAGTTCGCAAGACACAAGGTATTTTATATTAGTCAGTTTGGCTAATTTCATGTTTCCACTAAAAAGTACATAACTCAGGGCAGAAAGCATTTCAATGAATTCCTACAAGCTATTTACTAAGGTTTGCTCCTTGCACTTTGTTGCTGTTTGCATCATTATTTAAAGAAGAAATTTTGTTTTAAGCCACACTGGAGAAAGAACAGTGGCGGTACTAAAACCTTTTGTAGCTCTATATGTTCTGTTCTTTGCTTTATTCATGTCAATTTGTATCATTTTAATGGACTCACCATAAATTCTATAGAAATAAAATCTTCAGAATTGTCCTCGAATGTCAGGTATTAACTAGTTTTTAAACCGTAGCCTCATACCTTTCCCAAAAAAATCCCGATTTAATTAAAAATAAAAAAGCAATATTTGTTTTCCAGCTTTTTCTAAAGATTTGCTCAGGCCATCTGAAAAAATGTTTGAGCCCAGACGTCCATATCATGAGATCATCACATCTCCACTATGTAATCATTGTTTTATTTTTTCCTGTCGACCATGCCACATTTTAACCTTTAAAGCTCATATAAAAAATTCACGCGGAACACACTTCTCATTTCACATGTAGGAGGTATACACCTCTTACATGTGAAAGAAAATATCATTATTATTTATTTAAAAGTTTATATTGCTACTACATCATAAATGAGAACTATTATTACAAAGAGCTTGTGTATAGCAGAGCCCGTGTTTTTTGGATTAAATATAATTGCTGATACAGTATAGTTAAAACTGAGCAACACATTTTTAGTAGTCTTGTCAGTAGCTCTGTACCTGGTATCCTTCGATGTACTGCTGTAGACCTGTTCCGGTGTCAACCACTGGTAGCCACCAAACCAGAGCTTCAGTGGAAGACACTGGCCTGGCATAGACATCCGTTGGAGATTCTGTTGGTACTGTATAAAGACAAGAAGAAATAAAAAAGAAAAGGTTTGTCTGTTGCATTGCTGAGTCAAATGATTTCATCCACTGAATAGAAAGATTTATCAAGATTTATGTCAGATAGCTTGAAAATACATAAAATTTTAACACATATTAAAACAATAAATACAGAACAGAATCCTCACCATCTCTTGGATAGTAGATGACTTTGGTGAGACTGTATGGTCCATCTCCTTTCACATTAAATGACTTGATTTTCACTTGAAACTCTCGCACCTGGAAGTCCTCTTCAGTGGGAATGAAGTAGGAATCCCTGTGAACATACCGTCTCGTCTCGGGATCTGAGATGGTCTCGTACCACCAGTCGTAAGCATCGTGAGGCTTGAATGCCACAATGTAGCCAAATTTTTTGCCATAGAAATACCATGGCTGCACAGGCTAAGGGCCAGAGGTGGAAAGAGGTATATGTAAAATAAGGGCTGGGTAAAAATGAAATAGATCTAACTTCCAAAAGAAAGATTCAAACTGAGGCACCTACAGTCCATGTAATGACAATCTCGCCATTTCGACCTCCATATCCTGCCACATCAGTGGGGGAAACCACTGGAGCTGCAGGGGAAATGGTTTATTATTATTCTTTATAACAACAACATGATGGAAGGATATAATAACATCATTATGTCCTTACGAGCATCCCAGGTTTTGATCTTGAGGGAAGGGATACTGGCTTCTCCTGATCCATACTCATTGTTAGCAATGATCCTGAACTGATACTCCATCCAAGGGTACAAGTCTGTTACCTCTGCTCTCTCCATAGTTCCATCAAGAAAGGTTGGGGCTGAGAAACACAGAGAAAGTTGCAGAAAATTCTATTTAATTTAAACTGTATGTGATTTCAATTCTCTCTGTAAATACAGATGAAAAATGACAAATCCAAAACCTTATTGAATATACAAATTTGTTTCAGAGCCTGCACAAAGACAAAAATGCTCTTATTTACAATTTATATGGCTCAAGATCTTCCTCTGCTGGCAAGAAGTAGTACTAACATGTGCTGGCATCCTTCCAGTCATCTTCATAGAGAGCCCAGAAGTGTCTGGTTTGAATGGTGTATGAGAGAATGGGGCTGTTATGTTCAGCTCCTTTGGTCCACAACAGCTTCACCCACGTATCACCGATCTCCTCCACTCGGATCACACCAGGAGGCCCGGGAACACCTGAAGTTTGATGATAAGCAGGTGAATGAAAGGTAATCATAAAGTACTGATCACTTTTATTCTCCTTTTTCAGGCCCTTTTGAAATGAATGATAACCAAAATAAAATGAAGAAAAAAATAATAAAAAGAGCAAAGGCTAGACTTGTTTGACATAATGTGACTGTACTGACCTACAACTTTAAGGTCAGCATAAGCAGTGTCGTTGTCCACCACAGTTTGAGCCGTACAGGTGTAGCGACCTTCATGCCAAATCTGGGCAGTCTTTATTCTCAGATCACCAATTCCATCTTCACTCTAATAAAATAGAAACACAGAGAAAGTAGAAGACAATCTGTGACAACATTCATAGGAAGTATATTTAGATTTTTGTTGAGGCTTGAAAATTTGTAAAATATCACTTTACCAGAACACGCTCGTAGTGTTGCCATTCAGAGTCAAAGTCAATAACTCGGAAGTCAATCGCCCAGATGAATGTGATGTCCAGCATAGGGTCAAATGATGCAGCACACCTGAGAATCACCTCGTCACCAACTTTAACCTCAGAGTCTTCAGGTGCTACTGTAAGGCTGGTAGCCTCTAGCAAAAATATGAACATCAGGAGGTTAAAATCATAATATGAGTCAGATATTTCCATCATCTCTGCTCCTCCTATGAACCTAAATGTAACACAAATAGATTCATTAAATGTAATAATATAAAAAAAAATAATAAAGACCAATAAAAATTAGTACAAACAACAAATCTCATGCTGTTTCATATCATCCCACACCAGCTCCTTATCATCATCATCATCCTTTATCAGTGGGGAAATTCTTTCTCTGAATTTTAACACATCCTAGTTGCTTGGATGCGGTGAGCTGCCAGATTCCAGAGGGTCATAAAATTTGGCTGGGCAGAAAAACTGAGGAAACACTAATGCATTTGAGGGGAAATAATCCCACACCATTAATACTGTATAGTTTTAGTGTTGATATACAGTTGCTGGCCTGTGGTGCAGCCATAAAGCAATATGCAGTATCCTGAGGCTGAGAAACTGCACTTTTTTTCCAGCCTAGAGCATCATGGGACAGCTGCATATTGCTTTATGGCACTGCCACAGGCCAGCAACTGTATCAACACACTGGCTGTTTTAAACGTGGACCATGGTTGATTCAGCAAAGAAACCCAAGAGGATGCTGTTATCAGAGGAAACATTGAAAAGAAAGTGAGAAAGAGACGGAGGAGGAGAAAAGACAAAATTCAATATGACTTTTACTGGCAGGAGAGAGCTCGGAGAAGAATCAGGATGCAAGATGGTTGCTGAATTAGTTGTTGTTACATGGCACAAAAGTGTGCAAATCTGGCAAAGATCAGTAGTGCAAACTTATTGTGATGCTATTTTCAGTTTAACCTTTGGACTTGTTTTGATTTCTGACAACAGAAACAGAATAACACATGACTGAAAGCAATTTTATTGGGAGTCTTGTTGTGCTACTGCTAGCTTGCTTGAATGCTAACAGGCACTTTCCATCTGAACAACTTAGCACAGTGGTTATATTACACAAGTTTGCATTAATCATCATAAAAGATTACAGAACAGTTTCACTCTTTTCATATTTTAACAGAATGCTTATGGCAGAAAAACATCTTCTTCACAATCTCCTTATTCACTAATGCTGGACTTACATCAGAAGACTTTGAAAAGATTTGCAAAAGACTAGAAAACTACCAGCTCACACCTGCTCACATCTAAAAGACAAATGTTTAGAGTTTTAAGTCTTAGCCTAGTCTCAGACTAAGATTTGACAAAGACTGTGAATCACAATTTAAAAGACTACAAGTAAATTTTTTTCAGCATTTTTTGTGATATGTGGGACAGTTAATATGGAACAGGGCTGATCTGCCCACAGCAAAGCAAACAAGGGGAGAGTTTCCCTCCAGGATCAACAGGGAATTACACATTATTATTAAGTGTGCCTTTGCATCTCCACCAGGTGTTACACCAACTCATCAGAATCTGGAGGGATGAATGAGTTTTCTATTCTTCTCTCATGTTTCAATCATTACACTGTAACACAAATGATCCACAGCAGACATTTACTTCTTAATAACCATCCGTTCCTCTTTCTGGACGGTCCACCTACGGCGTTTCATCACTGGTTCTTGTTCGTCTATTTTCTCTCTTTTTTTTTCCCTATGTTTTAGCCCATGTTCTGACTGTCGGGATTCCTGTTTCTGCTTTTCTCAGAGCTCATCTATTGGTTGTTGATTGTGTTTCGTCACTGCGACTTGCAATAATATCAAACACGTTTAATATTATATTAGGGCTGCACGGTGGTGTGGTGGTGAGCACCGCAGCCTCACAGCAAGAAGGTCGCTGGTTCGAGCCTCGGCTGGGGGAGGTTCGAATGTGGGGGTTGGTGGC
>JBAMHW010000026.1:15837407-15868223 GCA_037177495.1 Rhadinocentrus ornatus | reverse complement strand
CCTGCCTTTCACCTGAAACACTGCTGGGATAGGCTCCAGCTCACCCCGCGACCCCTAATGGGAACAAGCGGTAAAGAAAATGACTGACGTTTAATATTGTCGCAGACCCAAGACTGTTTGACATAAAACAGCGCAGATTACTACCCTAAACCTAACGATCGAGATGACGGGAGCGTGCAGTAACGTCACTGCAAGCAAAGACTGATTCTATGCAACTAACTCACAGATTTTAAGAGAGACTTTAATCACTTTAGCACCATTAACAGTTCCACTGTTCCACAGTACACAGCACAATGATGCTACTGACATTTAGAGACATAGATTCTAGGTCAACCAAACCACAACAAGGTTAAGGATCAATAAATCAGGCAGACCAGAATGGTGAAGGGATAACAAGTTTGTCCATTTTGGAAAAAAAAAAAAAAAAGAAGAGGAAGAGGAAGAAATGGTATTCTCATTACTACACCTACAGATGCACCCACACTGACCTGTGATGGTGAGAGATCCAGAGCTGTTAGCCTTTCCTCTGTCATTCTCAGCAAAGCAGGTGTAAAGACCTTCATCATTTTTGGTGGCATTGCGGATTTCCAGACTCCCATCAAACATGATGGAAATACTAAAAATTGACAGAATTAATTTGGCTAAGTTGCCCTAACATAAACGGACATATCAAAGCCTTTCCAGAGCTACACTAATTTAAAGTCATATTTGTGTTTTTCCATGATTTAAACTTAAACAAAACTACAATGAGGCAATCAAATAATGTGCAGTGGTTTTATATTGGTGTCTCATTTGCTGTTGCTTTGTAATTGAATTAAACTGACCGTGAATTGTTGAAGAGGAGCTCTTTGCCCTTCGTCCACGTGAATCGAGGTCTTGGAGCCGCTCTCGGTTTACACTCGATCACCACTCGTCCATCTTTAGCTCCAAGAAGCTGCTTCTTTACAGGGTTGAGCTCGAATGTTGGAGCACAAGCTGGAGGAAGAATGTAAGTATGACTTTATATTTTAAAACCTGGTTTACAAAACGTTTTAGTATTTAGGAAGAGCTCACCAATGACTCGCAGCTCTGCGTTGGCATATTTGATGCCCCAGTAGTTCTCAGCAATACACTGGTACATCCCGGAGTCATCAAAAGTCAGACTGGAAAACTTCAGCTCACCTTTCCCATACTAGAGAACACACACAGAAATCTATATAGTTTGGTAGAGAACCTGTACACAAACAACTACTGCTTAGCTGATGCTGTAAATCCCTAATATCTTCAACTGAAGATAACAAAATCAATTTTTTTTTTTACCATATATCCATCTTTATACCAGCGAATGAAAGGAAAAGGTTTCCCTGATGCCACACAGCGCATTGTGTGCTCTGAGCCAATGTCCATCTGAGTGTTGTTAATGGTCTCTGCCCACTCTGGTGCAGCTGAAAGTACAAAATAATCATTACTGTGTCAAATCTTGTGGAGTACAAACACCATTAATCTCACTTACATTCCACATAGAGCCAGGCTTTATGCCAATCCTTTCCTTTAGTGTTGATGGCTTCACAATCGTACGCTCCCACATCTTCATACTGAATATTGTAGAGATGAAGCACAGCTCCTGATTCACTGATTTCATGGTTTGCTGGGAGGTCTGTTGCATCCACCTTCCTCCATACAATATGTGGTACAGGACTAAGCAGACACAACAACAGTTTGTTGTTATATTAAACTTTAAATTCCCACATTAACAACATATTGTTCACAAAGCCACAAAGCGTGGAAAGAAATCCTTTAAATCCTTCCACTAGATTTCAGTGGGTTAGCTGCAGGGATTAGCTTGTGATTGCTACCTTCATGAATTCATGGCATATAAACTTATACACTAATCAAACATTCTGTAAAACTTACTTTCCTAGAGCAAAGCATTCCAGGGTAATGTTGGAGGCCAGCATGGCAGTGGTGTCTGGAAACATCACCCTGATATCTGCTGGATATTTTCTCTCCTCACCTGAGAAAATTAAAAAATGTAATCATATAGAAAATAAAAAAAAAAATGTAAACATTTTTAACCTAACAAATAACTAACCATCATCAGGGGGTAAAGGGATGAGAGGGATGAACTTGGAGTAAACACTCTTCCCGAGGATGGGACTAGATACAAAGCAGGAGTAATTTCCAGCATCTTGAGCTTCCACCTTGGAGATGTATAGGTTCCCCGTCCTCTGTGAGACAAACCGACGACGGTCTGTATGCAGGAAAACTGGGAATTCATTGTAAATCCAGCGGTAAGTCACTTCCTCTGGAAAAGAGAAAAAAAGAAATGCTTTTTAAAATAATACATAATACTTAGGTGCTTAATAAGAAAGATAAAAAAATCTATTTCCAAAGACGGATGAAGAAATTAAAATCTGTACAGACCTGGCCAAGCTTTTGGAGCAGCGCACAGCAGAACTGCTCCCTGTCCTTCTTTTACTTCCACCGGGTCTCTCTCTTCATCAGGAAACTCTTTTAGAACTACATGATATAGAATAGATAGAAATATTTATTAACGGAGTAGGACAACAACACTGATTTAGATGAAAACAACTGAAGTCTTAACTTGAGCCATATTCAGCACTGATAAATTGAAAGTTCTTGTTTTCTGTATGAAGTTGGTTATCAGTCTCTCACAGTTTTTTGTGATTTGAAGCCTTTTTTCTGCTCACAGTTATCTTAAAATCCCACTATGACATTTCAAACAGACTGAACTAGATGATTGCAACACCTCGATTCTTCTCTTTTTCAGCCATTCTTTTGTAGACTTGCTGCTACTTTTTGGATGATTGTGCTGCTCCATGACCCAGTTTCAGCCAAGCTTTAGTTGTCAAACAAATGAACTCTCATTATGCTCTAGAATTCTTTGATAACCAAAGGAGTTCATGGTTTGACTGCAAGGAGTCCAAGTCCTAATCATCAGCCCTCCACCACTGTCACCATGCTTGACAACTGGTTTGCTGAACCACATTTTAAAAAGCAGTTGAAGACACTTTAGTTCAAACAGGCTTTTAGCTAGATATAGGTTTTAATGGCAATTGTTTTATATTTTTATGTTTGCATATGTGGATGTGTGTCTCTTAGTACTATTTAATCTTTTTAACTTTGTTTTTAATCATCTTACTGTGAAGCACTTTGTGATGTGAAAAGTGCTATATAAATTGACTTTACTTACTTTACTTTACAAAGCCTTTTTCTCAAGCCTTACTTGGGAAGTCTACTCCTACTTTGACCGTTGCAAACCATAACAGTTAACATGCTAACTGAGAACTGCAAATTTTATAGATTTGGGGTACTTTCAGTTTCACTGAGCATTGCACAATCTGACTTTGGGATCAGCTTGCTGGCATGTCCACTTCTGGGAAGACTGACAACTGTCTAAATTGTTTTCCTCTTGTGAATTAAAAGTGGAAAGAGCCTTATAACCCTTCCCAGATTGACAGACAGCAGCCACTGCTTCTGAGATATTATGATATCTTTTGTTTTGGAATTGTGTTGAAATACACGTTTATGCTACAGACTAGCAAATTATCTAAACTTCTGTTTTTATAAATGTGTCCATACTTGCTGATGATGTGATTATGATCAATTAATGGAGTAGATTTGATTAGCAGCACCTGACTCCTACTCTGGAAGCAGTTTTGGTATCCTTAGCTTTTCCACACACCATTTCTGTGTTGGTTATTGTTTTAATAAATGAATAATGCCACAGTGTAATATGTTATCTGTTGATCAGCTGAGAGCATGATTCTCTAGTTATAACACTGAGCTTATTATATCCTGCTATGTTCAACCCTGGAGTTGAAAGTGGGTCTTCTGTCTTTTAAGACTTGATCTTTTAAACAGTCATGATCTTTCATCCTGTGTGTCAGTGTGAGGTGCTTACATCCAAACTTGACCCTGGCCTCTTTGCTGATGACGGTGCCGTAGATATTCTTGGCCACACATATATATGTCCCAGCATGTTTCTTCTGAAAAGGATTAGTGATAACCAGGTTCCCTCCGACCAGACTATAGTGCTCATCTGGCTGCTCCATAAGCTTGATTTCCCAGTTATCACGGCGCCACCTAAAATACAAATACAGCAAATGTGAAATAAAATCTGAACATGCCATAGGGATACAATATATTTTACTGTTTAGGATTATTTCCCTAACCTGTATGAAGCTGGTGGGTTTGCACGTGCCCTGCAATTCATAGAGATTCTCTTATCAGGTGAGTCTTCAGTGTAGACAACATCCACAGGCTCCTCCTCAAATATGGGGCCATAACCAGTAGCATCCTCTGAGAAATATGAACAGTAGTTAGTTAGCCCATGCACGGAAATCATGCTGGATATGCCTGTTTCTTTCATTAAAAAAAAAAAAAACAACTCACCTCCAAAAATTCTGGGCTCACCGAACAGGACTGCCACTGGAAAAGAAAAATAGCATCTTCTTTGTATCTCATGGTGTGCTAAGAAAAATAACAATACCTTCTCACTTTGAGAAAGCAGGCAGATTGTTCTTACCTGTGAAGGAGACAGAGGAGGATATGGCCAGCAGCAATAAAGCAGTGGAAGCCATGACAGTCAGCAGACTGACTTACTGCGGCCACACGAATAAAATGGATGGAAGGAGGAGCACAAAAAAGAAGTCGATGGACAGGGCATGAATAGGAGAGGGCTGAAAGAGACAAAAAGAAAAAATGTTTGTGTTTGGTTTGAAATATTTATTTTATTATTCACATGGAAATAATTTTGCCTTGTTATAGTTAACAGTTTAATCAGCACACATATGTGAACTCAGACATGTATGACTTTCCAAAGCAGAAACATGGTGCAATGAGGTAGCTGGGGCGCTTCCTCTGCATGTAAATGATTCAGGATGTGAGTGACTCAGCAGAAAAATGCAGTCTGCGCCAAGCCCTTGCACATTCAGAAGAACACACAGGCCGGTACTGCTATTCAAACCCCCAAACCCCTGAGCTGTCTATATGTACAAAACATACATATCTCTGCAGTTACTTGCTGTCTCCTGCTGTGCTGTCACACAGGTTTACACTTCTCTGCAGGATGAGAAAGCAGTGCTGCTTCATGCAATAGTAGTAGGGAAAGTCTCAGCCACACAAAATGTGTTGGGGAATACAGAGG
Organism: Rhadinocentrus ornatus; assembly: GCA_037177495.1. Taxonomy (NCBI): domain Eukaryota; kingdom Metazoa; phylum Chordata; class Actinopteri; order Atheriniformes; family Melanotaeniidae; genus Rhadinocentrus; species Rhadinocentrus ornatus. The sequence goes on along the minus strand of JBAMHW010000026.1, from coordinate 15,863,074 downwards.
AGAGTCAGGCAGTAGGCTTGAGTGGAAGTTAGAGAGTAACATGAATATAAATATATATACAGATTGTTGGGGCAAGATGGGGGATGGTGGACCATAAGAATCTCACACTGCTACATGAGCAAAATATACAGTATTACAATTACAATATTAAAACAAATGAATATTTGTGCATTAATGTGCTATTTATATTCTTCATTAGTCTGTGGAGCATAAAACTTAACTTGTAAAATAACTAGTCAAAAACTAGTCACATGCTTGTTTAATAATGCTTCACAAATCTTTAGAAATCATTGTAAGCCACCATCTGAAAGCTCAGGCTGTAAATGATAATTATCCTAACAATGCTGTGAATTGCAATCAGGAAACATAGATTAGAAATGAGAAAGAGAATATTTTGACTTCGTTGCACAAGAAAGTTGCACTAAATAGTTACACTTCATTCTTAACTTTGATTTCGAAGTCTGACATTTGTCATAAAATATTCTCTAGCTGGTGTCTGTGGCCACAGCTTTATTCTATGTACAGTATACATGTCACAAACACCGTGATATGTTCAATTGCAAATGTATAAGTGGTTACTCAGATGTCTTGCATTGCTATACAGGAGATCCTGCAAAACATTATTCAGTCAGATTTTTTTGGTAGAATTGGGCTGTATAATGGTTTATAACACAACATATTTTATCAAATGTACACGTGTATTAATTCAGTTACATCTTTAATGCGCTATGCTAATATCTGTATTCGGATCATATCAGCTTGTCTTTACACCACTAATATGCATGTAAAGCACAGTAATTCCTGACAACAGCAAAATACGAAGATGCTCATGATCCACCATTTCTGAAAAATCAGCTGACCAAACAAAGCAGATTGGGGTTTTTGGGAGGGGCTGCAGGAACTAAATAAAAAAAGTCTAAACTTATTCAAATAAGCACTATTGTTCCTCAGTCTAGTCATGTAACCAGACTAATGAACAGGAAGCAAAATCAGTGTAGAGCTCATCCACATACAGAGACTGCAGCACTGTCTCCTCATGGGCAATCCTGATGACTCAACATCACTACAATACGCAGCTGCTGGCTGCATATGTTGTGCCGCTGCAAGAGCATCTGTCTAGCTCCAAGATGGAGCAAGACCAGAAAGAAGCAAAACTTCCATTAATCAGATCTTCACACTTCACACTACTGGCATCACAGGTCAAATTCAAACAATGCAAGCTTTCACCACACGTTCACATACAGCTTTTTCTACAGTTGCAGCAATTTGTCTTGTTACTAACAATTCATTTGAGATTGTTTTGAATGTGTTTTCCTGGCAATAATCCCATCACAGATCCTCTTTGAGCAGCCCGTGGAAATTTAGGTCAGCCATGCATAAGCCTGGTGTCTTAGTGACTGGCTGAATAACCCTGTTGGCTGTTTTAAGTCATTTTTTAATGGTGATGATGAAAAAGTCTTTTTTTTTTTTTTTTTTTTTTAACTGGGTTTAGATAAAATAATTTCTAACAAAACCGTGTTACTGCCAAACAGGCGACATTATTGTCCAGGTAATCCTTCATCAGATTCATGATGTATCCAGCAGCTTCCTGTGCCCTTGACGCATACAGTAGGATATATGACACTTATCACCTTGCATCTCCTCCCTGTGTTCACTTTCTTGTTTTAGCTTGTCGTAAACAATTGGGCTCAAACAGAGAGCGAGCGGCTAAACCTGGTATTTTTTGTTTGTTTTTTTCTCCTCTCAGACAGCCTAGACTGTTGTAGCTATTAAAAGTAGCTGCGCAGCCCCCTTACATCACTTCACCTCAATGACGACTGAGCGGCACCGGTAATTCGCTGCTCTGCATTGCGGTACTCCAAGGCCGGTCCACTTCACCACCACAGTGCTCAAAAAAATTAATAAATAAATAAAAAATATCTAAGATTTTGTATCGCAGCCTTGGACGCGAGGGCACGCAGTGTGGTTCTTACCTCTATCACAAGATGGGCTCAGCACACCGTCCTCGCGACACACCTGGACCCGAACCGCATCACCCCGTACAGCCCACCCGCCGGAGCGTCCCGTCCGAGATGAACTTTTTCTATTGGACAAAACAGGGTGAGGGCTACGTCACAGTGGTGGTGAGGATGTAGCTGTGATTGGTCCACGAGGGAAATGGGAGGGATGCGGGCATCATGCTGCTGAGCATCCCAGACAAGGGAAGCATTAAAGGCATCATGGAAAAGAAATATGGTTAAATTGCTTACAGTTAGTAATAGTGTATAAATTTAATACTTAAATTTATAAATAAAAGAACAAGTAGCTAGGTCAACAATAATATAGGCTCACTAAACATACTAAAAACAGATTTAAGATTTATAAGTAAATATTAAAACATGCAATCAGAATAAAAAGGAAGAAAATCATTTTAAATAAAATAAAAAACGTAAAATTATCCTCATATTTCATGCAACCTTCAGCATAATCTATTAATGGCAGACTTTAGACTCCATTGCCTATAATCTTTTATATACCCCCCCAATTAGGCTGGTTCCTGTATATTAAAACAATTACTAACTGGATTAGAAATCAACATTTCCCCCCACATGTTGCTTAAACATGCCAAACACAACCTTTCATTTAGACCTGTAATGGCCATCTAAGTTGATCATAAATGACTGCACTGGTTTTTGCACAAGAACCACAAGGAAAGAAAGAAAGAAAGAAAGAAAGAAAGAAAGAAAGAAAGAAAGAAAGAAAGAAAGAAAGAAAGAAAAATAGAGAGAGAGGGAGAGAAAGCTCTACAGAAAAATCCTTCCAGTGTCCATATTATCTAAACACACAAGCAGTAAATGTATATTATTCTTGAAAGGATTAACTCTTGAAGGTTTATGATTGTGGTTTACTGGCTTAAGAAAACAATTATTTTACACTAGGTGGAGCCAAAAACACATTTTGTCACACTGCATTAAAGAAAAAACATGAGTGACTTGAAATCCTGAAACCAACATTTATTTCATTTTTTAAACTTCATTTAAAATACAAAATGTTTTGCAATATTATAGAGTAAACCATTTTGAAAGCCTTTCATGCTTCTTGTATAGCTTCAACATCAACCAGAGTGTCATATTATACCAGGTACTGTAATATCCTACTGTACTGTATGTTCACCAGCAACTAGAATATGTTTCCAAGATATACACTCCAATATGCCAGTCTACGAAAATGTCCATGCTGGCCATCCTATGCTCCAAATGACTCGTATTTTTTATTTATTTTATTTTATTTTTTTGAGTGCACACTTTTAAAATTATGCCATTTTAATTGGATGCCTACTTGAGGACAGCATCATGACAGTAGGTGTCCTAAATCAGACGGGTGGATTTGTTTGAAATGATACAGCCTGTTTAACTGTGTGCTTTCTTATATATATAAAAAACACAGAAAATGTGCATGAACTGTCAGAGACAGAAACAATACAGGTGTCACAAGAGCTCAGTCACAAGTTAAATAATCTCCTTTGATACCCGATAGGCTAAAACTGCAGACCTAGCAAATTCACCTGACGGGATAAAAAATTAATTCAAATTCACACCAAACGAAAGAGTGAAAACTGTAAATAATCTCATTACACGCAACGCCGTCTCTAACCTCCAACATCCCTACTTCTCCGCTCAAGTCAAGCTGTTATTTACAACAAACCAATTATATCTACAAGTGGAATGCTGACACATTGCAACCTAAAAACTTGATGCAAGTTATGATAAGAGATTGAAATGTTTCTGAATAAAGACAGTTATAAATGAAAATAGAATGCAAACATAAAGATCACACACGCAATACAGAGTAGCATGCTGCCCCCCCCCCCACACACACACACACACACAATTCATGCATCCAAGCATTCACACTAAGCTCCATTCATTTACATTAATATAAAACTCACTTGAGTGCTGCGCTCAGAACTAGACAACATATACTGTCAAAGGTTAAATGCATAAACTAAAGTCACCAGTGTGTTTACCATTTGCAGTGAAACAAGCAAATTTTTTCATTCACATCAACAGATACACTTGTATCCACATTCAGTATCATTATTTTCTGATGTCTTCATTTCAAATAGCTACCATTAACAATGAGACTACACTGCGGTGAGTTTGGTTCCCATTGGCGGTTACCGGGTGAGTAGGTTGGCAGTAGTTTAGTGCTGCTAAGCAGCACCACCTCCTCAAAATGAACACGAGGAGGAGAGTGTTTGAAGTGAATGTATGGAATCAGGTTTCCTCATTTTTTTTCATATTGTTCAACTCTTTGCTGGATGTTTTTTTTTAGTGTCTATGTAACATATGACCTGATGGGAGCTGGATGTCATGATTGTCAACTCAGCCATTACTATCTCTGAAGCTACAGCCCAGTCTCACCAGAAAACATGTAACAGGTACATTTGTCCACATGTCCAAAGCATTGCAGTGTTACAGTCCATGGTTGTGAATTATGAGATGGTGACATATCCAGGTTGTAGCATTCACATAAAACATAAGATCATGTATTTATAACATCCAGACCTAACTGTGTACTTTTAACTCAACCCAACCATTTATTTGACAGTGCAGTAGAAAAGAAATGAAAAAAAGAAACATGCGAAAAAAAGAAAAATTAATCTGCATCTGTGCAGAGAACAGACTGAATAAAACAGCAGCTGTATCTTTACACTGCAACATTTTGAATTGTGGGCCAACCTAACTACTTCACATTCTGCAGTGAGACCGAGTTGCAAATTGAGTCATCATAACTGTTGCTACTGTATAACTATGAAAGTGGTTTTAGCCCTGTGTAGGAACCTGGAATCCTCCCAAAAATGAGACAGTGGCTTTTTGATATTTATCATCTCAAATTCCCAAGGTGACAGGTTGAAGGATCCCTCCTTCTTCTCCCATGCATAAGAAAATCATGGAATCTCCTTAATGTGGGAATCAAGAGCTCCTGTTATTCCTTTAACTTGTCACTCAATTGTTGCTTGAAAATGGTTTAACGTTCTCTTATTAACAATTTCTTCATTATCCACTGAATCAGAATCTTAGCTAATTTTTATCAGCTCATGATGGAGTTTTAAAATCTAACATAGCTTTTGAAAGCTGTCACAGTAAGGTCAGGTGGTAGAGTGGAATCATGGACTACTGGAATTGTTAGGAGTCTTGGTCTGTTTTGTGTACAAAGAGGGATTTAGGTCACTGTTCTCTACAAAGGCACTAGAAACCGTTCTAAAAGATCCTTGATCATCAACATATAAATAAAAATCCAGAAACTATCAAACAATGTTGGGGTAGTTATAACAATGTCTGCACAGTGGCCTAGACTCAGAGCGGAAGCACTTGCCAGTGACATTGGATCGATCGCTCCTCCTTTTGAGATTCTGATGCAAAGAAACAATGTGAAAGAAATGCAAGCAGAAAACTAGCTTGAGAAAACATGGAGGCTACAAACAAGCTGATTGGATTTAAGTGTGGGACCTCTGGCGGGCTGGTTGGTGTGGTGCGGAGTTCATGTCTTGCCAGGATTCCAGGCACTAAAAACAGACATACCTGACCTGGAAATATAGGGTCCTTCTTATTTTATTACATATGTACAAGCAGTCCAACTGTTTTGGAAAAATAAAGAAACCAGAAACACCAACTAGCTTCTATTTTGAATCACATTTTATAGCTGTGTCAATAAACAACCTGCTGCCATTTTTGCCTCTATATATAAAACACCATTCAAGACTTTCTGAAAACAAGAAAATAAAACAGGCATTCTCAGCTGCTCGTGCACCAAATACAGTTTTAAGACACAGCTTACCTCTGCAACAACTGACAAGGGTGGTAAAATGCTTAATAGACTCATGATTTACTCATGCAGATGCTCATGAATGTGACTCAATGCATATTTGCCTGCCTGCGGGTCATTGATCATACTTTCATAAAATATATATGTATATATATTTGGATAAGCCATATTTTGTATGTTTGCAAAGGAGATCAAATATCACTAACACACACACTTGGTCACACTCATGCTCAGTCTGAGTGGTAAAACCCCTTCCGGTACATTCCGTCTGCTTTTATATTGCTCGCCGTCTCCTTTACTCCTTACATCCCTCACTTCACACCTTCTTTCAATGGTTGTGGGGGATTTTTGAGTGTGTGTTTATCGGGAGGTCACAGTGTGACTGGGGCTGACGGGTGTGGAGATGAGGACATATTAGCAGTCTTTGTGACAGGTAGCCTTAGCCGCCAGAGTGACAGCCACCACAGGGTAAAAGTAGGTGTTCACAACTTGTCACCTTAGCAACTGTCACCAAAGGGATGGCCACATTTGTCAAGGTGACAAGGGGTGGCCGTAGCAACTACTGCAGCCAGACTGCAGCCCTTCGTTAGACAAATGAGTTCATGGCGTTGACAGGTGACGGGGCCTCTGAACTCTCGTTGCCTTCGTGAGTGTCTTTCTCTTTCTTGCCGCTGTATTGACCGATGAAGGAGCCATCTTCATTGAACTGTCCGTCCCCACCCTCCCCGTAGTCCACCAAGCTATCGTCGCTCTCGTCACGGCGCACCGTCCCATTAGATGGTGTCCGGCTGCCCTTCAGAGGCTTGTGGTCCTCGGTGTCACTGTGAGAGAGTAGAAAGATGTTGGAGGAAGTATTCACTGAGAAGTAATTCATGCATTTTATAGATCATCTGACTGTTTACACAGGCTCTTCAAGCATTTTACACATTAGCAGTCTGGCTTTTCCACCGCACAAGGACCACATAGTACAAGATCTTGATGCTGTCGTTTTGTGCACAAAAAAAATGACTAAAATTTAAACAGTGTTTTAAATCCTCATTAAAAAAGGAATGTTGTGTACTTTATACATAATGTTACGGTACTTGTACAGTGGAGCAGCTCAGCTACATATATAGCTACATTTTTTTATCATCTATAGTGTTAGTGCTGTAGTGCTTCAAGCCTGGGTGCACTGCTATAAAGAATTTTGCAAATGCGTGCTTTTCAGTCTTATGCACATATCTGCACTAGAATGCAGTTTCTGAAATAATTTCAGTCAATATGCTTCCAGTTTACATGCAGTAATAAAAATGCATTCAAAAACTTACATCCTGTTTTATTCCTACACATTATATATTCTGTTTTAACACAAACTCTACTGTTAACGCTATATTTTAACTTTGATCTGATTTTTACAAAAAATTATTAAAGGAAGCTAAAGTCAGTAAAAGCAGTGAAACAAGATGTTAACTTATAGTGTTATGTTGACTATGTCACAACAATGTCACCAGTTTACACCCGGTATTAAAGTGGCTTTTGAAGTGTGCTGTCTTTGTTTAAGTGTGGTTGTATGAAGTACACATGAAAAGTTAGTGAATCCACTATTGTAAACAGAGATCTGAACATTCACTTCTGAGAAACGACAAATCTTTGCTATCTAAAATAACTCCAACTCTGATCGCAGTGGCGAGGAAACTGTATCCTGCTACTTATCTGTTGTGATTCACAACTCTGTTGGTCTAATTCTTGCATGTTAACTATGACACATTTGAAAAGAAGATTGAAAAGCAGATATAACTGGCATCTTTCTGATTTTTACTAAATTATTACCTAGCTATCGAACTAGTTGGAAACAGTTGTCTTGCAATGACGTGAGAAACACGTATATTGAGCTTCTTTGGACAATCTACACTCTTTATGTATGTTTTGGTTTTTACAGAATGGAAGCAGGCATCCGTCCATGTAAAGAACATTCCAGTTAGTTAATTAGGAGACATAGTCCATACTCACATTCACACTGATAGATAATCTAAATTTCTTACAGTCAGAAATTTGCCCTCTGCTATCTTTGGTCACAGGACTGAGACAAAGGTTATTATTTAAACTCTCTGACTTTACAGTGTAGAACTATTTTTTATTTTTTTTTTAACCTATCTGGCCATCTTTCATCTGGAACAAATGGAAAGTGAACAGTGTATAGTGCTGTTGGAAGTGACGTGACCACTGTCTACTGCAGGTACGACACTGACAGCTCATAAGTACTTCACACGACCCTACTTAAGAGAAATAAGTAAAAAAGGAAAATCTATTTAATTTTAGTGATCTGATTTCAAGTGGACAGTCTTAGTACAGGTGTGAGCTCACATTATATTAAGGATTCATTCAAATCTGATGGCTCAGACTACATTTGGAGCATGAGACACAACAATCATATAGCTGCAGTCATTTAGTAGTGTAAACATAAATGTTCCCTTCACTACACTAATGTACCATCTACACACACCTAGGATCAGATGCATAAACTAAAACCACCCATATACCTTTTCCTGCACACAAATTACAACTAATAAAAGGAAGTGTGTGGCGAGAATAAGCACACCTTTTGTAAAAAAAAAAAGGGGGGCAACCCAATTTAGTACAGCACAAAAGATACCACTTTAACTTCGTCAGTATAATCATTTATTTTTCTTATTTTGCTTTTTAACTTCGGTAACAGAATTTAACTGTGGGGACTATAAATACTGTATGTTTAAACTGTGTGTTACAGCTGTGTGTAATGGCTGAAAAAGAACTTTCAAAAGGAGAATTTGTATTTAGACATCATTGTGTTTTTCTGGCTTTACCGTTTCAGGTCTTTCGTCACGTTTCTGTTCAGATGTTGGTTCAGAATGCTTATTGGAGAGTTTAAAGTCTCACTTTAAGTGGCATTTGAATGTTACACAGAGCCAATGTTGGACACATTTCTTTAAAAGATAATAACCTCAGTTAGTAACAGAGTTACAGCATTTTAAAAATAACTAGTTACTTGGGAAAGTGTGCGATATGATTTAAAATGTGATATGTTACCTTTCTCAGAACTTTAAGTTAACTGCATGTTTAATTATTTATAATAAAACTGAATATTGGATCTAACTAATGAAAAAAATGGAAACTTAGTAGAAAAAAACGACTAACAGAAAACATCGACTTTAATACTGTATGGCAACGCAGGATGTTGTGGCTCTTTCTCCTTTGTTAATAGGGGAAGTGTTTGGTGTAATTATAATTGCTTACAGCAACTTGGAGAAACACTGTTTCTAGGCATAATCTACATTTCTCATAACTCTCCTGTATTTTATCTCAGGGAAGGAAAAGAAGTGTCTGTACTTCCATTTAAACTCTCCTTTTGTATTCTTTGGATTCACCATTGCACCTTGTGTTTCTTGGTCATTTCTGTGTGACCATGAGTGTGTTTGGTTGTTTCACCCTCTGGTTAGATGAAGACAGCTTCAGTGTGCCAAATGATAGTAATGCGCCACATTTTATTGGCAATAATAGTCACAGCGTTGTAACACCATGTTTCTATCACTGCACAGAGGACACCAATGTCACAATCCTTTCATGTATTACTTCACTTATATCTTATATTAAAATGATGACTTAACACAAACAATCCGTCTGACTCCATGATAATATTGTTTTGTATGTAAAGTGCCATGTGCGAGTTGACATATTTAGCTCTGTCCACATGTGATCAGATCACACAAGACACATGATAATGCCAGGTGTAAACAGGCTCTTAGTAAAAGAAATAGCTTGATTTGCTTTGTCCCTGCCTTTAGTTTCACTAAAGTCAGAAAGAGCTTAAAGACGTTTCATGGGTTGCATGAATCGCATGCTGGTTTTTTACCATCTTGTCTTACCTCTCCATTGACCTAAACACCCCACAACAGAAAGATAAAAATGCAAGTTCATATGAAAAAGTAGCTCATGAGCCATAACGACTTTCTTCAATTTTGTGTTACATAAGTTTTAAAAGATAAAGCATGCACATGGAAAAAGTTGAATACACAAACATCCAGGTTAAGTTTCAGCAAGGTAACCAACTTATTAGAGGAAAAACACATTCTTGAGATTGCTGGAGGGAAGGTCCAGGATTGAGATTTTAAGAAGAGGTGAAAATGATGAAAAACTAATAACTATTAATGGAATGCTTTTCAGCTTGATTTAGGGACAGTTAGCATGTACTTTACTTAGCAATTATAGAAAGCTTAATTAAATGGCCAAGTGTTTTTGGTTTAATTTTTTTATTTTTTTCCTCTATGGGGTGTTTGGAAATAGATTCTGGTGGGGAGATTATCTCTGCAGCCTGGAAATATATTTTACATACAGATACCAAGTCAGGACAAAAATAAATATAATAAAAATATTATATAGCAATGTCTGTTGTCACATGCTAGACATCTTATGTTTTATCCTTCACCTGTACTCTCCAAACGTCCCATCATCCTCCTTCATAGGCTGGATCTCTGGGTCATGGTGAGCATCTTCTTTCTCCTTCACTGTAGATTAAGCAATGTTTGTCTTTTAAGTCCACACCCATCTGAGTCAATACACTTGCACTTATAACGTACACTGTTAACATTGCTTTACCTGGATATTTGCCACCCTTGTTTCTCTTGATGAAGCAGACTATGAGAAGCACCAAAATGAGTAGAGCGATGGCACACATCAGTCCAATGAACCAGCCCTGGGTGGCGATGTCTACCTGCCGGTTGGGTACAGCTGGACACACAGAGACAAGGAGGTGAATCCAAATGAGTCCAAATTTAAATCTAGGCTGCTAAAATGGTGGAATTGTTTACGTCATGCTGAGCAACAATGGAATGAAAGGAAGCTGCAAGCACTGAGATGAGATTTAAAACTGGGTTAAGATGAGTGATTAATCCACACTGAAATATGACAGAAAGAAAAGAAATAAGTCATAAAATAATGGATTTTCTAGTGATGAACGTGAGGCTGTTTTGGAGTTTTGAATATTAGTTTTTTGTTGTTGTTTTTTCTGATGGAAGATGAATCATAATGTCAGGTAACAGCAATGGGGTAGTTAAGGTTTAAAGTATTCTTTTCAAATCTGTTGAAATTTTGCATAGAAAAAGGAAATAAATAAAAATCCCCATAAAAAAATTAAAATGTAATGCTATGAAAAGATTAAGATGTATATCTTTGTAATTTTACATTTAAATTAATAAAATTCCTTAATTAAAAACAGATTTTAATGGCAAAAAGATCTCCTAAAAAGTTTTATTACATTTTATTGAATCTTTTCATTTAAAAATGAATCCTCCTCAATGTTTAAGGATTATTGTTATAACAAAAAAAATTGTATTTAACACTCTATGTAATGTGGATTGATTTAATTTATATTACAAACTGCTGCCATTTAAATAAACTGAAATAAATTGTGTGTATTAAAATAAACACTATAATTTTTGTCTTTGGTAATAATATTGTTGCTCATAATTCAAGCAGAAAGTGAAAATCTGGCCCATTATCTGTTAGTTACTGTAATTTGATAAATAATCCATCATACTGATTTATCTTTCCATGGAGAAAAAAAACAATACAAAAAATAAAATCCTAATGAAAACCCAACTGAGTTGATATGGAATAAACCAAAAGTAACCGATGACAACATGCTAGGACTAAGAAACTACTGTACATTCATCGGATGATGGCACAGTGCTGACACAGAACTGGCAGAAATAAACAGAAAGACCATCCATCCTGAGGCATGCTGCCTCACCTGGCACTGTGACCAACACTTCATTTGTGCTGTGGACGTTCCCATCAGCTCCATCTCTAGCTATCACACGTACCCAATAGGACATCCCTGGCTTTAAACCTTTTATCGTATGAGAGTGTGTACCGTTTACCAACTCCTTTTTCCAGTTCTCATCACCTAGAATTGGTGCAGTGGATGGAGAGGGATTAGATTCAGGAGAAATTAATATAAAAAAAATATATATATATAGTTTTTGAACGGTAAAGTTCAAGGTTCAATTTAAAAGGCATGCTTTAAAATACAAATACAAAGAGGAACCTTACTGTTTTCTACAATATATTCCACAAATACATTCTTAAGGTGTCCAAAGTATTCCCAACTGATCACTGCACCTTCCTCTGATACAGATGTGTTAACTGTGCCAAATGCAGGGCCAACAGGGGGCGCTGAGCACACAGGGGAGAAAAAAAATTAAATGTGTTTTTATTTATAATGGAAATTGAAAAAGTACCAATTTGTAAAGTTATTTGAAAAGTTGAACACATTTTAAAAAAATTATAAACTGGATTCACACCTTTCAATTTATTTATCAGTGTCATATTAAGCCGAACAAAACTGGGTCAGTCCAATTAAATTTGTTTTAATATCTACATTTTACTCCTATGCCAACAAAACTAATCAAGGATTAAAAAATTTGATATTCCTGCCACAACATAATAAACAGATCCTGGTAACACTAAAATCCCAATCAGGTGAGAATGGAATCAGACAATCAACATGCTCTGGGTTTTTCAGTTTTCACAAACAGGCTCAAATAAATTTGTTTGCTAGACTGATCCAATATTCTTTCAGTTTTTTTCTTTTTTTTTTATGTTCAAATTTGACCTTAAACAGGAGATTTTTTGAAGTCCTGAAAGAAGAGGTCTAAGTTAGATAAAGAGAACCCAGTTAAACAGAAATAACAAAGATTTATGAGTCTGTTGTTAATTTACTAAGAATAATAATCTAATATTACAGATCTGTAACTGATACATGTCTGTGAATCTTTACAATTAGCAATTTGTTTAAGGTTAAATTAGAGTGAGGTGCTTATTTCATTGGATTGACAACCAGGGGCACCACAAAAAAGATTTAAGAACTTGGGGGGGAAAAATAAATATATATATATATATATATAAATTACCAATATGATAAGACATCAGAACATGTTGGTTTATATTGGGATTCTCTAGAGGGAGGAAAACATTGTACGTATTCCTAAATTAAAACCTTATAACATCAGTGTAAAATTAATTCAGATTCTGATTATTTACCTGGAAAACATCTCATTAGGAAGTGGGTCGTGCAACAAAATGACCCTGAGCAAACAAGTTGTTCTACACAAGAATGAAAAAAGGAAATGATACTGAGCTGGAATGCACAGGTCAAAGTTTTTCCTCACTTAAAAACACCTGCAGACACTTCTTTTGGGGAAATCCACCCAACTTTCCAAAGCCTGAGTTGCTCTGGATTTATTTATCAATAAACAAAACCTCAAAATCCAACATTTTTATTCGTTTAAATAGGTTCTCTATCTTCTTTTAGGACTTGTGTTCAATTATCCAGTTAAAAATGCAGAACATATGATGACACTTAATGTTCAAGCACCAGTGTGCATTTGCTTAGACAGACTGTTTTGCAGAGTTCTTTAGTTGATATTTAGGGAGGTAGTTAGGGACACAGGGAGTGCTTGTACCCTTGTGAAACGGGGGATGCAGAAACTGAGTGATGGGGGAAGTTGGGTGTGGGGGCTCTGTGTGGCCTGAAAGTACATGGAAAAGAGTGAGACAACACACATACAGTGCGCACCACAAAAAGACAATGTACAGTATAGACACGCAGAGCTAAAATAAGTCACACCGCTCAAATCTGACTGTCAAGAGTCAAATCAGACCCTTAATTCATGGCACCCAAACAAATTCAACTAAGCAGCTCCGAATGACACTGTGGCATGCATATTTGGTTAAAATACATTTCTACTTCATAGGATTACATGTTAGAATGCTAGAAATTAAATAAATTCACAAGTATCATGCATTGCAGCTTTGATACAGAGAGGACAAATACACAACAAAGACAAGGACTGCAAGCGCAGCTAATAATGCATAAAAATCCTAGTAAATACAAGCTATTTTTGTAGAATAGGCTGAGCATTGTTTCTTTATAGTTAAGTATTATCTAGTAACATGCATATAAATGTAATACTAATATATCTATTCTAAGGTATATTTAGGTTTTATCATCTGATGTTAAAATAGCATGCAAATACTTCCAGTTGCATACATGGGTTACCTTTGCCTGTCTTTATAGTGGGCTGAATATGTGCTTTAAAGGAGGAGAGAAAGAGAAATATGGAGGGCAGTAAGCCGTTGAGTCAGGAAATTCATTAGATATGTCATGCTTGGAATTCTTATAGAAATCCCAAATATCCAACTCAGCAATGGGATTCTGACTCTTAAGATGGTTGATTTAGGACTGGAAATGTTTGACTTTGACTGTATTTCCACTGTATTTTTGGTAAAACTAAGTGCTGACACTGTGTGGATACAGGACTCACTTGTGTCCACAGCTGTGGAGGCCTCCTCTGTGATGATGGGGCCAGGACCCTTGATTGTTTTTGCATTCAAGTAAAACTTGTAGAGCATGCTGGCGTTCAGGCTGCTCAGGGTAACGGTGGTCTCGTTGGCTAGAAAGGTAACTTCCTTGAGTGGTCCCAGTTCATTGGTGTTATTGACTGTCAGGACAAATATGAAGTAATGAGGGAACAAAGACAGGATGAGACAGAGGGTAGTTGATTAGGTTACTGGCATGCCTACCTGGTTGGTATTTGAGTGTGTACCCTGCAAGGCGTCCATTGTTGTCGGATGGTGGGCCCCATTCCAGAGTGAGATAATCCAAACCAGGGCTGAGAACATTAAGAAAAGAAGGAGGGCCTGGAACTAAAAGTAAAACCAGATCCACAGTCAGGGCTTGTTGAATTTATTTGAATGAAAATACATTACCATGCAAGAACATAAATAATGATTGTTGAGTGGTACATGAACCTCTGTCAGTGTTTTGTTTTTTTCTTTTAGATTGGTTCTTTCATAAAGTTTCATGGCTGCTAGAGATCTTCTAGTTCCCAAGGTGCTTTGAAGTGGTTTCTGTATGTTTGTCAAGCTGTTTACAATGTGTTCAGTGGTTGTTTCTTGTGGTAATTCTCATTGATTTGAATTGTTAAGTTTAAACAATAATAGATGTGCAAGGACTGTAGTAATGATGCTGCTCAAGACCACTAGTCACACACACACCTCCCTCAGGTGTCTCAAATGTCTTGGTGAGGCTAGCAGGCCCCTCTCCTTTGTTATTAAGGACCTTGATGAAAAGGCTGTAGACACTGTAAGGTTGAAGGCCTGGCAGCCGCCCCTCGCTACGGTTCCCACTGAAAGTTAAAACTCGCTCCTGCTGATTTGCATCCTCCTCTGTCTCGTGCAAGCTACGCTGCCGGTGGTAGCAGACCTAGAGGAAAAGAAAAGGCACAGGACGGGTATTTTATGTTTTTTTTTTCCCCAGATCAACATTGGGTGGAAGATGTAAACTCCCAGAGCCATTCTTGTTTTATTGCTTCATTGTGTTGCATTTAACCAAAAACTATCTACATTTTTTTCTTGCTAAGGGAAATATCATGAGGTCGTCAAAAGATAGAACGAAAAATTATCAAAACTGAAAACAGAAAACCACACTTCAGAACAAACCTTTCTGACCATAAACCTGGCTGAAGCATCACACTGCTGTGGATAAACCATGTTTATTTACAAAGATGGTTGATAAAAAGTGCATTAAATACTATTTGTATTTGTCACAGGCTATATTAATGATAAAACTCAGCAGAAATGTTCTAACATTAACAAAGCTTTGATTGTGCATATAAAAATCTAGAAACTTTTCACTCATTGGAAAAGGTTCCTTGCTTTAAACCTCTTGCCCCTATATCCATTTAGCCCACATTTATACCAATTAAAGAGAATTGGTGAGAAAGAGGTGGCTAGGAATTGTGGCAAGTTGTTATAGTTTGTATGCATCAGCGTGTGTTTCTAGGTTATTGTTTACAACTGGTGTGAAGAAACAAAGCTAAAATAAAACAGCATGCAAGGGTTTTACAAACTTTTCAAAAGAAATTTATTCATTACTCAAGCCCTGATCTAACAGGCAAGTCAGTGGCAGCAAGACCCAAAGAAGGTGTTTATTAAACGGTACCTTGTATCCTTGTAGCTTCCCCTGGACAGAGTCCAAAGATACAGGCTCCCAGTGTACTTCTGCTAGTGTGCTGTTAATAACCATGACCTGCACACTATCAGGAGCAGACAAAGGCACTGCCAAGCAAAGAAACCAAAATGTTATTCAGTAATACAAAATATAAACTCAGATGATGTGCATTTAACAAGAAACAACACATGCTCATAAGAAATTAAATAAAAAAATGCCTTCCTTTATCACCCTTGGTATTAATAATCTAAAACCAAAATAAGCACACTGAATTTACCACAGTTTACTCACCGTCTTCTCCAGAGTAGCCAATCACTACTTCAGGATCTGGGCCGTTGCCATAATCGTTAAAAGCCTGAACTTTAATTTCATAGGGAACATATGTTTTAGTTCCAGAAATTACAAATTGAGAATCATTGGCCACATTTTTTGATGACCAGTCCTTTTCCACATCTTTCTGTCTCCACAGCACTTTGTACTCCAGACCGGGACCATTAGACTGGAATCCGGTCAGAGGCTGCAAAGAACAGAATTTCAATGAGTGTATTCTCTATGTGGATAAATATTCTCTACATCTATTTTTACTCTTATGCAAGATGTATCTTGTATAGATTTTATCCACACATTACATGAAAGCTCACAGTCAGCCAACAGTGAGTCAAACAGTGAGAGCCTTCTTACTGTCCAGGAGATGACCAAGTTGTTGGGCTCGGTTCCTACACCTTTAACAGCTGACGGATTTACATCTGGAGCTGGAAAAGAAACAAATTATTGCTCAGTTTGTTTATTTGGGAGAATATTTATATAACATAACATTTCTGTTTTTTTTACCTGCAGGGTTAGTCCTGTATTGACTTGAAGGCACACTGGGCTCACTGTAGCCGACGTTATTCCGAGCCAGCACTCTGAAAGAATAGTACACGTACGGAGAGAGCTGCAGCTGGGCTGTGGTTCTGGTACCAGCAACCTCTGTCAGGTTGATCCAGACTCCTGGCTGATGGAGCAGGTCTTCATATTGAATCAAAAAATCTGGGTAAGGTGAAAGATTTATGATTAGTTTACATTATATTTAAAGCTTTAAAAAAGTAAGACAAAGTCATTCTTTCATCATGATTTAAGTAAGATGTGGCAAACCTAGCATCCTGGAAACTTTTTACCTTCTTCATTCTTAACCCTTAACTACATTTAAGGTCAAATTTGATCTGTAGATAGTAAGATTTACAAAAGCTACAGTATTTCTAATGTGGCCCAAAATGATAATGACAAACTTCCAGAACTCCATCTGGAATTGATCAAAATGATTATATATAAAATTTCATGGCTTAGATCAAATAAGACACATTCTTGCATAACAGTTGAAGCATTATTTTTTTTCCTCTTTGAATAAACATGTATATCCTAAAACATACAGATAGTCTTGGTGACTGAATTAGAACCACAACATCAAGTTATAAATGTTGGGCAGTTTATATACTCTAAATCAAGGATCACCAACTCCGGACATCTTTGGTCAAGATCCTGCAAGTTTTTGATGTTTCCCTGTTGCAACATTAAATGGTTCTCCAACAGCTTGGTGTCAAGTTCTGCACAAGCCTAGTGGAGAAAGGTGTGCTGCAGCAGGGAAACACTGAAAACCTGCAGGACACTGGTTCAAACCTTCAAAATTTTCTCAGGCTTTGGTTGATTATTTTTCCACTTCAAGTGGAGAAGTGTGTTGTATTATACTTTGTTGGAAAGCCTGAATAGTCACCTTTACAACAAGGTATAACCTGTAAAGATCGTGCTTCACCAAGCAAAAATGTCTTTACTTTTTGTGCTAAGTTTAGATAAATGCTCCTTAAGTTGGCACATTTGGCATTTAAGAAAGTATTTTTGGGAGCTGGGTCAAAATTGACATAAATCATGTTGTTCTAATTTGTTTAAGGTTTCAAATTTGATGGCTAAAAAGTGAAGGACAGTTAAAGGAAGCTGCTGTAAAACCACTTCATACTCTGTGTCTGGCTGTTGTGTTCATCTCCAGGAATCCAGGTGAGCTGAACACTCCTCTCCGTCTGATCAGTGAGCTCTAGGTCGGTCGGTGGGTCAGGTTTCTCTGCAAACCCAAGAATAAGCTAGTCATTACTACTCTGTCAGAAGAAAGTTTAAGACTGATGAAATATCCTTTCCAATTCAAAATAAATATGTAAAAACTAGGCATATATTCATTATTTTCAAGAAAAACCAAGATGTACTTTACTTGTTTGTTTTTGTTAAATTTAGCTTATTATTAAATGACAAAAATAAAATGTTTATTTGTGCTTCACAGTTCTTCAGGACAGAGATAAAGCTTTTGAAGGTTCATCTGATAATAATGCAATGATACATAGGAGTTAGTGAAAGGGAATCAAAAAAAATGAAAATTGTAAAAAAAAAAACTACTTAAAAAACAACATTTGTATAAATATGTATGTTAAACCTCAGGAAGTTATAGTGAAGAAAAAAACAAATAAATAAGATGTTAATCAAAGCCATCTGCACACACTCACACAGCTGTTATCAGGCAGGTGATGCGAGAACACAGATGCTGCACAATGTACATGA
Organism: Rhadinocentrus ornatus; assembly: GCA_037177495.1. NCBI lineage: Eukaryota > Metazoa > Chordata > Actinopteri > Atheriniformes > Melanotaeniidae > Rhadinocentrus > Rhadinocentrus ornatus. Next base: position 15,844,659 of record JBAMHW010000026.1, on the reverse strand, counting down.
AGATACATGTTTTTCAAACTCAGTTGATCGACAGTGACTCTACTTCATTAAAATTCAAGCATGAAATCTATATTAAACAAAACCAAACTGGTCCAATGTAGCAGGACAAGACTCAGTCAACACAAAATAAAAATGTATACAAAGTGGAAGTGACATGTAGGATACTGAACAGAGTGAGAGCTACACTGTTTGTTTACCGTAAACAATTGCTGGAGTAGGAGTTGCCTCTGACAGCGATAAGAAAGAGTAAAGTTTCAGAAGTAGATTAGATGTTAGTGACAGACATTGTAGAAGCAGCAGAAAATCACTACTGTAAAGAGTTTCTAAGAATATAGTTGAACCTTGTTGTTATTGATGAATTAAACTAGGATTTCAGTAGAATTGAGAAAAGCTATGTTCTTATATTATAGAGAAAAAAGCAAGAAGAAAAAGAATAGGTGGAAAAGTTGCTGGATTAGTGGACTCTGACAAGATTTAAAATGCTAAGATGTGAACGTACCAACAACAGTGAGCATGGCACTGGCTGAGTCCCGATCCAGTGTGGTGTTCATGATGCAGGTGTATGTGCCTTCATCATCATCCGTCACGTCTTTGATGGTCAGACTATCCATGTCCACCTCAAACCTAGTGTTCGCAGAGAAAAAAACATTCTTTCTAAATGAGATTATGTTTTACTCAGACTAAAGATTGACTACAATCATCTGCAGCGTTATCTCAGGCTCTGTCATACCTTTCATCATCTGGCAGTTCTCCATTGTCTTTCAGCCATGTCATGGTGGGAATAAGGGAAGGGTCATGTTTGACTTTGCATTCGAACACAACACTCATTCCTCTCTGCGCCATCTTATACTCCGGTGGCTTCAGGATACGGGTGGGCTCTGGAAGACAGAAGAAAATGATTTAATATTTGGCAAATAACATTGGTTGCCTAAAAGCTTAAAATAATGAGTGATTATGTAACAGGATAAAAGATAAACCATAATGTGGGCTGTGTTTGGGTCACATTAACCTTTAACTTCCAGGTAAACGTGATTCTCTTTGATCCCCAGGTTGTTGGTGGCAATACAGGTGTACGTTCCACTATTTACAGGCTGGGCCACATTGATTTCCAGTGTACCATTCTCATGGATCACATATGGGTCACCACTTCTAATACTGATCTGGCTGTCTTTGAACCTGCAGGACAATAAAATGCATAACCTAAGCAGTATAGTGATTTTGGCTGAATGGTATAGTGATTTTTTATATAGGAAGTTTTTGTGGTCATCTAGCAATCAAAAAATGTCCCACTAAAGGGTTGGATAATCAATACTTCTTGATTCCTAAATGAAAAGAGGCAACTTACTTCTGCAATGCAGAAAATGGACCAAGCTGTTTTTACCCCCTTGCTAAGCCTAAATCAAACTATCAAAATAGGTCTAGACTGTAAATACAAAGTCATTATGATGTTTGAAAGCCACAAATTTGGACTTTATGTTTAAAAAGTTGGATTAAATGAAACAGTCAAAGTCTATTGTTAAAAGCAGTCTTTAAAATGGACTTAATGTCAATTTCACCAACCAAGCTTAAGTCTTAATAATTGCTCTTTAAGATGTTCACGTGTTTATGCGAATGCCCACATATTTCATAGCTGCTACTAGGATAAAATAAAAATAATGTCTTAATAAACAAACAAAAAACAAGGATAAAAACATTAATATTTAGTACAAAAATACCTGTTTTTGTTATATGAGTCTCATTGATTGTTGTGCATGAGCTGTAACATTGCTTTTAGTTGTAACTACAAAAATAATTGAATATGCCTGCTCCTGATTAAACATAAGATTTATGCCTGATTAGCAAGAACTGGACAAACTATTAGATCTTACTTAGATCAATTTAGTTTAAGACCCTGCTGGTGAAACTGGGTCTTGCCTCTCACCATGTGATGGTTGGGATTGGTGATCCAAAGGAGGCGCAGTGTAGTAGAGCATGGTTATTAGTGATAACCTTATACACCTGGTTGGGAGGAGTGAGCACTCTCGGTGGCTCCGCTGTTGTAAACAAAAGGAAATATTTAAATCAGCTGTTGTATTTCCTTCATCACATACAAGCCAATAAGTTAAAACTTGTGTAAAATTAGGTGTTTAAGAGATATAAATAGACTAAAACTGAAGCTCATTTGGAATCACCCACATTACTTCTAAATAAACTCACCAAGAACGCTGACAAAAGCATTAGCCATAAGGTAGCCAAACTCATTGGATGCATTACATTGGTACACTGCACTGGATCCTGACGGCACGCTGCTGAGAATCACAGTGTCGTCGTCAACCTTGCGGCTGTGGTCCTTAGGAGCATCTACAACAGGAAGAGACAGAATATAATGTTTTTTTTAAACATCATTCTGCCATCTTGTTGTCTTTTAATTGCACATTTACCTTTAGTACCATCCAGCCACCCCCCACCCTTATGCTTTAATAAAAAAAATAATAATAATAAAAATAAAAATTCAGTTGATTTCGTATTGTAATCTAGTAAGTTTTGTAGTCTTCTTTATAAAAAAGTATAAAAGTAGTTCAACTTGTTTATGACAGCATTGGCTCTTTTGACTTACTCTCTATGGGGACGCCATTAACAAACCAGTTAATGTTTGGTGTGGGTTCTCCATTAACACGACAAGTTAAGATACCGGTCTCATTTGGAGCAAGGATCAGGTTCCTGGGAGCGCTGACCCAGAAAGGAGCCGCTGGGGAAAATGAACAAGAATGGAGATTCAGGGTGAGATTTTACAGGAAAAAATCTTAGAGATTTGCCTTATTTTTAATCTAAAAAGTTTCTTTATTTCTCCACAGTGCACCATTAGTAAATTATCTTTCTCAATTATTGGTGTTTGTTATAGTTTGTTGGATTATGTACCTTTGATGACGACCTTGATGATGTGGTGTGCAGTGCCCAGCTTGTTGGCAGCAGTGCAGCGGTAGTCGCCAGCATCATCTTCATTTACATCAGAAATTTTCAGTGTTTTCTTGAAGTTGTGAAAGGACATCCTGTTGCTCGGCAGCTCTCCTCCATCCTTTTGCCAGGAGATGTCTGGAGTGGGCCTGTCACAGAAACCATGTTTTTTCTGATTTTTGACATTGTAACATTTGACAGAGTAAACATAAATTCTAGAGATATTGACTACTTGTGGCAACTGCCAACTTACAGTCCCTCTGCGATGCATTCCAGCTCCAGAGTCTCCCCTCTCAGAACCATTTTGGTGCTGGTGGTGCCAAGAGGCAACATGAAACCGGGGCTACGCTCTCCTTCTGGGTTGTCTGAACACACCAGGATACAAATCAGAGACAGACTAAAACAGTCTATTCGGAGGCTTTACGATAAGAGCTGCTTAGATTGTGAAACTGAGGTATTGGGAAAGGGGGGCCATTTATTATAAAATGAAATTCAGAGTCAAACTGTATTTACGAGTGGTTTGTCAACATGGTGAAACAGGATAGAACATGAGTTAGTGATGAACAGCCACAATGTAAAAGAAAGTTGTTTGTTGTATCTGTCTAATCACATACAACACTGAAAGTTCAAAATGAAGGGAGCAGGAGCAGCTTCCCTTATGGAGGTAGCTATCCACTTGTTGCTATGGCAACACTTGCGTTTAATGCAAAGAGCAACCCAAGAGATGGAGTTAGCTGACGCTAAACCAACCATGTTAGGCTAAAAATTCAGTTTGGCCAAGAATTAGATTATTTTAATACTTTGTCTTTATTGACCAAAACCACAGAATTTTCTTACATTTGCTACCCTTATACAATTAATTCGCAAATGGATGAAATAGGAAAAATCTGGTGAAGAGTGTTTGTTAATGCAATCACAGGGGGGACTGAGTCCAAGTTAAAGGTGAGCATTTATGCTGGGGGTAAGAACAGGGTAAGGTTTACACTGATGGGGCTAAATGGGAATAAACTAGCAGCACTCACCACTATAGAAATCAGTGATATTGTATAAAGCAGCCACAGTCTCATTCACTGTAATATAACAGAACATCAGAAGCATGCAAAACTAGGAAAACAGCAGGTGAATGTTTGACTCCATGGTGTCCTTTTTTGCTTTTAAAATATACCTGAATAGTGTGTTATCGCAAACACTTACTGCACATTATGAGTGCAGTATATATGGCAGATTAACATCATTGTGTCACTGAGGTATGGTCAAGAAAATAAAAGAGTGTTATAGGTTAGTTTTAAATGAGCAGCATAAGTGTAAAACATATGGGAAAAACATCTGCAAATATGAGTTAGTGATTGTATAACACAAATAATGACATACTAGAGCTGCTCTATACAATCCTTAGTCCAAACATGACTTTCTTCTTATTTGCTATTTCAAGCTGTTTTAATGTCCTGACTTACTGTCTAGCACAGTGACTGAGATGGGCTGTTTCTGCTGGATGGTTTGTGTATGGGGGAAGCGAGCGTAGCAAATGTAGTCGTTCCTAGTGTCTGTTGGGAGAACATTGGTAAAGTACAAGTCTCCATTCAGGGCCTGGGACACTCGTTGATCCAGCGGCAGCCTCTGAAAGTCTGAAAGAGATGACAGAGGACATTACTCATAAAAATAAGCTGCACATTTATTTTCATGAATGCATAAATCTAATACTCTTGTTTTCTATTCACATGCAAAACACTCACTATTATCCATCCAGAAGATGATAGGAGGGGGCAGCCCAGCTGGGGGTCTGCACTGCAGTACAAGGGAGACCCCCTTCTGCACCACGATGGCTTCATTTCTCTCCTTTGACCATAAGGGGGACCCTGTGAGTCACAATAAGCAAATAAAGAAAATGAAAGCTTTGCAGAATGCAATACAGAGTGGAGATACTTACACTACTAAACACTTTTTAAATATTCCCTTCTTTGGTAGATGATGTTTACCAAACAAAAAAACTTAGACAATTTGAGCGAATGTATTGAGATGTCTTACTGGACTGCCTGATGACAATGTTATTGGACAGAGCTATGCCATGCTCATTGTGAGCCGTACACTGGTACGTTCCCTCATAAGCCTCAGCTTTTTCCCCACTGATGTCGATGACCAGAGTTCCTGAACCGGGCCTCATTAGGACTTTGGAATCTTTCTCCACATCGAAGTGGGTCCCATTTCTCGTCCATGAAAAACTGCAAACAACAAAAACAATGAATACTACTTCCCAGGCTTGAGGGAGGAAGAAAACGTATCAAAGAGGAAATGACACTTCATTAACCATTTAAATAGTTAGATGTCTTAATGGGTTTAAATCACTGCTTAATTATAACCCAACTCATCTGATTGATAGCCTGGTTGCAGCCAATTTATTCTTCTGGGTGTTTCTCAAGTACCTGGTCTCCTGCACAACAGTTTCTATGACATTTTTTATTTCCACTTTGCTCCAGGTTAAGTTACTTTCAGAGACATAGCTACAATTTAGCAGGGAAGAACAACACTAAATGTAAAACAAATAATAAGTGTTTGGATTCTCTGTCTCACCTGGGCTGAGGCTTCCCCTTGGCCTCACAGTGGATAACAATGTTCTCCCGTGGATCAAATATGTAATCCTTTGGGGACTGCAGTGTTATAGTAGGGGGTTGAGGCACTAGAGAAACATGAATAGAAGTGTAATTCAGACACACAGACTGACAAACACCACAATGTAGACATGTTACAGAGGATATGTATACAAGGACAGCATTATTAAGCGAGCAACATGCAACAAGTTCAGCCAAACTCAAAGATTTATAAAGCTGAAACACGCCGCAAACAAACAATCCTGAGCTGAAAACTTACAGTTACATGAACTGACATCTATTGACAAACACTTTAAGCCAAGCAAAGCGCCTATCACAGTTAATACAGCGTTGGTATCACTGCATGCACATCATGGCTTCAAATCACACCAAGGCAAATCATCTCAAAAGCAAAATGTGCACACTTGAGGTCACAGCAGTGATTGGGCCAACTTACATCCTTCCAGTACTTTAGCTTTTTGTCCATCAAGCCGTACCACAGTATTAGAACATTAAGAAAGGGGGATAGTTTGGAGAAGAACAAATAGCAGGTTCAGGAAAACTGGTGCACTTTTTAAGCATTTTGAAGAAGTCTGCTTAATCTGCTTTCCCCACTTTTATGTGAAATAAATGCAAGAAAAGTAGTTCAGACATTAAAATTTCACACAAGGATGTGCTAAAAGGCTTAGAGTTTGTTTTGTTTTGTTTTTTCAAAATATCAATATTTTGTAACTGGGGGAAAAAAATAACCCATGCCAAAACATGCAAATAAGAAATAAAGGAAGACTCTTTCTGCCTGGCCCCTGAAAGTAAAATTGTTAATTTTACAACAATGAGAAAGTATTGAATTTAACTTCCATTTTCTTTCCACAGAGCATGATGCATTTCTTCAAATAAGTGAATAATTGTTATAATTTTGGTGGTATTTGCCAGTAAATTTCACATCCATAAGAATGACACTTACGATCAAGAGGCACTTCAAGCGCTGAAGTCATGTGACTTAGGAGTATCAATAGAACAGCTCCACAGTCTGGCATCCACTTGTTTCTGTCCATGATCAGGGTGATACAGTATCACAATGATGATCTTTTCTCCAGGTTCAACAGTAGAGTCAGGCTCGACACGGTGAAAAAAAAATCCAGTCTACACTGAAAGAACAAGGAATGGAGAAAATAATATTTATTCCTTTGTTGTATTTAATCTCAGTTTTGATTATACTTTTTGGCAAATTGTAGCATCACCATGACTATATTATCTTGTGACATCTTCATTCAAACACATGATGATGCCAGTTAGCTTCAAAGACATTATCTTTGATATGTAGAAAAAGCTACTTTTTTCATAAGCAAGTAAAAATTTGAAGCAAGAATTTTTTTTTCAAAACCCATTTTTTTCAATGATAATCCTCTCATTGTTATGCTTTTCTAAATGCCCAAACATTAGCATCACCACTACAATTATTACTGTGCTGTATTTGTTTCATAATATTTTAGCATGTTTTTAAATAAAACCATGATGCATTGCCTAGCATAGGAGAGCCGAATATAGGAAAATAACATAACCTAGCACAGCATAGCATAGCATAGAACAGCAAAACTGCAACAATATTACAACATAGTGCTCTGTCACAATTGAAACACTGGAGAATTTTACTGCATCTGTTCCCACAGTGATTTAAGTTACATTTTAGAAGAGCTTAGATATTTTCCATTTTAAACATTTTACCTTTATAT
>JBAMHW010000026.1:15786047-15817730 GCA_037177495.1 Rhadinocentrus ornatus | reverse complement strand
AAACGCACAAGGCTAACAAGTTTGTCCCCTTTCGGCTACTGTATTCAAAGATGGCGATGCAACATGGCCGCCTCCAGTTGGGTGCGCCGCCACCTGATTATTTATAAACATCTCATTCTAAGCAAGAGAACGATTTCATGTGGATGGGATGTGATTAGACTTTGGTAAAATACGTATTTATGAAAGCAATTCTTGATTTTTTCTAACAAAAAAACTACACACTGTACCTTTAAGAACAATACATGTTTGTAGTAGAGCTAAATAATAATAATGAACCATTGTGTTAAATCAATAATATCTATAGTAATAATTATAGCAATAACAATATAGTAATGATAATCATAATTAATGATATAGTGTTTATTTCTATAACAGGGGTGTCAAACATATGGGCCGAGGGCCAAAACCTTAAGCATCCCCAACCCTGGTCCTCAAGGCCCACTATCCTGCAGGTCTTAGATGTCTCCTTGCTGCAGCACACCTGATTTAAATTAAAGGCTCTCTGACAAGCTCTGCAAAAGTCTGCTAATGAGCCCTTCACTTAAATGAGGTGTGTTGCAGACATCTAACACTTGCAGAATAGTGGGCCTTGAGGACCAAGGTTGGGGTCCTCTGATGAAGAGGACTGTTTAAATAAAAAATGTCATTGACCCACAAAATTTAGCGATCGATTTATTTTTTAGACACTTTTAAAAAAAATGTTTTATCATTAAACAATTTGTCAGAGGACAGCGTGTTATCCAGTAAGCACTTAATCAGAGTTGTACATGTGCATTAAAGAGTTTAGATAAAGTCAAATTACATCTTAACTGCACTATTACACCCAACTAGAGTTTTCTCCCTGCAACACTCACTTCTCCTTTGCAAAGCATGTTTCACAGTTATGAGTGGTTTTGGCCCCTTTTTTAATGGATTGAGTTACTTATTTCTGTTGCAGATCCAGCAACATCTGCTCTGGTAGATTTCAGTGCAGAAAAGGAAAACTATGGTAAAAACAAGACACACTTTGGCAGCATGAGAGAGTTTTGGGGGAAACAAACTTTGCAAGATGTAATGTAAGGTTGAGTTATTAATTGGCCAATGCTTTGCAATATGTAAATGGGATTTAAATGGAGTCATTTACCTGCAGCTCTCTGTATCCATCATAATCTCCTGGTTTATTACTATAGATTAAGGTAAATGGTGAGAATATTGCAATATCCTTTTTGAGCAACCAGTCAACCATGCTTGTTCAGCAAATGTAAAAACAAGCAATTAGATTTTCTCCAAAATTCATCCAAAAAGAATACTTTGTAGCACATTAATGCATTTTAAGGTTATAAATACTTTACTGATGGTGATCATGTTAAAACCTGCATGCATGAATTGTATGACAAAGAGAAATCTTAAAGTAATGCGTACATAACTGCGTGAGTTGTGATCATCTGTGTCTGCATGCATAACCCAAATTGACTAATTACAGTCCTCTCAACAGTTGCTATTTATTGAATGTGAAAGCTCCAAAACATCTACTTCACAAAACCAGCAAGGCTCCAAACGAACAGATCACTTCTGAACTAGGATTTCATAACGACTAAGTAGAGCAAAATATAAGCATTGGCATTATGCACTATAAAGGCTTTGTGTAAACTGAATCACCTTGTTTGTGTGGTTTGCTTTTGCATTTATAAGTGCTGTATTTGTTTTTTGGCCTCAAGATCAAATCTCAGCTGCTACTCACACGGCTGCTGCCTCTGTCGCTCTCAGCTTTGTTAAAGTGACAGCATTTAATGGGACAACAAAAGCTGCCTTAATGAAGCTACAGAAGTCAGGTGCAAATGTTCCTCAGACCTTCATGAATTGTGTGGTGAGTCATGACCACACCTGAGCAGAAGAATAAATGACTTAGTATGACTTATTTGGATGCTGTCATGGCTCAGTAATATAGTGATGTTTTTGCTTCCTTACCTGCACCGGCTGCACGCACATTTATCCACACAATGCACACACATACAAATGCTCCTACTTTATTTGCTTCCTACCTTTGTCCTGATTTTCATTAAACAAATTCACAGATCACACCGACCTGTAGTCAAATCCGGCAAACAAAACAAACCAGAGATTCAGCCACATCCATCTGAAAGCTTAAACAGCCACATGCTCATACTGATAATACACTCCTGCCATCTGAGAAGCAATTGTATGAACATGTCATATTTTAAAGCTATTTTTATACATCTTAGATTAAAAATCCATTGAGGAAAGATTGTGTGTGTCTGTGTCATTATTCCCTCATAATTTGACACCAATTTCCGTTCCAAAGGGAGAGGCTAAATTAATCCTTTGATGCCTTTGCAATCCTTTTAGAGGACAAGAAAAATCAATATTCCAAGTATGAATGTTTTCAAGCCAGTCCATCTCTCAATCCTAGATGTAATATGTTTTAAGACCTCTCCCTCTCATCTTCATCCTTGTAATATTAAGTTATACTACACTTTCTTAAAAGACAAATAAACCAGCTGTCAAGGGAACTTCTTACAACATATCTTTAAAAAAATGCAAATGCCGAATTTATAAATAAAAAAAAAACACCAGCTGGAAAACTTCAGAGCTCAGCTTTATACTGTGTAATGGATCTACCATAGCAGCTTGCCATCTCTCCATCTATTGTTGCATGCAAACACACATTCAGGCATTTAGTGCTGCCCATTGCCCATGGTGCTGAGTTCATGGTAAATGAGACAGCATGGACCCAGCTGAAAAAGAGCTGTAGTGATCTCTATACAACGGCCCCAGTCAGCACTTTGGTGCTCCAAAAGCAGATGCTGCCTGAGCTAATGAGCATAGCTCACAGTAAAGCAGCCCAGAGTTTACATTGGGACAATACACTTATCTACCCTGTTTACTAGCTTGCTTATGCCTCTCATGCCGTCTGCTAAACTGTAATTTCAGTGGCCTTAAATAAAAAGTAACTCTTCAATGTTTAATTTAATTAGTTTTATCATATTTTGCTATTGACTCAATTAGAAGGCAACAACAGAAAAGCCGAATTATTCTCTTATGCACATTAAAACAGGACAAACCCATAAAGCTCTAGTCGGAGCTGAATTATTTTGCTTTTGGCTAAAGGGAGCTTCGTCTAACAAATGTCTAATTGCAGAAATTTTGTTTGACAAAAATAAACAGTTAGGATACTCCACTCAATCCAGCCTGTCTAACTGAGCCAATGAGCTATCACTTAGCTACCTAAAACTGAAGGCTCATTAATGCCTTCTGGTCCCTTCTCTTAATCCCAGGGTCAATACGTCCTCATGTCCCGACACTTGACTGGATTTCTGAAACCTGATCCTTATTATCAGTTACAAGCTTCATGCAAATGCTTTCAAGTTGATCTAAAGAAATTCCCAAGAGAGAAAAAGAAACGGATTAGCCCAAAACAAATCCAAAGCAAAACCTGGTTTAAAGACACACTACAGAACTTTGGTAATTTTCCAAGTGATGCACCCCATATCGACAGCTAATTCAGCATCCATCTTGCATCCTACCTGTACTGTGAGCTCCAGCAAGTAAAAGAAAGTCTCATCTTTCTCTTTCTATCCCTTTCTTTCTTTCTTTACCTCTCTTCCTCCGATAACGTCATACGCCATCCCGGATGAAAAACAGAAATTGAGCCTCTAACATTAAGATATGTAGAATTCATCAATCAATTCAGCATTTTGTGGGCTGACTTTTATTCACCAAAGAAGAAGTAGGACTTCTAATTAGAATGATTTGAGAAATATTTAAGCATAACACATGGAATCAACAATTTAAACAGGAATTATAACTCATAGATAAAACGGGACCCTGTTAGTCTAGCTAGATAATTTGCAGCGTAGGCCCCATTTTGGTTTGCAGGTTAAATTATGTTCACCTTGAACTCACCAACAGCACGGTTTCCAGAGAGTTTTCAAAAGGTGTAAAAAAAAACTATTCAAAACTAACCACAGAAGTGAAAGCTGTCTAAATTAATAAAAAATGTGTAGGCTACAAATGCTTGCTGAGCAGTGATGTCGCAATTAAAAAAACAAACAAACAAAAAAAAAGGTGTTTGACATTAAGACATTTATTTACCGTCTCTCTTCTGAATTGAAAGTATTTCATGAGGAAAAGCTGAAAATTAACAGTAAAAGTATTGAACATGAATAAAAGCTATAGGAATAGTTAGCAGGGGGTCTGAATGACCCCTCAGTGATTAACAAGAAAGCTTTTATGTGAGAGGTACTTATAAATATGCATGATATGTGGTTTTAAAAACTTCCTGTAATACAATGATTTAATTATTTTACTACTGCATATCTAACTGATCTTGTCTTTTTAGGATGCCCTCTTATGTTTAGCATCATGTCTAACAGATCTATTTACCACAAAAACCACCTCAGATATTAATGCATCAAAGCTGCAATAATGTAAGGCTTTTTATCATTTCCTCTACACTCTATACCCATTCTTCCATGTTCTATATTTATTCAGGGATCCAGAGGGATGACACAATTACTTTTTATTGAATGTTTTTCACTGGTTCAGGACTTGTGGAATGAATAGCAGTCTACAGTGATATTCTCCTCCAGTGTACATGATAAGATGTATCCTTTCCTATATTCCTTTTTATCTATGGATGTGACACACATGCATCTGCCAAGTCTTTGGGGAAATGATAGCTCAGCACAGTCAACAAACAGAAAGTATGGAACAAAATGAGCAATTGCAGTATTAACAGTATAATTACTTACCAAACCAGTGAGTAAATCTTATCCAGCAATTACAAGACACTCCCTTGCCACCCGATAGCTAAAGTTACCTGGTTACATGAGTGTGTACACAGGAAATCACCATGGGAAAAACATGCAATACCCGTTTTTGTAGAAGTAGCTGTTCTTTTCACTTATTAATGGGTCTTTTGTAGAGTAGTTATCTCATAGGTAATATATACCAATATATCATATAACAGCAATGGATGACTGGCTGAAGTGAATGTGTAACAAAAAAAAAAAGTTTCATGTGTTTATGCAGTCCTAGTTCTTCTTAGTTTTGGGTTATTTCATGCATAAAGAAGGAGCATGCAACACAAATATGGACAACCTGAAAATATCAAGTAGCTTTACGGACAAAAAGCAAAAAAACAACGAAGAGCCATATTACCAAACAGATCCATAAAAATAGCAAAAAAAAAAAAGGAAAGAGATACTTGCTGCTTGCAGCCAGCGGGTAGAAACCAAGTGCTGGCTTGCATTTAGATGTGTAAAGGTTAAATGGGCTTTGTGAGTCATGGATAAGAGCAGAGTAGTGGAGAGATGGAGTGGGTTGAGGGTCAATACCAGCAGTGCATATGATGGGAAAATGCTGGGAGGACACACGTGAAAAGAGAGCTGTACTAACAGGAGCAGTGCAGATTTTTGTCCATCCCCTAAGGGCTTCCAAGTAATTACCATTTAAAGAATGTGGACACGTTCAAACATTTTATTTCACAGCATAACGTTTTTGAAAAAGAACAAGCTTTTATATGTGACACTTCCACTGCTGAATGTGTTTTCATTATATCTGCTGGAAAAGTAAAAGATTGTTTTGATTTAAAACCGGTTCTCTGTTCGCCTTTAATTTTTAGCTGTCAAATAAAAGGAGAAAATGCCAAAAATATTAAAAGAACAAAGAGCCACACCAAAAACTTACGTTACAGAGTAAGGAAAGACATCACAGACACTCATTAGAACAAACATACATCTGTCTAGTCAAAACTACGGCTACAGTTTTAGTAGCCAATATAAAAGCAGGCAGTTTATCTGTGTGCTTCTGCAAGATGGCACATTTCCAATAATAAAAAAAAACCTCTCAGGTCATGTCACAGATTTTCTTAAGTAAATTCATGTGAAAATTTCTACTAAATTCTCTGGATCTTATAAAGTCCTGAGGCTCAACTTAAAAAATTTTCACAATTTATTATTAAGATAAATTGACATTAACGTGAGGGATTATTTACAATGTATTTATGCATTTTCACGAGACAGTGTTGGTATGCAATGTTTGTTTTGTTTTTTTTGTTTTTTTTAAGTAAAAAATGGAATATATAATATTGCATTCCATGTAATGTTGTGGAAACAAATGCATTAAGGTTCTAAAGTACTTGTTGAATATTTATTGAACACATTTAGTTTCAGTACTGAGACCCAGATCCCAGCTTTGAGTCAATGTGTTGGGAAGTTCTTGCAACATGCAACTAACCTCACTTTTCTGAAACTTAAAGCAGAAATCTTCAGCATTGCATTGTTTTCTCTTAAGTAGCACATAAAGAGAAATCCTATGGACAGGTTAACTGATAACTAGTAATAATTGAAAGTGAAAGATTTGTATTGCCAAGTTAAACTATTAATATCAATGTGACTCAATAAAAAGACTTGGCTGACAAGTTGCTGTGTGATGCTCTCAACTATCTGTGGATAAGCATCTTTCTATATCCATTATCTCTCTGCAGGTATTCTGTCTGAATTAAGTCTGTCTGTGCATATTATCTCTGTCTCTTAGCAATCAGAGCAGGAACACAAATGTTATCAGTTTCTCACAGAAAAGAGATAAAGACTCCACAGAGTGCTGGAGAGATAGCAGAAAATGTTTTAGAAACTGGCTTGATCATAGTCTGTTCTTTCTTTTGACCAGTACCAGCCACAGAGAGTTGCTAACAAAAAACATTTCATTTTTACCAGATGTGCATCAACATAACTGAGAAGTATTACCTTAACTACAACTGAGCTAAACATAAACATAAGACCTATTTACCTTTCAGACCCAAATAAGCTCTCTCAGAGTGGAAATATACTCGATTATGGTAAAGTTGACCCACGATTTTTGCCAAACTGCAATAAACTAAAGTGCTAGGACAGCAAGCAGGGATGTCTATGTCAGTTAGCCAAAAGCCAAGGTGAGTAACAAAGCCTGGCTTTCATAGGACAACAGAGTATCTGGAAGGCCAAAAACCCAGCCAGCTCAGCAGTTTGAAGGATGAAAGACACAAAGAAGACACAGCTAGACTGACAGCGTCTGACATTATCCCTGATGAGAGATGCCATTAACTGAGATGAGGACGGACATCTCAATGCTTCAAGTATGCTGAGTAAGTAATAAAAAAAGGAAATGACTTGTTTATATATAATTTACAGGAAAGTCATATGGCGAACAGCTTTGTTAACAACAGGTCAGTTTAATTGAGTGGTTTTCACTACTGTTTACCAGATCAAGCTTGTTACAGCGGTTGAGCTGTACAGGGATTTCTTCCCATTCTGAATGGTTACGTTTGGGCATGCAGCTATTTCAGTTAAAATAAAATGAAAACGTTGAAATAAACAAGCACTCAAGGATGTTTAGGAGGACAGATGTCTTTCTTTTGTCCCCCCCTAAAGTCCCATAAACAGGAGGGTCTGTCTGACTTTAATTGGTTTATCAGTTAACAGACCCATCTTAAGCTGATGGATGGCTTCTTCACCCTGAGAACCACTTCTGTTCTTCGTCCTCCTCATCCGCTGGCTGCACGGTTTATCTTCTTCTACAAAGACATTCTTTCAGTTCAAGCACAGGACCCTTACTGAAGGCGTGCTGGCCTCAACACAGCTCCTCTCTGGGATCAGATGGGTAGGATTGAGGACATGTGCTGCTTTTTTGACACCAAACAGATATTGATGATTAGCAGCTGCTCGACAAAGTGCTCCTTCAATAACTGTGGCCTGAATGGCTTCCTTTAGGAAAAAACTGCACCCTGAGGTGCTGAAAATTAGACAAGTTGGTATTTTAGGGCCTTCTGCAGGTGCAGCATGAACACTGTCTGCTCTGAGGCTGGCGATACAGATTAAGAAGTCATACATAAATTACACAGTCTACAAATCATGTGTGAAGGCCTTAAGATAAAAATTTCATCAATCTAATATCTTTTTTCTAAAATAAAACAAAACAAAAAAACCCAGTATATTATGCAGTTCCTCCCAGTTATACACAAGTTATAAAATCTTTCATAGCTGGCAGATTTAATTATAGTATGTAAAAACATCTTTAATAGTCACTGTTGATGCTGGTTGGATCACAAACGCCATGTGATACTGGTGCCTTGAACCAATTGAGTGTTTGGTGTGATAAGAGAAATCTTTAATGGCTTCTTTGACCTAAATCCTCACTAATCATTTAAGAGCTGTGACAAAGATTCTGTTGGATGGGGTAATATTGTTTTTAAGCCTGTTGTACAATGAGTTAAGCCCCCACCACTGGGATTTGAACATTCCTCCTTTGTTTCCTTAAGACGGGTTAAAAAATAAGGATGCACAGTAACTATACAGTATGTGCACCACAGACAGATTGATGACAACAGGCTCCCCCTGGGCAATTTATGTTAAGGGTCCCCTCATTTGTCCTAATAAGCAGCAAGACACCCACATATGGACACATAAAGAAAATGCAGATTTGATTGTTGGTGTGCATTCAGCTGTTTATCTTGCTGACGCTCTGCACAATTTATCTTTATTTCTGTTTTTTCTACCTTTTAGTAGTCTTGTGTCTAATTTAGTTCATTTAGCATTTTTTCGTGGATGTTTTATTGCCCAGAACTGGGGTTTTTTTTTCTCGTGTCGGTTATTTTTTTTTATCAAATGTTGTCTCATTTATGTTATTTAGTAGGTTTTTTAAAAGATCTTTTAAGTTAGTTTGCATGTGTTAATGATATTTTATTTAATTCTTTAAGAGCTGGCGTACTTTCACAGTGATTTAGTCCCATTTAGATCATTATGGCTCATTTTGATTGTTTTATGTCTCTTTGTGGTGGACTAGTGGTACAGCTGAAGTAACTAAGTTGCAATTAGTGTCTTTGTGGTTGCATGTCTATATGTTCATTTTGTAACTCAGAATCTTTGTACGATGCAATACACTTCAGTGTCTCCAAAAGGAAAATTTGGCTTGGACTCAAGTGCCGTTACATTAGCTGCCCTGACAACATTAAAACACCACCCACACACACACACACACAACAGCAAACCGCTGTAATCTATATACAACCATCAGCCACGTTGTGTCTTTCTGAAATGATTTTGTGTGACACATGGGGCTATTTTGAATCTTACTTGAGATGTTTTGGATCTCTGTGATTATTTTCATTTAATTTTGTCTTACAATTGGTAACTATCTCTTTGAAGCCTTTGTGTGTTTTGTATTTAATTTTGTGTTACATTTGAGATATTTTTGGCCTTGTTCTGGATGCTTTATGTCTCCTTCTGGCATTTTTTGCATTTCTCTGCAGTTAGTTTATCTCATTTTGATAATTGTTTGGTCAGTTTTGGTTGCTTAGTGTTTATTTGCACCACATCCCCTCATGGTTGCTTTGGGTCTTTTTTCGGACAGTTGCACATCTCTTATTATGCGCTTAAACAGAATTTTTTGTATTTTTTTTTTATTTAGTCTATTTTTATTTTATGTGTCATTCCAAACATTTTAAGTTTCTTTATGATTATTTTTCACTTCTGTGTTCATGCTATGTCTCTTCGGCTAATGAAATAGTCTTCCATTGTGCATCGTGTTTGCATTTGTTTGTGTCTAATGTTGCTCATCTTCAATTCTATGAATTGTATCTCACCTATTTGAGCATTTCATTCTTAAGAAAAGACTTAAACAGTGAAAAGTTTGTGTTTGACTTTTTTTTTAAACAGACCTGAAACTGGAGTAGTAGAAAAGGCATTGTCTACAAGCTGCCTTGTTGCAGTTATTATTGCAGCAAAGCATCCCAGCATGTCCCTGCAGTGAAAGCAAATCCTCCTTGCCTGTGTAAGTCACAGCATATAAAGTCAAACCAGCTGTTCAGTCAGATATGCTGATATGTTTTTACACTGAGCAAGTGTCAGCCACAACTAGTCTGGCAGCTTCTCTGTTGCCCACCTGATCCACACACATACACACTCACAGTCTCTAAATACATGTCTGAGGTGCAAAAGACAAAGACATTGTTGACTTTTAATGCAATTTCTGGGTAGGTTCGGCAGTTCAGCTCATTGGATTAATCTTGAATTAATTTGAATTATCTTCCAGATGCAGCTTGTGATTGCAGCAGCACTTTGTTTTTTATCCATTTTCCTTATTCTACTCTGAAGCTGCAGTTTCCTCCTTACAATTATTTCCACTTGTCTTTAATCAGCTGTAAAGTAATGTGTCTTCCCATTTCTCTTCTATTTTTCTGAGATTTAATTTGCCCCTGAAAGTCATTTAATAATAAAAGTTTATCTTTGATGACATGAAACTGTACACAGTTAAATTACACTATATCTAGTCATAACAACATGAACTACAAATGTGGAAAAGCACCAGGATGATGGGATGCCTGAATTAAACTGTCTCGCTTTATTCAACTAGACCCAAATCACACAGCTGAATTACTTATTGCCCATATTGAGCAAAACTGGGTCCCTCTTATCTTCCAGAACAACATCCTCTTCCAGAGAAAATAAAAACTGAATTAAAAACATCTGTCTTGTACAGAAGATGGGGAGAATAAAAGCATCCATTCTCTCAGACAGACACTTACCCACAATCCTGCCTTAGCTTTAATTCATCCCCATTTTCCAATTCATCAGTCTTCAGCCACCCATGCTAATTTAACGTGTCCCCATGCTGTAATGAAAACAGTCATCCAAACATGATCAGCTGCAAGCCAAAGGGCACAACCAGGGTGTTTATGCTCCTCCTACCTCCACAAGCCCACCAACATTGCTGCAGGGTGCTATTAACCCAAAGCATACAGGCAGATCAGTGAGACTACTTGTGCTCATTTCACTGCAGCCTCTTCAGTGATTCCAGCGATGAGGTATGAATTTACAAATCTAGACTGAGACAAACCTGTGATGATCACAGCACATTTTCTGTTTAGCTTTTTGTTGTTTTCTGAATTTTTGCCCACCAGGACTGGTCCACTTATGAGTTCATTACCATGTGCACCTGCATCCTTTACTGGTGACTGTTTGTAGTGAATGACCTTAATAACCTCTGGGGATGAATTTAACTAAAGAGGACATGTTTCCTCATTGTGGCAGTGCCTGAAACTGTGCAGTCAGAGAACCCAAACTACAATTTTTATTTTGCATGCATTGATTCCAAAACAAAAACTCCTTTTGCATTTCATAAACATACCTGAGATGATATGACCTGCAATCCCATAAAGAATCAGTTACACCTTTAACCCTTCTTTATGAAGATCTGGAGAATGAAAGCTACCACATTATCACAGCAAAATATTAAAAGGAGATAAGTTCAACCCTGATCCAGGAAGAGAGTGAAAGCAAAATCATCCCTTGCCCTTGAGATTATAACATCACCTACAGGAACAGCGTATACGATGAGCATGCACCTGAGCTAACCGTAAGCTCCATCACTCGGCTTCCTGTCTAATGGACTGTGGATAAACAGGAGTGCCGGAAGAAGGACGGCGACACTGCATCTGACGTGAGTAATGGCTCAGCCACAGCTGACTCTGCTCTGAGAGTCCATGGGGGTTTTCACAGGAGGTTGAAGCCACGTCGTCTGATGTCTCAGGAGAAGAAAAGCTCGGCAACAGCAGTGGTGACAATACGGCAAAGTGCCAAAAGGATGGCATTGCACACTTAGTTTTTAAAATTTGATTTGAGAGTGTGACTGCTCATCTTACTAAACTATTGAGTCAAACTGAAATAAATAACGACTTCTAACAAAGCAGATGTTCAGTAATTTTCCTCCAGCTAGGTGAGAGCCGAGGTGGAAGTGTGTGATCGCTTTCATTTGACTGAATGTTTAAGAGATTATGCAAATTATCCACATTAATTTCATGAAAGTAGACAATAAATTTTGGTGCATCTTGGATAAAAACCCCAAATCACATCACAGGCCTTGGTGGAGGATTAATTTTAGGTATAATCAGCCTTCTGATTACATTTTTTGCTTGTTGTGGTAGTACATATATAATAACAGTAACTTCACTCTTTTCAGAAGTCTGAATGGAGCTCCACCATTAATTCTTTTCTTTTCCCTTACACCTGGAATATTTGCATTGTCTTGTTAAAATGGCTTCCATAAAAAAGGGCTCCTAAGTTGTAGCATCTCAGTGCTTTAGAAATTATGAAATAAATGCTGTTAAGACATTGCAAAAAAAAAATTGTATTCTTTTGTTTGCTTAAACCATAGTGAAGTAGCATCTCTGCATTTGCTTAGTCTATGTCCATCTATGTGCTATGATAAGTACAAAGAGCTTCTCTGCTCTTTCATTTTACTGAATACTGCATTACTGGCAACACTGGCGGGGTGTACAACAATTTGAAAAGGAAGCATAACTGAAATTGGAAAAAAAAAAAAAAAAAAAAAAAAAAACCCGAAGAGCTGCATCTGACTCTTCAGACCTCGGTTAGCATGTTAAAAGATTTTGAATGTGAAACTAGAAGTCAAAACAGCATCTTAAGAGACAAGTTGTCAAACAAAATAATGAAGGGGTAATGATTTGTGTTTGTTTTGCAACCAAAGGACATGGACACCTTTCATTGACTGAGCTGACCATAAATTCCTCTATTTAAGTATTTCAGAGTCAAACATGAGGTCATCTGTCGTTCAGCTAAAGCTTAGCTGAGACTGGGTTGTGCAACAGGACAATGATCCCAAGCATATAGCAGAAAATATACATCAGAATGGCTCAAAATGAAAAGAATCAAGGTGCAGAGGTCCAGACATCAGCCTGGTTGAAAGGCTTTTGCAGCACCTCAAAAGAGCTGTGCATAAAAGCATTCTGCAAACCTATCAAGCAATGTTGTAATATTCAATGTAACAGACTAATAATGTCAAAAAGAAAAAAAAATTACCTCGTGTTATTGCTGCCAATGGTTCTACAAGCTACTGAGTCATGGTTTTGATTATTTTTTATTTTATTTGTTCATTATTATACACACTGCCCTCTACATTTTGGAATTGTTATTATTAAATAAGTAATGACATTGTGTAATTTGTCGTGCATAGTTGATAACTTAGGTGTTATTTACCTAACTTTTAGACCTGGTAGGGACCAGGTGTCCTTATTTGTAAAACTGCAGAATAAAAACAAGCCTTGTCACATTGCTTTATAAGTTAACAAGTTGATATTAACATTATGGTGCAGCTTCACAGATCACATCTTTAGGCTTCCCATTCACTGACTGTCACAGTTATGAATAAGAAGCCTGCGGAGTTGTTCTGTGTAGAATTGCTTGCTTACAGTGTAGTTTCAAGGTGAACACATTGCATTGTGTCATATTGTATCACAGTGAGTTAAAATAACAGCAGACTGCAAATATTAACGGTGCAAGAAAAAGCTCACACTTTCATTTTCACGGTTACACACATTGCCACTCTTATTACCATCACACTGGTTTGTCCCACTCATAAACTGCTGTATAGTTAGGTGATAAACCCAATAGCTACAAAAAGGTACACAGCAAATAAAATTACTGAGCATCACAAAGCGACTCAGTAAGCAGATGTTTCTAAATTGCTTTAAATTGAAATATACGGTTGCTTAATTAAATAAATGCTCTTTAATTGAATTTTGTTGTTTAGCTGTCTAATCAGCTAAATCAACGTTGTTTCAGCTCTAATAGTGGCTTTAAATTGTACAAATCAACTTGCTTCCTTTATAATTTAGGTCTTGTATGTAAATTTTTAATGTGAGTTTTTTTTTTATCCCTGTTCTTTTGTTTCTCCTAAAGTTTATTTCATACAATATATATATATATATATAAATATTCCCCTCACTATAAGGCATATATACAAAATCCCCCTCATGGAATCCTGATTTTTATCAAAGCATGGAAGCATAAATTATCAGAGTTTGGTGAAAAATGGGCCTCTATTTTGCTCTACATCTCCAAATCTCGTGCAAGGAAAACAAGGCCGCGTTGGCTTTACTCATTTCCTTTAAGTCAAAACACTTTAAAATGACAGAGCTTCAGTTGGCAGCATCACTTGCCGACATCAAATAATCCGCTCTGCTTTGCGGGCCCTGCCCGCACCGGCCGGCAGCGCAAACCCTGATGCACTACTAAAGGAGGAGAGAGGGAGAGAGAGAAAAAAATAAAAATCAATTGCCTACAACGGCCCATCAACATACTCCCTCCCTATGGTCGCTTTGAAGGTAGCTCCTCGAGATGCAGTGCGTGCGGTGCGGTGAGTGCTCTGACTGCAATGGTCTGCTTTTGATGCTGAGCAGAATCCAGATAAATCTACGTCGGGCGTCTCCATATAGCTGTACTAAATGCACCTGACCATTCTAGACTACTGTTCACTGTGGAATATTGTGGCAATAAAAAAAATAATAAAATAAATTATATTCACTGCACCATTATTCTTAGGATGATTCTCGGGACAATGGGGAAAATGCAGTCTTTTTTTTTTTTTTTTAAAGGGAAAAATATGTGCTTACCGTTTGCAGGAAACTGGCTGCTGTTTCCTTCCTCGTCAGAGAACGTGTGTTGGTGCTGCTGAAAATGATGAGGAGTGTGTCTGCTGGAGGGACCGTGGCCGGCTGGTGTGTCCGTCCCCCCTTCAGCCGCTGCAACAGCAAGCTGTGGTCCGCCAATCCATCCGCGCCTCTCACCAGCTCCCCCACCGCTGTCAAAACCAGCAGCTACCCAGATCGTCTATGCAACAAGAGCGAATACTCATACGCGAAACTCTAAACTATTAAGTGGGCGTTGACCGTCCAGTTGGGTTTTATTTTTTGCATTTTTTTTTTTGTCACTCCAACTTGATCCGAACTTCAGCCCAAAGATACCTAATTTACTTTTTTTTTTTTTTTTTTTAAAGAACATTGCTTTTCTTTAGACTAGCAGGTGTTTATCTCTACAATCAAAACACCTACCTACCTTCATATAAAACAATCTGAATGGAGTAGCTACCAAGAAATCAATGAATTCATGTGTGTTGCCTACACTCCCAACTCTGATGCACTAAAGACACGATCCACTGAGCACGTTATCGATTGTTGCTAAAAAAAAATATCAAAGTGAGACCTCTTTATATTAGATTTTAGCCGCTTTCAAGAATCACAGCTGCAGCGCCCCCATTTCAGTAAGTGGCAGAAGCAAGAACTGCAGCCATGAAATCAACAATTGAAGAGTAAGCTCATGTTTAAGTTCTTATTTTTCTGTCACAAGTTATCTGAAAACCTTATGTTTGAGTTTGTATGAATAAAATAACTTTCTGATGTAACGACCAGTTAGTTTATGTTAAATTGAGCTAAACCGGCAAGATTATTTTGTTGTATATTTATTGTTTGAAGTATCCTAACAGATTTTTTCCCCTTTAATGCCCCTTTCATTTGCTGAAGTCTTTTAATTGCCTGTTCTCAGTATTTAAAGCTTACATTTCTTGATGTTTTGTCACTTGTATACACAAATTGTGTTCATTGTGCTCTTTAGTGGGTAATCTTATTTTTATGAAGTTTGCATATTTAATTTTTCAACAAATATTTTTCTTATGCTGTTTCACATTGGTGCTGTAATTCTTATTTCCCCCCGTTTGAATCACACCATGTGACCTTCTTGTCAAAGTGATGCTTGTCTATTTTCATGCTCATTTACTGGGGTTAATTTAACATGAGGACAGGGGACGAGGAGGGGCTCTAGAAGCAATGATTATTAATCAAAATTAGATTTTCATGCAAGAATGATTCATCTCTGTGAATCAGCATGAAAATAACACATTGGCCAAAGTACCTACATTTTTTTGTGGAATTTTCCATCACCTGAAGTGTCACCACTGCAGGCCCAGCTTTGTGTTCAGATTCTTGTTGCAGCGCAGTTGTTGAGCTCATGATGTTTTCCCAAGAAGTCAAACAGAGGTGCTTTGCGAGTAGACTAACTAAAAAGTAGCTATTATGCAAGTCCAATAAATGATGGTGGCACCAAACAGACTGGATGGCAACTGAGGCATTCAAAGTGGCTTTGCTGCAGTGTCCACTGTGGCAGAGAAGTGACTTTTTCAGCTGTCACAGCAGGAGCAGTGCAGGTGGAATTAATCCAATTAACGATGGTTTAACACTTCTTTTTAGTGTTCTTGTTAACCTTGAAAAATACTCTTGTGCATTTATTACTAATAGAGAATATTAGAGAATCGAGCCTGTGTGTTTGCATTTATCACAGAGGCTTTCTCATGTGTAGCTTCCCGTAAGGTAAGTTTGGATCACCATATTGTGTGAACAAATATCATACATTTACCACATGATAATAGCATGTACTAACACTCATGTGGGCTGAGGGGCATTAGCCTTCACCTCTGAGCAATGTGACTTTAATACAAGCAATGTTGACAAGTCCTGGGGGGGGCAGGCTGCAAACAAAATTAAATAAAAAGAGTTTTATTTGTGAAGCCCTTTGCACAAAACACGGCTTTGTGTAAGATTGCATGTATGCACAAGACTCCCAGAGGCATAACAAAGGTAGGCACCAGCTTGCTGATTTAAATGAACAAGTGCTCTTCATCAGTGTGGCTAATATTATCTTTTTAAACATTATATTGCTAGGTGAGAGTGAGATTTTACACTGCAGAGACGTTAGAATGGTGGTCACAAGCGGTGCTTTCTGGCTTCCACACAAGTCAAATAGGATGTGCCTGTGTTTGCAGGTGTGTCCCCACACTAACTGACTGGCAGAGATCTGTGGAGAGTCACACCACTATGTCAACTGCTCTGCTCAATGAGGAGACGTGACGGCGGGATGGTGCATTTCTTACAGTGTGACTTTCCAGACGTACCAATGCCAAGTGATAAATGCTCTTTCATGAAAAATTTAATCCCATGTGCATGATTATTGTTGATGCAAAAAAAAAAAAAAATTTAAAATGCTTGCATAACAAAACATACCCCCCTTGGATCTACTCCAGAGCTTCTTTGGGGGAGCAGTTAATTTTAAAACTAGTTTATACATATGAGGATATATTAGAGTAACACAATGTCTCTTTGACATTTACCAGACATGTGCTTCCCTACTGTTAGTTATGTTTACACAACAGGTTTCCTAACTGGGTCTGATAAACACTGATGTCAACCAGCTTAAGTCATGTGTCTTCCTCTCACCGATTGGTATGATCTTCACACTGAGACAGAAGACAAGAATAATCCTGAAGAAAATGCATCAGAAAAGTTCCATCTGCTGCAACAGAGAGGATGTATAAACTGATTCCTTCTTTCATATTCCTATTACTGTCAGTGCTCCACACACATCTAACCCCAGAGGGATTTATTACATGATTGGAGCTACTGTAAACAATGATTGCTATCATATATTTAGCGGTTACTTTTTTATTACACTAAATCTGACAGGGTGGGGTTGTGATGCTAAGACAACACGATGTATCAAGATGATACAACTTGTCTAACATCTTCTCTCACGTTGCTTTATGCATAAGATGATAGTAGTGGATAATTGGCTGAAAAAGACAAAAAATACACAGGTCTTGATGCTGAGAAAAGGTCGTTGTTTTTGTTTTTTTGTGCATTAGAATTTCAGCTGACAAAAATCCACATGAAACAGCAAAATAAAATGGGCTGATTGTGCAACACATTTGTGTCAGATTAGGGAAAAATGCATGTGGGCACATGCATACAGTATTGTAAATAAGACGGAAACTATATCAGTTGCTAGGGAACACCATGAGACCACATAATCCAGTTCTGCTTGAGGAGGAAGCCAGACAGGCAACTCTTACCACAAAAAGCAACTGATGGTGGAGCATTTCTTTTAAAGATATATATATATATATTTAAAAAAAAACACTGTCTTGAGAGACTCAGTTTTACCCTGGCACTCTAGCCTGACATCCTCAGGCAGACTGCCTACACAACAAACATCCCCAAAAAGTATTAATCTAATCTTCACCTCATTTATCTGCTATCTTCACTCCTCCACACAGCCTGGTAGGAGATGTATACGCTGTGCTGCAGGACATTCATGATACATAAAAAAAAACAACTCTGCTTTCCAAGCAGCCAGATCTTCAGAGCTGTGATGTTAAGTTTTAAATCTCACCTGGGATTAGAAGTGCAAAAGTCAGACTACAAAACACAAGTTAAAACTTTCAGCAGTTTAAATTAAAATCAGGAATTTGTCACCAAAAGAAGCAGACTGACCTAACAGGAGGTAGAAGGTTATTAGTACAAATTGCAACAATATTTGCAGGAATATAGATTATTGTATGCTTATTTTTCACAGTCCTAATCTTCTGGTTTGGAAAAGATAGCTTGGCCATAATGTGTAACTTTTGAGGTGTGCACCCCTGGAGTGCTGCATGTTTCACATTATTATTTAATACATTTTTTGACAGAATTGGCAGCAAAATGTTTTTTTTTTTGTTTTTTTTGCAACGAACCTCTTGATTAATAAGTAATAAATCTATAAATAATAAATGTTTAAACTTCCTAACTCAACACCACACAAATTTCCAACATTAGAACTCTGACCTGTTTTCATGGTACACTGATATTCATTATCCATATTCCTGGAGCCCTCATCACCCTACAACATTCTTCAGTTTTATTTTATTTTTTTCCTAGCCTGGGGCATCAGATTACAGCTGTGTATTGCCTTACAGCATGACATCACATGCCAGAAACTGGATATCAACACACTGGCTTTTTTGATTGTGCACCATGGCTAATTCAGCAAAGAAACACCAAAGGGCATTATTGGAGGAAGATAGGAAAAGAAAGAAAGAAAGTGGCAAAGCAAGAGTCAACTTTACTGGCTAAAGAGAGCTCAGAGAAAAGACAGCATGCAATACAGATGCTGAATAAGTGGGGGCACCACAGTGTAAAAATCTGCCAATTTTCAGTAGTACCACTTTAAGCATGACATCACAATCAGGGAATTTCTAAAGCTGAAAAAAGGCAGCCGTAAAGTCTTGATAAAGCAAGTTTTGTTGGTTCTAGAGGCCTCTATTACCAGTAAAGAGCACATAAGAAAGTGGGCAAAGAAAGGGGGACTATACACCAAAGAGCCCCAGAGACAACTTAAATCTGAGCCAACTCTAGCGGGACCTCTGTACATTGGACACCAGCTCAACCAATTCAAAGCTGCTGGTCATTATCAGGTCTAAACAAATGAACACAAACCTGCTGCTAAAAGTGGGCCGACGAGCTACTGAATCAAGGGTGTATTTAGCTTCTTTTTTTCCCATGCTTCTGCATTTTGGCATAATTTTGTTAAAGACATGACATAACATCCTATGTGCATGTCTAGAGTTGTATTTACTTGATTTTAAGACCCAGTTAGAACCATATTATTGTCTTTTTATATGGACTTAAAGAGGGTGTCCTTTCTTTTTCCTGACCTGTATCTAACCTGCAGTTCTGCACTCCAACAGCCCCAACCACAACGCTTTCTGTAGCAGTAAATGTTTGCATAAGTAACACATCATCAGTCAGCTTTCAGTGACAACAGTCGTGCTGAAACTCTGTTTACCCAACAAAAAAGACCCTGAGGTCAAGCAGAAGCAACACAATCATAAATCAGACTACGACATTTGGTTGAAGCCACAATGAAGTCCAAGCTGATGGGAAAAAAAGGCCTATCAATCTATAACATTAGTGCTTAGGCTTCAGTCAAGTTAAATACTCAACATCTCAGATTTTCTGACATCTATCAATGATGTATGTGCTTGTAGGCAGGACACTCGTTGTCATATTGTTAATGTTGACGTGGGTAACCACAGGGTGACTGGAAGGAATCCAAAGACATTCAAAGAGATCAAAACAGTAAAGAAGAAAATCTGTGTGTGCAGCTGGAAAAAAGAGCAATTCATCATAAGACACTTGGCATTCTTGGGTGACAACCCCATTGTGCATCTCTTTGTTGTTTGAGTGTGCTCATCTGAACATGCACAAGGCAGCAGAATGTAAAAGCAGTTAAACATGACACAGACTTCTGTTGCAAAAAATACTACCTCCCTGCAAATTTAATTTAAGAGCTAAACTTCAGAGGCAAGAAAGAGCTCACAGAGAAGATTTGTATCAAGTTTTATTATTTCATGATATTTTTTTAATTCCATTAAGCAATGAAGATGGGAGGAATTACAGCAATTAGGACTTTCCTCATTTAAAAAGTGTTAAATGGGTAAAGTATATAACAATTGCTAGAGCCAAGGAGATCAGATTTTAATCAAGTTTGAAGAGAAAAGCTTGATTTAAGCTATTGGACCACAAGTCATTGCTCTAATTAAACAGACATGCTTGGGGGTTATTATTATGAAAAGTATGGGAGCATGTTCCTAAAATCTAGTAAGAGCAACCAAAGGGAATTCACAATCATATTTACATTTTCTTTCAATTAGAGAGGTTAATAATCCTTACATAGTAAATAAGGTGTTTTTCCTTAGGTACAGTGTTACAAATAGGCAGTCATGTTTGCATTCTCACTGTGCAGTCATATTAATTACATCTTAATATATTCAAGTTACTGAGGATTCAAGCAAACATCAGTCTTAACTGGTTATTTTCTAAGAAAATAAGACTGTCTTGTAGGCAAAACACTGTTCATTTGTCTATCATACTGTGGACGTGTCTCACACACACATCCATTTGCATCTTAGTGCATTCAAAAACCAGTCAACCAAAACTTTTTAGGCAGTTTAAAACTCACACTTTCTTTTTCTGATCCAAGCTGATCAGTTCAGTCAAAAACCTGCTAAATTCACTCTAAAGTGTATTATTCTACAGTATGTCCATTGCACACACTTGCTTTACCCTCATGAAGGACAACTGACATCAAACATCTCATACTTTTGATTGATTTTTTCTTCTTAATATATTAATAAACACACTTTGAGTCTTGGGTATGTAAACATTTGGAATTTAACTAAATTTCCTACATTCTTCAAAATTAGCCAATTTTTCCCAACATAAACTCGGTTAGTCTTTTTTTCCCAGTATTTACTCAGCGTCTTCTTACCTTAAAATCCCCTCTGTGTTTATACCACTTCTCTGTTTATGTCTACAGCTTGGACACAAAGGGGATACCTTCGTACATGTCGGCTTTCAGCTTGGCCCACTCGGACAGTCTTTGGATGGCGCCCTTCTCCTGGCCAAGCACGCTGGCCGCCTTCTTCAGCTTGGCCTCGTTGCGCTCCAGATAGCGCTCTCCTTCACTTTTGAGCAAGTTTAGTTTCTCTTCGCGGCTCTCGTTTAACGGGACGTCCTCACTTATGTAGGGGTTGAAGCGGAAGTAGGTGTCTGGAGGCAGGAGGGCATCGAGCATGGTGTGCACCTCTGAAAATAAAGAAGTTTACAATTTCCCTTTAGGCTTTTTCTTTCCAGCAGTTCCACAGTATCCCACACTACCTGTACTGTAACTGGTAACGGTCTTACCCTCAGTATCTGTGGCACTGCTGATGACGTGTGTGAGCTTGGTCTTCAAACTCGTATAGGTTGTGTTGTTCTTGCCTACAGACTCGTACCGTCCGGTGCCCAGAGACAATACACACTGCAGAGGTGTGTTTGGCCAAAGACACTTGCACTCGTGAATAGCCAAGGCTGTAGGATTGTTGATTAAAAGCCCTCCGTCCTAAAGAGGAAACAGAGACATCTTTAGCATTATATTAGAACTATTCTTGGTAACAAGAATATATATACACAACTTTGTAGGTGAAATATATTAATTGTGACAGACTGCTGGAGATTAATGAGGTGAAATGAACTGGTTGCTCCAGAGCTACACAGCTCTTGGACAGAGATGTGCTCCTCTGGCAAACACTGCTGTTTATTCATAAGCAAACAAGTAAGCAAATTCTTAAATCTAAAGGCAGAAACTACCCAATGAGTCAAATATACCAGAATTCGGCTTGAAGAATTTCAGTATTCTAACCTTGACTGGCATGTTTATCTTTCTGCTGAGTGAAATGATACCAACAGTCAAAGAAGGAGGAGAAGCAGCCTCGTCAATGTGGGGACTGATTTAGCACTACTGCTCTATTTCAGTCTTTCCCCATGTCCAGGTCTGGATCTTTTCCAAGCACTGAAATACTTTCTGTCTGAGACTGATAGAGATAGAGTGTTGGGCGAATTATCAGCAGGGATAAAGTTTTTTTTAAAGCCTTTACAGTTAATGAAGAAGTGTCACTTTAAACCTGAATAAAAGTCCAAAATCATCTAACAACACTGCGTGACCAGAACTCTCAGTCAGTCTTCTCTTGTAGAATAAAACAAATTATTTCTAGACAGTCAACAGGCTTAACAGACCCAAACATTTAAGCTATTACTACAGGGCAATCTGAAATTTCCATTCTTGATTCCCCTTTGTTTTAAGTCTGGCGAATGCAACTCCCTCTGTTGTGTTTGCTTATTATAATATTTTTGATCTCTTGCAATGGCACAGTTCTCTTGAGAAATACCTCTGCTGGGCCTTAAAACTGGAGGAGTGAGACCAGAGGATGGCAATGGTATCTCACTCTGTTGACGAAACACTCCACAGCTCCAAGACAGTGGACTGGACAACACAGACTTATCAATCTCTATCATTCTAAGCCTGCTGTCATGAGTCCACGAGAAACAGACAAAGCACTCCAAGCCAACAGCATAACATACATGCAAATGGAAATATGTTGTTAACTGTATTAGTATTAGTTCTATCCATGTAAGCAAACAGAGCTACATGGCTTTGTTTAGATTTCCAACTCCCTTGACAATATGAGACTAAGGTTAGTAAATACATAGTCTGAACTAAAGGATAAGGCTCAGATATTGACTAAAACATAATGCAAGGCTAAGTAACAGTGATCTTGTATTGGAAATTGGCAGAGAAGAGAAGGAGAGGCAAAGCTAATTTTGCTTAAGTAGGTTATCAAAAGAAGCTAAGCCTTGAGCCTAATTGCTCTCCATTAGGACCATCTAAAGATATCTGGCCTGATAATCAAACTTCATAAAATAACACAACTCCCATAACAACAGCTCCCATATGGCACACACACACGTGGCTTAAAAGACTATTGTGGCACAGAGTAAAATACACGAATGCTACAGAGATTGTAATAACTGATCTCACATTTTAACCAGATTTTTACACCACAGACAGGCTTGTAGGTTTTCAGCTCCTGCTTAAGTTAATCATTTCTCTTCTCTAATTGCTGCATGTTTCTCTGACTCAACAGGAAGAAGTGCTGGCATCCATTACCTAAAACACTCCTAATCATCAGTCTGACAATAAGTGAAGTGAAATTCATTACAGGCAAAGCTAAAAGAGCCTTTGATTGCTTCACAGTGCAGGAAATGTACAAGACTGCAAAACTGCATCTAACTGCATTTAATGACATCAGGGACATTGATCTAAACATAGTCAGACTTTGTGATCATATCAGACTAGGACTGTAACTAATGACTATTCTCATAGTCGATTAGTCATCGTCTATTAAAAACGACTAGTCGACTAATCTGATTATGTATCTCATAATTACTAAGTGGCTCTGATTTGACTTTTTTTCAGCTTTGAAATCTTGCATGAGGTTGTTATGTAATTCCAACATGCCTCCTCTTTAAATGTTCGACCATTCCGTAATACGCAAGGTCCGCTTTACAAATTTCATATGTATTAAATTTATTTTGTAAGTTTAACGTGATGTTATTCCACTTTTGACGTCCTCTGCTGCCGTTTTGTTCCCTGGTCGTCCGCCACGTACGAGTTACTGCCCTCTTCCCTTCCAGTTAGATACATACAAATCACTCACTAACCTGCTGACTCGACTCGTAGCATGAACTAATCACTCAGTTGCTCAGTACGGACTCAGTACGTACGAATTACTCACTCCCTCCCTTCCTTCCGGCTCTCAGCTTCAGCAACTCAGCTCTCTGGAAGAGCCACTTCCTCACTCAACTGACGCTGTGCTGCTCTGCTCCGATAGTCTGAGTGTCTCCATATTAAGAAATAAGCAGACTAAAGAAAAATATTTTCAGCCAGTTCCTCCACTGTTTATTTAGAAGATAAACTATGACTTTAGTGTCCGATTCGCTACTTTTTACTGCTGCAATTATTAACGCAATAAAAGGGCTGAACTCAATAGCCAGTTTCTGTTGAGTTCCAGCCTTTCATTATATTGTTAATTGAGTGGAAAATAGATTTTTGCCATATTTGGGCAGAAAAAAAATCTGAATTATTAAACATTAAAAAATGGTTTTCCATATTTATTTATTTATTTAGCCCATACGTTACAGTAAAAGGGAATAATGGATAGTTGCAGAAGAAGTGATATTTGGATGCATTTTAAATAAAAAGTTGAGCACATGCAAAATACCAGCTTTGCGAGATAGTTCTGTCTTTTTAAGGGAGAAGCACATCCAATATGAGAAGACATCTAAGCAGCAACTAATAAGTGTATTGTTCAGTTATTTTTTCTAATGTTGCACTGTTTAAACAATGCAAATTTACTCAGTCGCATTTAGTTTTAATTTCAAGTGTGAGTTAGACAAAGAATAATAAAAGTTTCCCCTTGAAGATCTGTTGACCTTTCACTTTTTCCATCAAATAAATTATATAGATTATATTAATAGAATATTTTCAATCAGTCGTTTTAGGGCTACGAATCAGTCAGAAATGGGGTAAAGCTTGTGTGCGGATGCAGATTTTAACGTACTCTTCGAGCAACTGGCTCAAAAACCTGATTCCCTTTGGTGAGTGACCCATTCAAAAAAGTCAGTAAAAAGAATCAAGCACATCACTAGCACCCTATTTTTCCCCTGGTGGACTTTATTGGCATGTGCAACTCTTAGCACAGATAGGAAAGACGACGATGTCTCACTCTGTAGGTTTTTGCCTTTTTTGCCGACAATAGTCGACAGGTAAATTCTAATTGTGGTCGACTATTTTAATTGTCGACAACGTCGACTAATTGTTGCAGCCATATATCAGAGCATTCATAATATAGCCAGATATGATAACACAAAACACTGAAAACAAACACTTGACATTTTACATTTGACCATAATTTTTGTAAATCACAAACTCCTCTTTCCCTCCAGGCAGGCAAGCCAAGTCATATTTGATGTGGCAGAGACCAGATCTAAGAACTCACTCTCAACCTCCAACTCATTCTATTCATTCTCCATCTATCCCTTAGACGCTTGACAGCCACACAAGAGGATGATCCAATTAAGGGAGCATTTCAAGTCTGTGGGTTTGAAAGAATGAAACAAATCTACACATACTGTGCAGCAAAGGACACAGTGTCTCTTAGTGCTAGTCTCCTAAAGCAGCATCAGAGCATGCTCACCCACATTACTGTTAATGTTGTTACAAAATGTTCCAGGTCAGCTCATCTTCTGTTCCTTTTATTGTTTTCTGTTTGACCCACACTGAGCCAAGACATCTACCAGCTCTCTGTTTCACACTCTACCTGATGGAGGTCTTTCCCCAGCACAAATTCCTGAAAGTATCCCGGGGCGGCAGACGAGGCCCTGATAGCCTGCCACATCTTGTGTTTGCAGTCTCCCAGGTAGTGGGATCTCACTCCAGGCATTAATCTGTAGTTCCTGAACACATGGGCCTTTAGAGGCAAACCTCTGTTCACAATGGTGCTAACTGCTGACACCTAGTGGACAAACATGAAACACATAAAATGTCACTCAAATCATCTCATTAGTTGGTTTGAGGTAAAGACAGTGAAGGAAAAATCATATATAAAATGTGTATGTTGCTGTTTGTAGAAAACTCTTCAAGAGGTTAAAACAAGAGCAAATTATTTAAATATAATTTTAACAATGTATTTAATAAGACACATTGCTTACTTTTGGGCAGTGTGGGTCCCTGGCGCTTTCAATCATACCTCCTTCACCCATCCGCTCTCTGGAAAAAACAAAGATCAAAAATAACCTTGACTTTACTGGTGTCTGAAAGTGTAAGAGATGCAGGAAGGCGTATTTAAATTGTAAAAAAATAGAGATGAAAGAAACTTGTAGACTAACTTGAGGATATTTTCCCACATTTCGCTGTCATAGAAAGCATGACTCCAGCCCATCTTCACAGTTCCAACGATGACATTCTGTTTGAAGACATCTGAACCCAGCTTTCTGTACATGTCCTCGCACTCTTCCAGGGGGATCTGAAAAATCCCCAGCATGAAGGCCAGGATGGCACCTGTTGCAAAGAAACATTTAGAAACACAATCAAACAAATATTAGTTTGACATTAAAACCAACCGATGACTGATCCAATCTGACAGAAGTTAGACGCAGATACAAAAGCAAAACAAAAAGTGGCAGCAGCATACCCGTGCTGACCCCACAGATGTAGTCGAAGAGCTGGTGGATTCGTTTTCCGGTCAGCTCTTGTAGTTTATGGAGAGTCTGCAGGGCCAGCATTCCCCTGTAACAAAGTCACAAACTTTACATTTTAACATCTTTTTTATTCAAAAGGACAAATATGGAAAGACGGGGTAATAGCTGTTTCTTGGTTTTTTGTATTGTTACAGTAGAACAAATTGGTTCAATGAAATTGACTGAAATTACATGAATGGATTATTAGATTAACACTGTCTGAGGCTTTATACGTGTAATATTTAAAAGACTTAACATGTTTTTGTGGTATCATAAAACCCTTTTACTTATTGTTGTTATAAAATGCATTAAAAGTGACATAAAATTGGTACCCTGCTTGGTCTGGATGCTACAGGTAGTTATGACTTCTGTTCAGTGTTTTCAGGCTGAACCAGCAGTTCAGGAAATATATACCATGGCCAGATGACACAGCTTATACTTGGATTGATAACATTTAATAGTTAGTGCTTATAAGGCTGTGAAACTGAAATCCAAACTGTTACTTAGATTACTCTGATTTGCAAGCCTGAATGGCTGAAAACAATGTTTAATTTAATCAACAAAAAAGTTCTGTGGGAAACTATGACTGACAGTGAGTTTTGTGGATAGCGATGGAACTAGTCCTCCGGTTTAAAACTTATCACAAGGAGTGAAATCAGAGCAATGGCAATATTACAGCAGTTCACAAATAAGAACAGATGCTGTTCTTTTGAAAAAGCAGTGATTACTGATTTAAGCAACAGTACTTAAAAAGAAAACGGGAGATTAGTAACAGCCCCTTACTGAAACCAGCAACAGCTGGGGGCTCTTTCCTGTTAGCAGCAGCTCATAAAATGATCAAATATAATCAGGAAAGATGTGGTGAGCACAGCTGCTCCTTCTTCTGTCTGTGAAAACTTGCTTCTCCTTCCTCACCATCTTTTAACTATAAAGTCCAACCAAAAGCAGAACCATGTGGCACTGAATTAATGTCTTTACTGCTCATAATAGTTTATATGCTACTGAAATGTTGCCTGTTAAGCTTAAACTTTTTAGATTAGTAGTGTGAAATCGAAGTAATGATGTGATAAACTTTAACAAAACTTTAATGCAATAGAGGGTAATTAGGACACATTAATGTCTATAAAGTCTTATTAGTCAGGGTTCTTTTTAAATAATTTGTTATTTAAAAAAAAAAAAAAAAACCCAACTTAAAATTGCTATGTAAGCTCCTTTTAAGTTTAGTGAATGTTTAGTGTCTTGACTACTTCGTCTTGTAGTAAGAGGGAGTTTGGAATCGAACCACCAACTTTCAGGTTGCTAGATGACTGCTCTTCCTCCTGAACTACAGCCGCCCAGGAGGCAGTTGTGCTTTTACATCAGATTACTTATAAATGTGACAAATACTGAAACACTCTTGTGCTAAAAATCTTTAAAAGAACTGCACCTTGTTCCGCCTCCGTCTATGGCCAGCACCCTGATTCCTCTGCCTTTGACTGGATCTGTGTAGCCGACCACAGCCAGAGCTTCTCTCACAGCTGCTTGAAGAGGAAGGTCTTTTGCCTGGCGCAATCGCAGCAAGCAGGGTAGTATGCTCTCCTTAAAGACACGTAATTAGAAGATTTCCCACTTGAAAAAAAAATGTAGCCAATGTTCAACCCATTTAACATTAAAATGAGTTCCTAGATACACTATTTAAAAAAATACAATACAGATAAACTAACCTTAATGGCAACACCTCGTGTTTCTGGGAACTCCAGTAGATGAAAGCTGAGCTCCTCCACTCGTGTAGTGAGGAGTTTGACATCGGCGACCCTCTGCAGACCTTTCACCAAGGCTCTGGTCCTGTTGTCTACACTTACTCTAGCTATTATCTGCAAGACAAATGAACTATGTCGGGCAAATATACAAAAATGCAAATATGAACAACTTTGAACTATAAAATCACACATTACATGTACAGTCTAATTTCCAAACTTTGAGGAAAAATTGGTGTTTTTTTTACATTTAACTAAATGACTAAGCCATTAAAATCTTAATTAACCTCTAACCTTTTCCCTTTGACTTAGAAGTTGTTGCTTTGCCTTAGCAGCTTTCTCCTCTTTGCTATCAGCCTTCTCACCGCACGGCTCATCTACAGAGAGAGCTGGAGACTTTTCTTTTCCAACTGCTAAATTTTTGGCATCACCTCTAAATTTGGGAACCAGAGGTGCG
This sequence comes from Rhadinocentrus ornatus, assembly GCA_037177495.1. Classification (NCBI taxonomy): domain Eukaryota; kingdom Metazoa; phylum Chordata; class Actinopteri; order Atheriniformes; family Melanotaeniidae; genus Rhadinocentrus; species Rhadinocentrus ornatus. Next base: position 15,789,223 of record JBAMHW010000026.1, on the reverse strand, counting down.
ATGTAGCTGCCAACAAATGCCTGGACGCTGGGTCGGGGGTAGGACAGATAATGGGTGAAGCCTTTTTTTGGAGCGGTAGCAGGCGTAGTGATAGACTGAGTTGTACTTTCACTAGAAGGGGTTTTAGGAGAGGGAGTCTCTACAGTAGGACTGACGTTTTCTGATGGTGAAGAAGGGACGGGGGAGGTAGTAGATGCTTCAATACTCTTTGCCTCTGACACAGGAGACAAAACAGGAATGTGGTCTGCTGTTCTCAGAGGGCCAAAGTGTGGTTCTGGATCAGAAACAAGATCCTCCTCTTCTTTATGCTGCTGCCTGTTTTCTCCATCTTCTCCTTGTGTGTTGGTACCAAAGTAATTATTGATGTGGTGGGACAGAGACTTATAAGTCTCATCCATGTTGGTGGACAGAGCTGCCGGGTGGAACAGCTGCATAGTTTGCTTTGCCACAGCTGAGGTAGAACTCGCTGCTGACACACTTACTGTCGAAGCTAAACTGGATGTCGACTTCTTTGTGGCAACAAAAGGCTTTTCTATAACTTGCTGCCTCTGCTTCTCTGGCTCCTCCTCTGCTGTGCTCTTGCCATCTTCTTCTTCCTTCATTGCAGTTTCAGGTGTCGAGATAGGAGCTGTGTCGTTAGAGGCTAAAGGCTCGGCTTTGACCAGCACTTTGTCAGCATTGGTACTGCCAACTGTAACATTGCCAGGCTTGAAACGGGAGAACTTGGACACGAGGTCTGTGCTGCCTACTGCCTTGGTCACACTGTCGATTGTGGTCCTGAGCCGCGACATGCGTCTGCTGATTCACTTGGGAACATTAGTGGTAAAATAACTGCATCAAGCAAATTGAAAAGGCTTTAATGATCATGTAAAGTGATACTTCATTCTGACTGGCTTCGTGCCATGAGCTATAGTAGCTTTAATTCCATTATCAGTGTTGAAACTTTCCTGAAAAAGATTAAGTAAAAATATTGTCAGAGAAAGTCAGCATAAACAAGATGAAACAAGACACGTTCATATAAAGTTCAAGCTTTTTGGTAAATGTTGCGCAGAAGAGCCAACAGAGGGCTCCATCTGACCTCCCTACTTTAGTAACCATGGAAACTCTTCAAACAGCAAACTGACACTACAGCTTTTACAACATTTAACATGTTCGTTTTCTTGACGTCTTGTATGCCTGTATTTCAATATCAAGATGGATATATATCAATGTGATCAGAATTACCCAGCAGAGTCATCTCTACTTATAAAAGCTTGTCTTGAGAAACACCGCGAAACAAAGAACCAAAGGGACAACCCCGACGGCGGCGAGACGGACAGAATCCATTGGGTTTCTGCCAAAGACTTCACACTCGAAGTGGGAAAAGAGCAGATCGAGGCTTATATCCAGACATGGGAGATCCAGTCTTCCTGGTCTCACAGTTTGGATTTTCTCTTTATAACAGAGGAGGAGCACACCACCTTCTACCATTACCGGGTCCGTTTCAGCAACGTTACAGCGCGGAAGCCGATTCGGGGAACGGCCAGCGTCTACTTCGTCGTGGAAGTTACCAAAAACACACCACAAGCTCTGCCAGTTGAGGTCCACTTTGTGTTGGAGTCGAACAGGCTTGTACTCACTCCTGGGAAAACCAGGTTTACAGAGAAGTGGCTCGCGGATATTATTAAGAGCAAGGCTTTGCTCCGAAGAACGGTGAACCTTTGAATCTAGCTGACTTCAGACACCATGCAACAGATGACTCTGTTAGCTAATAAAAAATCCTACTCATTAGTCTCTTAACCAGTTCTGCCTTGTACCAGAGACGTTGTAATGGTTATGTAACGTAACAGTATGGACTCTGTATGTATTGTTGATTGTCAACCAAAACGACACTGCTCACATTCGAAAACATTCTAATTTAAGAGGATTAATAACGTGGTCAGATAATGTTTGGAAAGCTAGCTTGCTAAACAGAAGGCTCGCAAATGAAACGTGCACAAAGCGGGCGTTAAAATAGCATCATTGTTCGCTTTGCTTATGGATGTAAAGCTAATTATTGCTTTTTAAACAAGATGAAATGTAGATCAATTGTCATCTTACCTAACGAAACCCAAACTGAAATGCTGAGCTATTTCATGTAATGTAGGGCATGTACTGTATCTATCAAGGCTAGTTGGGAAAAAACAAACAGGAAGGGAACAGGAAGTGACGCAGGGACGGGCACCCTCGTTTCAATGCTTTATGTATACCACTAGATGTCGCCAGAAAAGGTTTTTGTTTTATATCAAAAGTAATACAAGAAGGTTTCATAAGATTAATTTGAAATGTGGGAATTTAGCAAAGTACAGAGATCTGTGCTGACACATGAATAAATCAACATGGTTTTCTTACAGTAGATAGAAACTCTTGGGCAAAAACACAATTTACAGCTTCAAGAAAAGAGAAGAAATTACACATTTTTAAAAAAAAAAATCAAGTTTATTTTAAAATGTAAATTACAATCTGGGAAAGCTTAGTAGACTAGCTTGTTAGAATATTGACAGGTAAATATATCCAGTAAAAACATTATGATTCAAATAACTAAGGTCTGTTCCTGCATTATAAGTTTCTCTTTTATAGTGACATAATCAGCACTTTAGGAGCACTAATACACACCAAACCTTTAAATTTTTTTTACATTATCTGTCAATTGAAACATTTCAGCTGTCAAGACATCAGACACAAATTTCCTTGACTTCAATAAATCAGTGATTTTTACACCCTTAAAAGAAAATGACGGTGGGAACTAATTTGTTATAAAAGCAGCCTGTCACACATTGAAATGCATTCTTGAAGTAGACAAATAAAAGGAAAATGTTTCTTTTTATTATTATTATTAGGTTTTATAAAAACTGCAATATAAAATCGAAGCCTGAGCAGTATCGCCCTGTACGGGCAGACAAACAAGATGAAGCTCCCTATAACCAGCCTAAGCGAGGAGTTCATGGTCTCTCGGTCGTGGGAGCTGCTTCAATACCGGGAGTCCAGTGACCCAAAGATTGCTCAGGCTGGGATCGAGGTTAGGACAGGACGTAAGTAGAGAGCTGAGGCTGTGGGTGTTGCAGAGGGCAGAGGGTGCTTGTGGGCACAGTAGCACAAGGAAGAGCTGGTTTGGGTTGTGGTAGAACACCTCGCTATGGTAGGGCAAAGGGGAAAGA
>JBAMHW010000026.1:15744040-15785947 GCA_037177495.1 Rhadinocentrus ornatus | reverse complement strand
AGGGTAGCGCTACCTGGACACAAGCTGGGGCCTGATCAGCCCTGGCTGGGTCGCCTGGAGGAGGGGGTCTGATTGTTAAAAGACACACAAGTATGAGCTCAACTAAAAATGATGCCGATCTTCCAGTCATAGTCAAACAATGATTGTTGTTTTTATAACATCACCTGACTTATTGGCAATTGTGTTTGAAGGGCCATGGGTTGTGCTATATAATAACAGCTACTGATTGCTGTCATCTGATAATAACAATAATAGTTCACCATCTGAGAGGTCCACACATTTAACCTGTCTGTTAAAGGTTGATAGCCCACATGTGCTGGTGCATTTTCAAAAGTTTTTCACTCACATAATAATAGATGAAATGCAAACTAATGTAGAGCAATATGCTTGAAAAATTATATCTATTTGGAGACATAGTGGTGGCTTTGCAAAGTCTTACATCTGTGGAACATGTCTCTCTTGTTTTTCACTCCTGGCTTGTTCAAAGACAACATATAAAACAGAAACTAGGCATGTTTTTCTAAAAAGATCAATGCCACTGTTGTTTCCTCTTGTAATACTTTACAATAAGGAGAAGATTAATAGGTGTTCAGAAGGTGTTTTTATCACTAAAATGCTCTAAAAGGCCTCTTTCAGGCGTTCATGTAAAAGAAAGCATTATAATCAATAAATAATTAAACTAATTTGTTTGTTTTTTTAAAAAGAGAAATTTACTTCTTTCTTTATGGTGTGACTATGATTTACAAAAGTTACATGTGAAATTGCTCCAACCAATGAAACTGAGTCTCATGTAACATCTAACCAATCAGAATAAAGTTTCATGTTAAATTGTGTAACATCCTTCTTTTGTCATTGCAAGTCCACATGCTGGCGTGCATGTCTGCTAAATGCTGAGCAGACACTGGCTGGGGAGCAAGACTCGGTCCAGCAGTGTATCGGTGTGTCTGTGTTAATATCAGGATTATCCACAGAGTATTCATTAGTGATTCAATGCAACCTTTTCCTCCAGCTGTTTGTTTTTAAAATTTTTCTTACTTTCTCAGTCTTTTGTTGCCTTGTTCCAATCTTTCTGAAACATGTTGCTGCCTATAGGTTCATGATGAGCTAATATTTTTCATGAAATAATGAAATGTCTTATTTTCAGCATCTGATATCTTGTCTGTGTTCTATTGTGAATAGAATCTGAGTTTAAGAGCTTTGTAAATCATTGCTTCCTGTTTTGATTGACATTTTCCACCACTTGCCAAAGTTTCTGGAACTATGGTTGTGAACGTGATGCAGGTCCTGTGAAGGAGTGGTGACCTGTCCAGAGTGTACACTCTTGCCTAGTAGCACCTGAGCTCCAACACCACTCCATGACTCTGAATTAGATTGTGATATTTGAGCCTTGTTATTTAATTAAATTGCGTTTTTTGTCTGCACTGTCTCAGCTTCATAAAAAAATGTAATGAACTTGTCAGATGCTCACATTTAAGTCAATGTGACATCATGTAACCATTGTTGCAGCCTGAACAGACACTGTCTAACCCACAAACAGACGTGCGTGTGTGCATGACCACACCCAGGGAATCCCACAGATAAGGCTTAAAGCCTAGGGAGTCTTCATTCAAATAATTATCATAAACCAGTGGAGAAGCATGCATGGTTAAGGATGCAGTTGGCTCCTTATCCTGGTTGGTGGCTGAAGAAGCTCCAAAATATTTCATAAGTGCCCTTTAATTTATATTAAAATACTCTTTATATGTCACACTGAACATGTATCAGCTGAAATAAAAATGTTATTATGGACATTTTTCTTTTTCACAATTTTACATAACCTACAAAAACAATAAATGACTGTGAATATGCAGATATATAACCAAAACTTTGAGTGAAATGCACTTTATTTGGAAGCAGTTTGTGGTGAGATTGACCTACAATTTCATCAGTGGGATCCAGAGTCCCCTTGGCCTTTCACACTCTCCGTCCTGCCAGCACAGTATATGAGATTTCTTAGCTGCACATGAGGGTTCCCACTCCACTAAAATTACATAAAATGACTGGCACTTTGGAAAACAGGATGTGGCAAAGGAAATTCAGTTTTATTTTTTTGCTTGTGTACCCTTACACAGATTGCACCCTGCCACTTTGCCACTTGTCTATTTTGCAGTAGTGTTCACATGTTTTTAGCTTCATGCATACGTAGTGTGATGGTTGTCTGATGGTTGGAGAAATGATGAGCTGGAGAACAATATTCTTCCCAAATTTTCTACTTCAATTCACTGTTAGAATTCACTGCCACTTCAATTGTAATGTCAGCTTTTTTTTCTTCTTTTTATTTACAAATCCAAGTTCAATTACTGTTAAACCCACCCAGTATATTCACATTAATTTAGTAGTTTCTCACTCAGTCACTCCTTTAAAATCAAATAAGAAAATAAATTTTTGCTGACATTTACAAAGATCAAGGAAAAAGCACAGGCATTTGAAAATAAACTACACTCCTTTGCTTCATGAAAACACCTGCAGAATGGCTCATTGCAGCCTGATACAGATAACTGTGACAGACGAGAGCATCTGTAGTCTTTGCACTTTTAAGTCTAATTAAAGATAAATGGAATTTAAAACAGAATTTATTTGGGAGACTAGTTTAGAATGTTAAAGGTCCATTAATTTCAACAACACAGATTAAGAGTCATTTCAGTTGGATTCTTATGGGGGTCTTAGATACTATGTGTTTCATAATGCTGGCTTTCAGTGATACCCCTCCCTCCATTATTCAGGTCGACGCTGCTCTCGGTCATAGTCACCACTTCTGACGTGTAGTGCACGCAAAGAGGAGATTGCTGCCTTTTACCTATGTCAACATGGCAACATCCCAACGCCTAGACAGTGGGCAGAAATATTAAACAAAGCCTGGAGTTGGAGGATATAAGCAAAAGTCAAGAATTCACATTAAAATGGGTGGCAGCATTAATATAGTTGTGAAGGCAACGGATAAGGATGCAGCTGTGCACAAACATTTTGCTCTCATCGGGGCTGGAGTTTGTCATGTTTCACCACCTTAGTTCTTGTGTGTTGGGTTTTAATCTGTTCCTTGGTTTGTTATATTTTGATCTGGGTTTATAGTTTGGTGTTTTCAGGGTTTATGTCTGGTGATCATGGTTTAGAGTATGGGTTTATAGTTCTGGGTTTTGTCATGTTTAAGTTTTCCCTCATGTGCTGTGTTTTCTGTCCCTGGCCCATTAGTTCACCTATTCCCAATTAGTTTTCCTGTGTATATATGTCCCTTGGTTTCAGTTTTGGTTGTCAAATCCTTGTATATCCTTGTGTATGCCTGTGTGTATGTATGAGCATGTGTGTTTGGTTCATCCCTGTCCTGAGTTATTTAAAAGTAAACCTTGTCACGTGACCATTATGCCTCCTGCCTAATACTGCCTGCATTTGGGTCCCCACCCCCACCCGCCACACATGAAAGAGTTTTGGGGCTGGTCTTTGTGCTTGCAACATGTGGCAATCTTTTCTTTTTATTCGCCCTCTGGAAGAGGAGAAAAAGAAACACAAGAACCCAACTGGTCCTCATACACCTTTGCTTGGCGGACCTGGTTGTTGCCATTTCCAAGTCCTCCCACAGTTTTCCATTGAAATTACGCACAGGTTCCATGGGACAGACTTCCCCTGCCGCTCCATCAAATACTTACAGGGTGTTGGAATATTTGCCTCTGCATATATGATAGTGGCTATGACCATAGACCGGTACCATGCGGTTTGCACGTCCATGGTTTCCTTCTTGGAAGGAGCATTTAGAAGGTATATCTCCTTGAGCGCAGCTTGGCTCGTCTCTCTCACCTTCAGCTATCCACAGCTCTTCATCTTCTCTCTCCAGGTGAACCAGTATGACTGCTGGGCGACATTTATTGAGCCGTGGGGAAGCAGGATCTACATCAGCTGGATCACTCTGGCAGTCTTTGCCCTGCCTGCTGTAATTTTACTCTACTGCTAAATGAGAATATGCACAACAATTTACTTCAACATGAAGAGAAAGGCTCTATAATCAGGGCGCACAGGCACAAAGGGGGTTTCCAACGCAATGCTTAAGATGACTTTTGTTATTACAATGACATACACGCTGTGTTGGAGTCCATTCTTTGTTGTACAATTATGGTCTGCCTGGAGCCCCAGTATCGCACCTACAAAAGGTTGATCTGTCGCCCCACACACTTGTCTTTGTGGTGCAGTTTTTCTTTCTCTTTCCAGCAACTTCACAGCTAATGAAAATAATAAATAAATAAATTAACAAAAAACTCTTTGTGATGTATAGAAGTTTGTTCACATATATCTCTATCTCTGTATCCAGGTCCAGTATTTGCCATCATCATGCTGCTGGCCAGTCTCAACTGCTGTACCAACCCTTGGATACATCTCTACTATAGCTGGAAAAAAAAAAAAAAAAGACATAAAAAGAACACACCCAAGAAGAGGACATTTATGGAGCCTACATTTGTATATGTCATTTAAGGACTAAATTCTCTCAAATAAACTTGAGGTTACACGTTTGTCTTGTTTCTGTTTAAAATAAGTATTCTTTCTGCATTGGTGAGATGTGCCTGACAAACACATCTTTTAATAGGCTGCATCAGCCGTAAAACAAGTTGAGACAAAGAATGCACCAATAAGTATACCAGCATAACCTTTTTTTCAATGAGCATACCAATAACTGCACACAGCAAAAGAACAGTGAAGACACAAACATTCATTTTCATTCTAAACACATTCTAGATAAAAACAGAATCTCTGGGTACTGGTTGTAATTACTGGCACATTTGAATTTGAAGCACAAGACTATTCGAGTATTGACTATTTCAGAATATGCAGAGAATTCATCTTTGCCAATCATACTGGTATACATAATGCTCTTTGGTTTTACAGTGAGGCTTTGTTGTATGAAGTTTTTCATTGTGCATTACTTACTGGTATCTAATTAATAAATTATAATTTACTTATTCAACTTATAAATGTCATTAGGAATATTGTGTCCTGTAAAAAGGGTCTGGGAGTTCATTTTTACACCATATAACTAAGAACCAAAGTGATCTTCATAACCTATTGCCTCCTTATTTTGTTCATTTTATCCTTTTTGTTCTGTTTATTTTTTTACTCAGTACTAATTTAATATTGAAATTTTGGCTTAACAAAGACATTCAGGTGGACAATTTGGTCACTTAATAGAAATCACAGGGCATTGTTTGGCTATAGCCATGTCATGGTGTTTGTTTCCCCTCGGGATTATTTAGTCACTTTGAGCAAGGATTATTTGAAACCTTTAATGTGGGAGAGCCTGGTTTCATTCTTTGCCTTCTGGGCCCCTTTTCCCAGAATGCAGCAACCTGGAGTCATTTTAACCTGCACTTTACAAACCCGTTCATACACTCAAACACTTTGTAATGAATTCAAACCCAAATAATTAATAAGCATATACACAAGCGCAGACAGTGTCTTCAGTGTGTGAAATGAAACATATAAACAGGAACTCTACCATGAATATCACTACCTTTGAATCAAAGTCTTGCCTGCAGAAGGTAATACAGCACTGATTAACAGCACAACACGTTTTCTTTTAGTTACAAGCCCTCAAACAATGGCATAGACTGTAACAAGGCAGCCTGTGGCAATTTTTTTTTTCATTATGGAAAGCTGCTTCATATAAGATTAGGTATCTTATGTGGCCAAAAGAATAAAAAAAACAAAAAACAAAAAGAGATAAATCCTGCTGCATATTTATGCTCATGTAATTGTGGGGGTTTAAAGCAATCAGCGCAGACATGGTGGGGGACAACTGGATACACACAAGCATTAGACAATACAGTTATGTCATAATTTATACTTGTTTAAAAGAAAAAACAGCAGAAGTTTATTTCATTAAGGCATGAAAAGTAAAGTATTGTCTGTGATGCTGCATGTAGAAATATTGCAACAAAAGTTCATTAAAGTTGTAGGTGACAAACCTCTTTCATACTTTGAGTAGGATTACTTATTTATTTTAATTTTTTATGGATGAAAAATGACAGAAAATGGAGGATGCTCTAGTGAGTTTTTCTTTAATAAGATCTGTCCACATGTTGAACACTGAGGTAAGTCAGTTTGCTTGTATTTTGATGTGTCTGTTCTTTTCTCTGCTAATGCAATGTTCGTCATTACACCTGCTGAAACAGAATGCCAAAGCATGACACATCCACCCCCACGCTTTACAATTGGAGAGGGTATCTTTTCCCACAACTCTTTCACTTTTCTATACAGCAGTTATATTTCAGTTCATCAACCCATGGAAGCTGCTTCCAAAAAGGCTTGTTTAGGTGTTCATTTACAAACTTCTATTGCATAATTTTGTAGACAGAGGATGCCCTGCATGACTGGACAGTGGGACATTTATTTTTCTAATATCTGCAGTTGGGGTTTCTTTATTTGCCTTCCTACCATTGGATGAACAGCCATCTAAAGATTTTTCCAGACCTCAGCTTGGCCTCTATCCCTAATTACTTAAAAAACTGAGGAAGCAGCTGCTTTAAAGGGCTTTGCTATCTTCTGGCATGTTTTCTTCAGCTAACCCTGAGTTTCACCTCCTCTTTAGCTGCAGCCTGCAGACTGAAGGAAGTGTCAGACTTTTCTTGAAAAGCCATTTGACATCGAAGCACAATTACTCCACAAAAATCTATGTCGGGAAAAGGGGATCAGACCCCGCTTGGATGTTTTATCCCTCATGATTATTCCCGCACAAGCAATCATGTATCTGAACAACATTCTCAGCCCTCATATTTTTCATATGACACATCGTGAACTTGCTCTCAGTTCAGAGCAAGTTCTTTGTGTTGCACTTTGTTTTATTTTGCCAACGGTAGTTTTCTTTATAACATCGGTGACGCTGAGTATAAAAAAGAGCAACTCTTCCTTAGGTAACTGTCACTGTAGAATGTGATCAGACTGCCAACGAGAACAATCTGCCTACAACTAGGGACATAGTAGGGTTGCAGTGCAGTGTAATTTTTATTTATTATTTAAATTCATACAAAATCTGTCTCAGACACCTTCTACATACCCTTGGCAATGGGAATAATCTGCAGCAGGATTCTTCATTCTTTCTGTCATGAATTATGTCTGCTTGTTTGGGTTGTTATGTTGCAAGACGAAATTAAAAATTTGTTAAGATCTATACTGTCTTAAATTTTTTGCACACACCTGTAAGATGATAGAAAGCATGAAAAAGCAAGGTTCCAGCGAAGAGCTGGAGAAATAAATCATACAGATTATACAGTGCCACCATGTGGACATGTTGACACATGCATATGTTATGGAACAATGAGGTGTACATTAAATAAGAAAACAATTACATACATCCATAATCCTACATTTCAGAGCAACACAGTTGAGATGTAATCCTCTAAAATTTTTTGCTTTTCTTTTAAAACAGCACCATCCTTCCTCAAGAGGGCAATCTCGTTTTCCAGAGCATGGATTTTAGCCACACTGCTCTCCTCCCTGCGATCCAGTTCCAAGATCTTTGCATGCAAACATAAGATTTTGTTCCACAGCTGATCTCTGTCAGTGTCCGGTCTACAGTACGAGTGTTCGTAAACAGAAATGTGCTCTCCTTCATTAGGTCTGTTCTCCTCCAAAAATATATTTGAGGGTTTCTCAATTTTTTCCACAGGAACAAAGCGAATAGTATGACCCAGTGCAGCTTGGAGGGCAGCTGTTCCCATATTTTCCTCCAGGCTGGTGAAAGGGTCCAGTGCTTCGCAGCACAACACGGCCATGGTTGAGTCAGCCTGCTCTTTAGAATGAGATTCACTGAGTGGCGACAGTGCAAGGCAGGATGCCGTTGGCATTTCAGTGTCACTGCTTATCTCTGTAGTTTTTATTTCTGGAAGATTTGATTGACAAGTGATGCTGGCATCTGGCACCATAGGAAGTTCCAATGTCACCTCTGAGTGTTCTGCATTTGGTTGGACTGTTTTGCAAACTTTCCTTAAAATAAGTGGCCTCTTGCTGGAAGGAGATTCAAATTCTCTGTGCTCAGGATCAGTCTCTGAAATGCTGGGTTTGACCATGGGGCTTCTTCTACTGGTGCTAAAACATTCATCATCCTTAAGTTAAAAAGAAAATGATGCATATGAAAATAGATCAGATATACTAAACTTATTACTTGAGTTATTATAATAGAAAATATACTTGACTATGTATCACAAAAACTGGAACAACTGAAACACAGTCAATGTTCATTTGATTGCAGTAACTGTTTAAAAATCAATAAGATGATGCAAAGACATACATACATGATCATCTGCAGGAAAAATAGTGGGTACAGCTGTGTTCTTCAAATAACGGATTCCCCATCGAATATCAAAGCAATCTTCTGTAAAATGATCACTGCAGAGATACTGATGTCGACTTGGGGTCCACTCTTCTCGCTTCATGTTGTCCACCCATCTCTGAAGCCTGGGCTTGTCTTGTAAAGGAAAACTTTACAAAGAGAAAAAAGATCTAACCCTTAAACTCATAAATAGTATAATATATCATTTGAATCGTGCACCACTAATAACACTATCATTACCCAACGTCCAGTGTAAGAATGCCCCCCTAATTTAGATTTCTAACATGATACTGTTAACATCTGCTTTATGATTTTATATAAACTCTTGCTTTAAATTCAAAGATTAAAAGAAAAGGGGACTTGCAGCGAAACTAAAAAATAGATAACATACGGGTAGAAGCTAATTCTTTTGTTGTCTTGTCTTGATGTCGTTCCTCCACGATTTCGGCAAAGTTTAACAGCACAGTAGCGTGGCATATCTACTGTTAAACTACATCAAAACACCTTAAAATAGCACATTTGTTGCAACAATTTTTAAATAACAGAAAACAGGTTGTAAACGAGCACTTCCGTAGCGGACCTGACGTCAACTTAGCTGAACTCAAGATGGTTATCCATAGTTACAAACGGCTGTACATCTCTGTGCAATAAACATCCCCTCTAAAAATGAATTATATTCGTACAACAAAACTCACAAAAATGCCCATAAAAACCATATAACATAATTTGTTGAGCAAAAAAAATGTTAAGCAAATAGATCTTTATCGATTAAAATATTAAAAATAAAGCGAAGACGGAAGTTTGCATAGATTACTCTCTTGCTTCATCTGTATTCTTTTCTGACTGGCCCAAATTCTCCCGTGTCCACCAATCAGAGCTATCTAAGTCACTGTGTTAGGAAATGGACCAATAGCGTTGCGAGTCGTGGTGTTGCGGCTCAGGAATGCATTTCGCCAAACAACTGCTAGCTTTCGTTTCACATCAGCTGGAGCTGTTGGCGGTTGACAGAAGTACCCTCAGGCTGTTTGTTACCTCGTCTCCAGGTAATCTTTCTTTTCATTACATATGAAAAGTATTTGTCAGAAGTGGGGTTTCTTTTACTGAAAATAGGCAGAAGTAATTCGTGAAGAAGCTTTTCGATTGCTTAAGTTTCTAGAAAAAAAGTGAGCTATTTTCTTCAACTAACGCTTCATTGTTGAAACTGCGTAGTAAATTATGTTAATGTCATACTATTATTTGTTTTTTTTTGGATGGTAAATAACCAATTCTTAATTGTTTAGACGCTTTTGAAAATCTTCCTGTCTGGTTAATACAACTCCTATTTTCACAGCTTCGAGGTGTCAAAACCAAACCATCAGTATGGCCACAGCGCAGTCGGTGCTACTGCTAGCAGTCCATGTTTTACTCATCTCAGAATTCATCCTGGCTAAGAGAGACTACTATGACATACTGGGGGTGCCCAGAGATGCTACTGAGCGACAGATCAAAAAGGCTTTCCATAAACTGGCCCTGAAGTACCACCCAGACCGCAACAAGAGCCCAGATGCTGAGGCGAAGTTCAGAGAAATAGCAGAGGGTGGGTTATATAAATCATTTGTAACTGTCTTTTTAATGCTTTCTTTTAAATAGCTGCCCAAATACATCAAGTATTTTCCAGGCAAGCAAGAACCTTCTCCCCTAAAAGTTTCTTTTAATTTATGATTTGTTATTTGTCAACAGCAAAAATACAATAAGTCATAAGTCATTCCAGCCATTTTTAAATGTAAATCGTTTTAGCTTTCCTAAATTACATTTATCTCTTTCAGCATATGAAATGTTATCTGATGATAAGAGAAGGAAAGATTATGACCTATTTGGCCACGGTCCATCATCAGGGGAGGGACATGGAGGAAGAGGAGGAGGTGGCAGTGGGGACTATAACTTCAAGCAGCACTTCCAGTCCTATAACTTCAACTTTGATGACATTTTCACCGACTCGAACTCTTTTGGTCAACAACAGCGACACCAACATCACTTTCACTCCAACTCCCACAATCAAGCCCACCAAAAGAGACAGTTTGATAGTCACTTCCAAACTCATCGAGATGCCATGAACAGGCAGAGAAGGGAGTTTCAGCAGGGAGGCTTTGGTGGAAGACTCTTTGATGACATGTTTGAGGACTTGGAAAAGATGTTCTCCTTTAATACGCACACTTCCAGGACTGACAGTAGATTTCATGGCTCAGCGAAGCAACACTGTAGGACAGTGACTCAGCGAAGAGGGAACATGGTGACCACCTTCACTGAATGCTCCTGAGATGAAAAGAAATGAAAAAATTTGGGACACTGCAAAGTTTTTTGTCGTGGTTTTTGAAATTGAATGCTAATTTATCACATTGTGGAATAGAGAATTATTTTGTGTGGCTTTTCTAATTCTCTATACAGCCCTCTTTCAACAAATATCCAAGCTAATCTGATGAATAGCTGGTTTCAGCAATAACCCATGCACATTATTGCTCATAGGATGGTAGTAAGACTTAAGGTCATTCAGACATTTCTTTCATTTAGCTCTCATGGCTGATTCTGTTTACTTGGTTCATGTTTTGTTATAGTACAATCTAACTCCGGTATGGCCTAAGGTTCAAAGAGAATTTGAATTTTTTAGTAGGCAGTGAGACATCAACAGTTATAGGAAACAGTAATAATATTGTGAACTCTGCAGCTCTTTAGGCCATGCTATCATCTTCCGTCAAATGTAAACCTCAAAAACAGAACTTGTTTTGGTCTTGATTTGGTAAAGATTCAAAATCAATCAATACACGCAAAAATAAGGCTCTTTAGCACTTTTGTTACATCCTCACTTACTGGATTGTTTGCAGGTTGACTATCATCAACTGTTACCTCATTTTAGTGTTTTCCTCCAGAGTTGCATCTACCTTCTCTCAGTCAGGGCAGGAAATTAACATCAGTCCTATAACAAATACTGGTCAAGCTAGCCTCAAAGTAAGGTATTACTCAGCTATTTTACAGGCTGTTGTTATTTGTAATTAAAAAAAAATGTTGGGCTAATTTGCCAGTGAAGCTAAATGGTCTGAAAAGTTAAGCTTCCCAAACTGATCAGAATGTGCAATATATAGCACCTTTGCTCTATCTTTGCCTATCTTTCAAAGACAATGTTTTACAAATGCCATTGTCTAATGTCTGCACTTTGTGTGTGTGTGTGTGTGTGTGCGCACGGTATCTTTGTGTGCTGAGTGTTGATTGACTGCATAATGTTTTAATAGTAAATAAAACCTTACAAGAGCAAATTTTGGTGTTTTGGATTTAATCTCCGAGGCAAAACAAGCACTATATCAGTATAAAGGTGTTTTTTAAATGTGTTACACTAATTGACAGTATTTATTGAGATATTTAAATGAGATTCGCTGTTGTATGTAATCACTCCCAGTTACAAAGATATACTTTGGGTTGTATTAATTAAATAAAACTCAACATAAAAGCTTGGCACTGGATGCTTACTAACCTTGCAAGAGGATTCATTTTATAAATGCTCTGAGAATTTTAAGATTCCATTGTGGTACATTATGTTCAAATTTTTTTTAAATAAGCGGAAGACAGCTTTATTTCCAGAAGCCTCCAGTAGAGCGTGTACTTTCTCTAGGTTGCAAAACAAGACCATCTTAAAGGGCCCCTGAAAGGAGAAGGCAAGTTATAAAAGATTACACAATTATCAGAAGGAAGAGCACATGACCAAGTGGAAGAATCTAATTTGCCTTAAAGTGGTCCAGCTGATTCCTCACGAGATTTAACCAAAAATCGTTTTAAATGTTTGAGAGGAAAAAAAGAAAGTAGCTGCAGCACACCCAGGTCAAGCTTAGCTAATGTGGCAGATAGGGTGTCTGCCTTAAATTCTATTGTAAATTGCATAAAGATAACGTGCTGTGTAACTTCACCTTTTCAGAACAGCACTTTAGGTGTTTTCTCCTCAGAGCTCAAGAACAAAAAAAAAAAAGCTAAATATGAACCATTTGACATCCTGTTGTGCAGTTTCTGGTTTACATTACATTCTCAGTTTTTTAATGCAACATCAACAGTGTCATAAATCCTGCCTAGTGTTCTTATATGCAGAGCCTGAATTATCCTTACTTGTACTGGACTCCTACAGAATATGCTGCACAAGAAGTGACACGATGAATGAGCGTTAGCCTTGTACAGCTGTGACTGGAAATGACCAAAACTCTGCAGAATACAGAATACTTCATACATTTCTGCATAATCTATGTACAACAATAGTTTTGTCATAAATTCTTTTATTTTGGGACTTGCAGTCTGAGCAGGTGAGCAGCTTGTGTATTCTTGCTAATACACGTGTGGCGATAAAGTATCTTGAATCTTGTATTTATTTATTTAGGAAAATCAATAAATATCAGATAGACTGAGGCTGCTTTTTGGTATGCTGTGTCAAAATGCACAGATCTCGATCACTGAATTGTTGCCATCACATTTAGCTTCAAACTCCACAACTTTACTGAACACTGAAACATGACAATCCCAAATATGCACATATTTGCTAGACAATGAGGATCTCTGTATACAGATTTGTTACACTAAACCCACAAAATGTTAACATCTTACAAAATTACTAGCAGTCAGTCTGTACCTTTTTGCAATGCAAAAACACAAATAAGCTAAAAGTGAAAAGCCAAACCTACACAAAATAAACCCCACCACAAAACTCTCACCTCATTATCCCATGAGCATCTATAAATGCTGATGAAAGCACATTCAGTGGGCATGTACACACAGTTTAAACAATGAAACACAGAGTGGATAGCTCAGGTTAAGAATGATATATCCACACTGCACACAAGGTCAAAAGTGGTAAACTAGCTGTAAGCCACATAGGCTCTCTTAAACCCAAACTTTCACTGGTATAGCCAACAGAGATTAGCTTAAAGTACTGCATCCCAAGCATTTAAACTAGATTAAGTTAAACTTAGCCATTTTAAAATGGAGTACTAAGTAACTGCTTAAGACTGATGTATTGCTAAATGACCCACTTCATACTTAAGTCCACATCAGGGACAGATCTTCCGATATGTTCCTTTGGAATTTACTGGTTAGAGTTAAAATAAATTATTTTACTGATAACTGTCCTGGTCTAGATGGATTAACGCAGATTAAAACTGTGATGCTATCTCTGCCATGTTTCACACATAAAATGTGAAATAAAACATGGCATATAGTACCTATGCTGGACAGTCCTTCATTTCCTTTCTTAAACATAATATTTTTCATGTGAAGCAAATCAGTCCACACTTTACAACAGCATTATTCCTTATATATTTGATTTGGAGCACATTAAATGGTACAATATTATTTCTGGAGAGAGGTTAGTTCTATCCTTGCAGCTATGCCATATAAAGCCTTGGGGTTTTTTAATGATTTCGCATTTTTATTTTATGTAAGACAGATACATTTAGATTGTAATTAGATTTAATTACAAGCCCATTTTCAGAAAACTTAGAAGGTTTTCTAGAAATAAACCGAATTTAAATCTTTAGCCTGTTAATTCATTTTATTGTAACAAGAAGAAATACAATGTTTTCAGTGTGTTCACTGGCTTTATTGTTGCCAGAAAATGTAAACAAATCAAGATTTTGATGCCCACAGCACTTGTGAGAGGTGAAAAAAAAAAAATACGTCCACAAAAAGCTTAGCTAGCATGAAAATAAGACTGAGCAACAATATCACAGCATGGGATTCCAGAGCACCATGTAAAACATTTTCATTTAACACTGGACAATTTTGCTTTTACCACTTTACAAAATGTTTCTTGTAATTTTTCTGTTTTCACTTGGTCAATAAAAATAATAGTAATTAATGTTTTTTAACAAGTGGTTGTGATAACAGTAAATCATATAGTAACTATAGTGAAATGATCAAAACTTCAAACAGTAATGGGATAACAAACAAAGTTTTGGCATTACATACCCAAACCAAGTGGTAGAGATGGCTTAGGCAGGTTTACTTCCCACAAATTTTAGTAAGATTCATCATCGTCACTGAAAAATTCCTCTAAAAGCAGAACAAAACAGTAAGGCAGGAGTTAAAGAGTTAACCAAGTCTGCTGTTGCATCCAGATGTGAAACCTGAAACTGTGTTATGCAAGAAAGGCAAGGAAAGGCACGGCAAGTTGATTTGTATAGCTATATAACAGTTATAGCTACATCAGTTATATCAACAGCTACATATCCAGTCTATGTAGCGACACCACAAGTTTACTTGTTTATAAGACCATTCAAAGTGCTCTACATAAACCATTACAGCAGGGTGCAGAAGAAGCATTAAAGAGTACACACTTTAAATTTTTTTAATATTATTTAACAAAGACAAAAAAGCTAGAGGGAAATAAGATAAACTGTAAGAAATAATTAACAATTAAAATGTATTAATATATAGACACAAGGTCTGTGATTTCTCTTCATACAATGGCAGAACAAATAAGAGTTTACACATGGGCCAGAGGAGAGAAACTTACATGAGACAAGATCACAGCAATATTTCTACCGTCAGAATCATATAGCGATAACCCCCCCCACAAAAAACAACAACAACAAAAAAAACAAAACAAGATGTTGATAAAGACTATGAAGCTTTATTACAGCTTTAATGTTTGCTTTGCATCATAATGATAAACATTTCTGCAAGTCATGTTATGACTCAGTTCAAAATCAGTTATTAACTCAGATTTCAGCCACACCATATTTCAAAGTGTCGATGCACAGCATAAAAGCTCCTCCTATTTCTCTGTAAAATAGGCTGCCTGTCTCAACAGTTAGCAGGACAAATCAGCTTCTTTTGTAGGAGCTGCTTGTTGGTTTTTGTGCTAGACTGAGAAAATAATATCAGCAAGATGATGCCTGCAGTTACACTCAGTAATGGAGCAAAGATGCCTATCGTGGGTTTGGGAACATGGAGGGTAAGGCCATGATTTTTCAAACATTTGGCAGCTCGGAGCTAACACTGCAGGATTTAACACGCTGATCCTACCACTCACTGAAGGCTTTAACTCTCCTTGTTGCTTTGTCTTCCATTTGGTGGCATTGATCTGTTTTTATCTGTGTTGTTTATTCTTATGTAATCAATTTCCACCACTGGTGCATAAATGCAGATCAATGTAGTGACATTAAAAATGTCAATAATTGACTTGCTGCACCTCAACATTATCTGCTACAAAAGGGTAAAGATTAACTATTCACTGGACATTGGTCTCTGCCTGCTGAAATTAGGTTGTTAGAAATAATTTTATTATATGTATTTGAATGTTTTCCAACAAATTCAGGATTGAAATGAGTTGCAAATCATTGTATCCTACATTTTAGCCCTAATATCACAGCAAAAAGGTTGTAATTTAATAATTTGCTATTTACATTTGCTTAATAACACTTGATGTTTTCTCCACTTCTAAACTAAGATTCACTGCCGCAGTCAGCAGGAACAGAAAAGTCACTGACACATATTTTAAATTCTCTACATATTTATGCATTTGCACTTTCTTTGCCTTTGTAATCACATCTGCAGGCGGAACCAGGAAAGGTCAGCGAGGCTGTAAAGGTGGCTATAAGTTGTGGCTACAGGCACATTGATGGTGCTTATGTGTACGAGAATGAGGAAGAAGTTGGGGCTGGGGTTCGTGCTATGATTGACCAAGGAGTGGTGAAGAGAGAGGATTTATTCATCGTTAGTAAGGTAGGTTAAAGTGGTGGTCAGTGAACTTGCATGACCTTTTAGGAAAATGGCATGAATGAACTAAGTTTTTCTTTGTTGCTTTCTCCGATTTGCTTTAAGGTAGTTATTACCTTGACTTCCACTTGCATTGGTTGCCAGTATTTTTCAGCTGCTGAGGGCAGTAATGGACAAAGCACCATGTCTGGAACAATGGAGTCAATGGGGCATCATGAACTACATTAGGCATGCTTGTCTCACAGTTTACATTCACATTTGTTCCATATTCCTTGAATTTAAATTGCAATTCACACCCTGCTCCTCTTTTTAACATAACAAAACATGGGCTTGCTTGGTTGCAGAGATTTTTTTTTTCCTAATAATTCATCCGTGTTCCTCAAAATTGTGCTTTTTCAAATTTTTGCTAATGGTGTTAAAATAGCCCGAGTAGGATTCACTATAAATGAAAAGGGATCTAGGATATGCTAATTGGGACCCACCCACATTTGCACCTGCTGGCTAAGTCCAGGCAGTTAGCAGCTATTACCATCTTGCTCAACTTAGGGTCGAGTTGCCTTCTCACACCACATTTTCACCAAACCACTACCAGCATGTATCATTGTAAGACCTTTTTTTTATGACAACAGCGTGGACAGCTCTGCTTTGGTACAATTTAAGGGGCCGACTTCCATTTAAACACATTTGAGAACTGAATGTGAAATAACAGAAATTTGCCATATTTCATCAATAATTGGCAACCAGCTTATGGCTGGATTTCTGCCAACAAACTGAAAGGCTCATGACTGATCACTTCTTGCAACTGTTCCCTCCATGCTGGTTGCAGCATTTTAACTTCAGCGTTAGTCCTTTTTCAGCAGACACTCACAGAACTTACATACTACATCAGTGGAGAAGTGACCTAAGACACCTACCTACCTGAAATCAATCATACAGTATGTTTGGAAACGTTGTTTTTTTGTGTTTCCTAGCTCTGGTGTACCTTCCACGTTCCATCCCTGGTAAGGGGAGCATGTGAAAAAACTCTAAGAGATTTGAAACTGAACTACTTGGACCTTTACCTCATGCATTTTCCAGTAGGGATGAAGGTATGAAAACCTCTGTCATGGCCATAGGAAAAAAGTCTGATTTAACAGCTAAAAAAATAAAATAAATAAATCTATGCAAGCTGAACATTTGTTGTAATTAACTTGTCTAAGTTAGCTTGATCTCAGAGAATTAGGCTTCTTGCATCTGATCCGCAATCCAAGCCTGTACTTTGATGTGTTAATACACTTTTTTAAACTGATAAAAACTAAATATGTTGTGAGGTTATAACTTCTGTTTTTGCTTCTGCAGCCAGGGGATATTCTTTTTCCTTTAGATGAGGAAAAGAATATAATTCCTGATGACAGCAACTTCTTGGACACTTGGGAGGTAAGTAGATCATTTTCTCTATGGGTACACTCAGAATGCCGCTTAATTGCCAGCAGTGAAACTAAATAGCTATGGTTTAAAAATGTTTGAAAAGTTGTGTCTTCACATGCATTTGTCTCAAAGGCTATGGAGAAGCTGGTGGACGATGGGTTGGTCAAAGCTATTGGCATCTCAAACTTCAACAAAGACCAGATTGAAGCTTTACTCAACAAACCCGGCCTCAAGCACAAGCCTGTCAACAACCAGGTAAAAAAAAATAAAAATTTAGAGCACAATGGACATGAAAATCAAAATCATTTGGGTGTTCTTTTAGGTTGAAAGCCACCCGCTCCTGACCCAGGAGAAGCTGATCAACTACTGCCACTCAAAAGGCATCTCGGTGACGGCTTACAGCCCTCTGGGCTCCCCTGATAGACCCTGGTGAGAGAATACACTGTCCACCATCCACAGGACAAGAGAATTTAAAATGACGTATTTTACCTATTTCTAATTTTAACAAAAGGGCTGCCCCTGATGACCCTTCCCTGCTAGATGAACCAACTATCAAGGCTATAGCTAATAAGTACAACAAGACTCCAGCACAGGTAAGAAGAAATTAAATGTCTACCTCATGATTATCCTTTATTTATTGTTTTGAAAGAATAAGGCTGGAAAACATTTTGGATCATGTTGATAATGTTTAGCAAAGGAATATTGATAGCATCATCATGCTTCTGCACAAGATGCATCATACCGGGTACTAAAAGGTCACATACCCGACAGCAGCAGCACGAGTCTGTTACAAACTAGCAAACAAGTAGATATTGTGTTTCTGTGAAATCGTTTTGGTGAGTGGACACCACAGAAGCACTTGAAATGTGAGCAATTGTTTCATCTAAAAATGTTTAATTTAGAAAAGTGTGTCTGAAGAGGAAAATCAATGTTCACTTGGTAAATTACGAGACGCAGAACCAAGTGTAACAGTGGGAGACAGACTAAGTACTGTACTGTGTGGTGAACCAAGAAACATGTGATCGAACATATTTTGTGGTTCACCAAATATAGTGATTATTGATTTTTTTTTCCTCTTTCCTTTTTTTTCTATTTTTTGTTACATCCTGGTCTTCAAATATAGCACTTGTTGATAACATTATAAATAATAATTAAGGAGTTGCCCTAATTTATTTACCCTCTTTGCTACGAAGCCCCTAAATAACCTCTGGTGCTACCAGTTACACCCAGAAGTCACATAATTAGTTATACAAGAGTCTCCTGTGTGCAATATGAGTGTCACATGATCTCATGATCCCAGAGTTTGCAACCCTGCTAATCAGGGGGAACTACCAAGTAAATGGCACAATCAAGGCCAAGGAGGCCAGCGACAGAGTTGTAGAGAAGTATAAATCAGGGCTGGATTATGAACAAAATAATCTAAAGTTTGATAATCCCAAGGACCAACATTAAAATTAATAAAATGTCACCACAATAAACCTCCCTCAAACTAAAACCATGTTTCATGTTGGTTGTCTTCATACATACAGCTGTAGCTGTCTCTCACATGCTCGCCAGCTCAGTCCTGTCTAGCCCTCCTCTCTGCAGGTGGTCTTTTTGCTCTTTCTCTTTTCACTTGCTGCCTTACTTTATGCCTGAAGATTACATTATTCTAATCTCATTTACTTGTTCCTTCAATAAGGCATATCTATTGCCACCTTTCTCCTTTCTGTCCCTTGACTTCCTATCTGGTCATCTCCTCCTCCTTCTGTAGCTATTGTAGCTTTTACTTTGGTGCCCATTTTTTCAATAAAGTCTTCACATATGGTGGATGAAGGATAAAATGTGCCATCTCTGCCTTTCTGTCCATTTTTCCCATTACCATTATATGGTGATCCAAGAAGACAGTGGTGTAAAGGCCAGACAGGTTACCATGGTTTCCACAACTGGACCTTACCAATTATATAATTCTGTCAAGGTTAAAAATATCTGCATGTTTCTTTTTGATTATCCCTTCCTATCACAAACTTGATTATATAGTTTTTTAAAAAAAATATTTCTCAAGTGGGCCTCAGGTGGGGATGGGCCCGTGCCCACAATGATCATTGGATAATCCAACTTGACCCACGGTAAGGCATGGTGGTGGCAGCACCACAATGTGGAGATGTTTTTCATTAGCAGGGACTCTGAAACTAGTCAGATTTAAAGACTTCACCTAACTTGAAGGAGCTGTCACAGTTTTGCGAATATTTGTATATTTGTTAGCTCACCAAGTATAATCCCAGTCTAATGTGAAACTCATGACAGACTTATTGCTTTGCTCTTGTTTATTCCTCAGATTCTCATCAAGTTCCACACCCAGAGGGACGTGATTGTCATTGCCAAGTCAGCAACACCCCATCGCATCAAGGAAAATATCCAGGTATAACAACCCCTATCAATATATCGTACAGATAATTAAAGACTAAATAATTATGAATTATTCAGTAAAAATAATTTTAAATGTTTTCATTTGTTGCGAGGGATAAAAGGAAGCTTTCCTATAAACAATCTGTCCTCTCCATCAATAATGTCTTTGTCAAGCTTTTCTGTTTTCAAAATAATTATGCTAACGTAAATTAGCATGTGAAATTAGCGCTAGCATGGCAAAGCATAGCAACTTACTGTGTGTGAATTATCTTCTCTCGTCATCATGATGTTTGCTGGTGCAATCTTCTCCGTCCTTTATAGACTGTATATAAAAGAGCCGTCCTCTCACAAACCGGCAACCTGCGCGAAACTTTCCGAGGGGAAGGGACGGGAGAAGGGCGGAAGAACGCTCTCCATGTTTTTCACTTTCAACTGCAGTTCTGATTTGAAACACTAGGTGTCAATGCTACTTATTTTGCCTTTAATCTAGATTCAGATGGAAAATAGCTGAGACACTTCGATCTAGAAAAAAATGTATTAACAGCATAGTCTCCAGTTAGCCGGTTTTAACTATCTTTTCTTTTTCAGCTGTTTGACTTTGAGTTAAGCAAAGATGATATGAAGACCTTGCTGAGTTTGAATAAGAACTGGAGAGGATTCCCAGCACCATGGTGAGTAGAATTGAAAGACTGTGAAGAGGACAATGGAAAAAAAAGAGATACAAAGATGTTACATTATCAAGTAAACAACTTTCTAAATAAAGGATGGTCCTTGTCTTCTTTCCACAGGGCTGCAAAACACAAAGACTTCCCCTTTGGTACAGAATACTAATTTCAGACAACATGATGCTGCTGGTTTCTGGTTTAAACCTTATAAAAAAAATTTAAAAAAAAATGTGATTAGACTACAACCTGAAAAATGTGCCTAATCTGTTGCTGTTTTGTACTAAATAAAGTGTTATGTTTTCTTGAAATTAAATAAATTTAACAATACAGGCTGCATAGTTTTTATGGCTCTGATATTTCTTAAGAAGCAGTAGATGTGTGTTTTGTTCGTGTGTAGCATCAAATAAAAGTGTTTTTTTAAGCCTAAAAAACAAACAAACAAAATAAAAAAACTAAAAAAGATTGCAAAAAACAGGCCTACTGGTGGGAGAGACAGAGGGCTATTGTAACTAAAAACCAAAAGAATAACACCACATGCTCCTCACACTCAGACATGCATACACAAACCCCAAAATGAAAAAAAAAAAAAGGTATTCACAAATTAATAGAGAGCCAGATCCCCAGCAGTGGCCCACCATTAATTTAAAAACTATTAACTAAAAGCTCCAGAGGCAGCACCAAAGTTAGTAATGAGAAATAAATAATAATAAAATACTGAGAAATATATATAAAAACAAACCAAAAAAAAAAGACTACAAAGAAAATAGTAGCACGCTAACAGCAAGACAATAAAAAACTAAAGTTAAAAAGTTAAAAATGAAGAAACATCAGGTTAAGTAGGAGTATTACAGTAGGAAGAAGTCTTATTTCAGTTCTGCTTAAATTCCAATCCCTTGTTTGTCACCTTTCCAGGAAATGTGCTAAAACCAAGAATAATTGTTCTTGTTTTGTTTTTTTCTTGAAAATGAAGCAAACCAAAGAAATGCATTTAAAAAAAGAGACTTAAAATACACACCTTGCTGAAGACAAAGTCAACCTGTATGTGCTGCAGGTCGTCTCAGGGTCATGGCCCTAACCTTTTAATAGCAGACTACCAGGCCAAGGCCCGAGAGGCTAAACTGATGAGCTGGTAATACTACATTCGTATTAGATAAATGAGACTGAAAGTGAACACTATAACCATGCCAAAGGTTGGGGGTGTTTGAGAATGTAAAGACATGTTTTTATGGGTGGATTAGGACATCACAGCAAGAGCTTTCCTACTTTCATCTTCAGGACTATGGACATGCATGCTGAACAATGTTTCTTGAACAACAATGTTTACAATTATAGCTACAACTTATTATCGGTCTTAGATGGTGGTATCATCTCCAGCTACAATTGTATTTATCCTGTCATTCTGAGATTGGTGTGGATACTTTAAGTACAGAATGGTCCTGCCTGATTGTAGTTGACATTTGTGCCTTTTTATAGGAATACAGGAATATTACTTACTTAAATTTATTTTTAGTAATTAAACTTAAAAAGGTAAACTAATATATCATATAGACTTAACTGCATGCAGAGTAAGAAATTTCAAGCATTTATTTGTTATAATTTTGATGATTATGGCTTACAGTTTTTTAAAACCCAAAAATCAAAATCTCTGGAAAAGAGTCAATGTTGTTGCCTCTAAGTGCCAGACCCTAATCAGCTAATTAATTCCAAACACTTGTGAAGGACTTCAGAGCATTTAAATGGTCTCTCAGTCTATTTCAGTAGAATTCACAATCATGGGGAAGGTTGCCGACCTGACAGTTGTGCAGAAAAAAATATTACTGAAACCCTCCACAAGGAGAGAAAGCCTCAAAAGGTAATTCCAAAAGAAGTTGGATGCCTTCAAAGTGCTGCATCGAAGAACATCAATAAAAAAGAGAAAAGTGTGGAAGAAAAAGGTGGAATGACCAGCAGGGCTGACCGCAGCCTGGAGAGGATCATCAGGAAAAGGCCATTCAAAAATGTGGGGGAACTTCATTAGGAGCGGACTCAGGCTGGAGTTAGTGCTTTGAGAGCCACTTTGTCGTGTTTCTCTTGTCAAGCTGCTCCTGAACAAAACATGTCAGAAGCATCTTCTCTGGGCTAAAGAAAAAATGTCTGAAAAGGAGTTCAAAATGCTCCTTTTTGATGAGAGCAAATTTTGCATCTCTTTTGGAAATTAAGGTCCCAGAGTCTGGAGGAAGAATGGAGAGGCAACAATCCGAGACTCTAAAAGTGCAGCATGAAGTTTCCACAGTCTGTGTTGATGTGAGGAACCATGTCATCTGTCGGTGTTGGTCCATTGTGCTTTATTAAATCCAGAGTCAACACAGTCGTCTGTCAGGAGATTTTAGAGCACTTCCTGCTTCCCTCAGCAAAATGCTGTTTGGAGATGCCGACTTTATTTTTCAGCAGGACTTCGTACCTGCCCACATGGCCAAAAGAACCAGAACCTGGTTCAATGACCAAGGGATTACTGTGCTTGATTGGTCAGGAAATTCTCCTGACCTGAACCCCGTAAAAAATCTATGGGGCATTGCCAAGAGAAAGATGAGACATGAGACGAGCAATGCAGAAGAGTTGATAGCTGCTATGAAGCATCCTGGTCTTCCATTACACCCCATTTGGGTTTTAATGATCTGCAAGCTATAATCATCAAAATTATAATGAATAAACGCTTGAACTATCTCACTTTGCATGTAATGAGCCTCTATATTATTTTCTCCTTTTAGGTTGAAATACTGACATAAAATAAGTTTTGATCACACTCCTCAGCCTCCCTGGTAAGGTCTATTCAGGGGTCCTGGAGAGGAGGGTCCGTCGGATAGTTGAACCTCGGATTGAGGAGGAGCAGTAGTGTGGTTTTCATCCCGGTCGTGGAACAGTGGACTAGCTCTACACCCTTTTTGGGGTTTTGGAGGGGGCATGGGAGTTTGCTCAATCAGTCTACGTGTGCTTTGTGGACTTGGAGAAGGTGTTCGACCGTGTCCCGCGGGGGCTCCTATGGGGGGTGCTTCAGGAGTAAGAAGTGCACCCTCTTGTACGAGCTGTCCAGTTTCTGTACAACCAGAGCCAGAGCTTGGTCCGCATTCCTAGCAATACATCAGATTTGTTTCCAGTGAGGGTTGGATTCTGCCAAGGCTGCCCTTTGTCACCGATTCTGTTCATAACTTTGTTGGACAGAATTTCTAGGTGCAGCTGAGGTGTTGAGGGGATCCGGATTGGGTCTCTGCTTTTTGCAGATGATGTGGTTCTGTTGGCTTCATCGGGTCATGATCTTCAGCTCTCGCTGGAACAATTCCCAGCAGAGTGTGAAGCGGCTGGTATGAGAATCAGCACCTTCAAATCCGAGACCATGGTCCTCAGCCGGAAAAGGGTGGAATGTTTTCTCCAGGTTGGGAATGAGGTCCTGCCCCAAATGGAGGAGCTCAAGTATCCCGGGGTCTTGTGCACAAGTGAGGGAAGGATGGAGCAGGAGATCAACAGGCGGGTCGGTGCGGCATCTGCAGTGATGTGGAATCTGCATCGGTCTGTTGTGGTAAAGAAGGAGTTGAGCCAAAAGGCATAGCTCTTGATTTACCAGTTGATCTACGTTACACATAAAAGTGGCTATAATGAGTTTTCTTTGCAGGGTGGCCGGGCTCTCCCTTAGGGTCAGAAAACTCCTTTCCCACCAGGAGGAGATCCCGGGGAAGAACCAGGACACGCAGGACGGACTACATATCTCGGCTGGCCTGGGAACACCTCGGGATCCCCCTGGGTGTGCTGGCAATTGTAGCCAGGGAGAGGGAAGTCTGAGCTTCCCTGCTTAGGTACCTGACCCTGCAACCTGACTCTGGATAAGCGGTAGAAAATGCATAGATGAATGAAATTAAGATTTAAGCAATATTCTAAGTTTTTGTTTAACCTGTTTATACATGGGATATTATTTATCACCTTTACTCTCTACTGGTGCTGTATTATACATCAGGAAGCCCGATTAGTCACCTTCACAAGGAATAACCTGCTAGGATCATGTGACCGTGGAATGAACAACATAGCTACGTGTGTGTTATTTCCCCAAACAATGTGCCAAAATCTCTTCTGTATTCTTTCTTGTATTGAACATCTGTAGTTTCAGTACTGCAGACCAAAATCTCAAGCTTAGTTAGCACATGGTTCTTTAAGAATTTCTATCACCATATTTCCTTTACCTCATGTTTTACCAATGAGTTCAAGGAAACCAGTTTAGGAAAAGATAAAAGGAAAAACTTTGGGGGTAGAAGTTATTTGGGTCATCGTCTTCTAGTTTTCAAGGCTACAAAGATTACATGCTCTTTTTGTGGTTGTGTTAGCATTAAGTCTGAATCTGGATGTCTTTGTGTCTTTCCTAAAGAAGTTAAATTCAACAAAAGTGGGTTAAGCTTATTTGGAGACATGTCAAAAATACCTAAGGGCATTTTTGTGCAATATTTTTCACTTCAAAGCTCAGTAAACTTGTATACACATTCACCCACAGGACTTTATTGTAATGCTAAAGATAAAGGAAGTGAAAGTAGCAACCATTTATCAGAGTTAATACACATGACTACAAAGTGCCATTAATGACTCATAAGGCAAATCAGCATTATGCAACGTGATTAAGAAAGAAGTGTTAAGAATCTGACCATATATAACTTTAGACATAAAGACCTCCTCCACAGTCATGAGAACAAAGCTCACCATGCTGTGGGAAGAATAGCCGGTCTTCAGAGAAATCAGAAGTGCATCTCAGTGTTAATTTTATGCTACAACATAACAACTTTGTCTTATCTTTGGGAATAGGCTCATCATGAGTTCTTTTCTCCTCCAAACAAAACTGTTTTTGTAACCTGATAATTCTCAGAATCATCTGTTAATCTAAAAATAAGTGATATTTACTGCATATGGTACATTTTTTTCTTTCCCTCAGTACATAATGCCATACTAAAAATATAACAGTAAAAAACATCAACTCAATGCACAGCAAGATGGGAAAAATAAAGAAGATCAAATTATTCACTCAAACTAAAATAACACAAAGATCTTAATCTAAAATGATTATTTTAGAGAATCTAATTGGGTATAAGTAAATTTGTGTGTATGTAAAACTTTCCAGGGAACAGATGAAGAAAAATCTGTTTTTCCTGAGAAATATAAGGTTAAGAAGCAAGCTCTGGCACATGTGGAAAATCAGCTTGTTTTGTTTTAGAATTCAGCATTGAATGGATAGTCCTTGTGCTTCAAGCCCCTGTAGAAGACAAAAAAAAAGGGGAAAGTCAAACAAAGCTTGCCTAACATGCAAGTTTTACAATGTTACAAGCTAAATCTATATAAACTCAATAGTCTCACCAATGCATTGGACAGGCTCTCCAGTTCCTGTTGAATCCCAAAATAGTCTTCATTTCCTCGTCAGACAACTCAAAGTCAAACACCTGTAATCATTTTAATTGATTTAACGTTCCAAACTGTATAAAGTAAAGCAGAATAAAAAGCTTATTTAAAAAAACAACTGCTCAACTGATTACCTGGAAATTCTCCTGAATGCGCTCTGGAGTGATGGACTTGGGGATCACAATCACATTTCTTTGAATGTGGAAGCGGATGAGAACCTGGCGGGAAAGAATACAGACTATTAACTAGGGCTGATAAAATTAACATGTTAGTGCAAGGACATTCATTTGTGGAATGAACACATTCATTTTTTTTCTCTCTGAGGGCTGCTACTCAGTCGTTGGATCTGACATTCTTGTCTGCAGTTGGTGGTGGTTATGCACCAGCTCATTGCGTGCCAACCAAGAAGAAAAGGAAGAAGAAGTAGAAGAATAAACCCATTGGCATTTAGAGTAACCTACAATTTTAACACCAGGTATGCATTTTCTTAGTCTGCAATTTTAGATTTAACACCCAGCTTTTGGCATACATTTATGGTCAATAATGATCAGACCACCCGTTTCTCTTTTGCATCTGAATTAATGCAAGTAAACAATGTCTTTCTCTGTGTACCTGAGCAGGTGTCTTTTTGTGCTTCTCCGCTATGGCTTTGATTTGGGGATCCTCCAAAAGAGAGGGGTCATCTGGTTTTGCCCTGCAATTTAAACGCAGTTATCCAAGACTTCTTACAGCACACATACATGGATGTGTCTTCCACTAAATGTGTAAATCAAATAATTATCAGTAATACAAAGCAATCATTTCTAAAAGATAAATAAACAAATAAAAAAACTTGCTAGTACTGTTATTTACTGCTGATCCCATGACAAAAATATGCCACAATAACAAACGACATAGCCAAAGAGGAACAACAATCACATGTTGAAACTAACCAAAGAGATCCTACAGGCAGCACTTTATTGGTGAATGTTGAAACGACACACTTTTTGTTTGTGTGTATTTTAGACAAAATTCTGATTGCTTACTAACCATGGCCTGTCAGGAGATCCTAGGGGGCTGTAAGCAGTAACTGAGATGCCCTTAGAGTGGCAGTAGTTGATCAGCTTCTCCTGGGTCAGGTAGGGGTGGCACTCCACCTGGCAGGAAAACAAACAAACAAACCAAGTAAGCAAGCAGTCTACACGTGTCATGTCATATAAAGCCTTTCACTGACACTCCACAAATTATTACTACATATAATACCTTCACTTCTGTTATTAAAGTTGTTGCTGTGGGCAATGTGAGGACAATGTAGCTGTCGTATTTTAGAAATCAGAGTTGCATATTGTTATTTTTACACTTAGCAATACTGTGTTGATGCAAGGCACATATTTATCTAATAAGTTTCTGTTTTAATGGATATGTTTACTATTATTTAATATATCCTATGTTCTGTGTTTTGTGTGTTAATGAGAAATGGTAGAATGAAAATGATGCTTTTATTTTATAATGATAACACAAGCAGACAAGCAGGACACTGATTGTGAGCTATGGCTCCAAGAACACAAACAATATAAAGTCAGCTCAGCTAAATACTGGAGCCTGAGGAAATCTGCCTTGGCCCATTGTGACTTAACAAGACATTTATCTAGCAGTGCAGACTGGAGGAGATGGATAATTAAAGAATTTTGACCTTTAAGAGCCATCTGCTTAAAATGTATCCATTTCCCTGCTTTGTAATACTGTTTGATCACATCAGTCATATGTACAACAAGCGCTAGCTTTATCTTCTGCAAACATTTGCTGAGCAGTCGAGACACACGTCATGAGGAAAACTCAGGTGTACCTGGTTGTTGGCAGGCTTGTATTTGAGTCCTGGCTTGTTGAGGATGGCTTCGATCTGATCCTTGTTGAAGTTGGAGATGCCGATGGCTTTGACCAAACCAGCATCCACCAGCTCTTCCATCCCCTGACAAAAACAAACCATAAAAAAGAAACTATTTTAACTAAGCGTTATCTATGTTCAGCTATACGCTTATACATACCAAATCAATTTTGTGCCTCCCAGCACTGCCACAGGGGGGCATAAAGTAAGCAGTTTATTTTAGATAATGATTACAAACAAACAAAACAAAAAATAATTGAAAATTTCCACTGCTGCTTATATGTATCATCAAAGTGGCTGTTAGAAAAATAATAAAATCAACGCTTTAAAAGAGATTTTTTTTCTCAAAAATCACTTTATTCTATGTCTCATTTCTCTAAAATAAATTGTTTGTACAAATAAAATGACGAGAGGAAAAGGTCTAGGGCAGGGGTGCCCAAGTCCGGTCCCAGAGATTTACTATCCTGCTACTTTTAGATGCATCTCTTCTCCAACATAGGTTATTTAAGTGTGTTGGAAAAGAGTTGCAGCTAAAAGTTGCAGGATAGTCGATCTTGAGGACCGGCCTTGGTCACCCCTGGTCTAGGGATATTCTGAGAAATTAAGAGGATGGACTGCTCAACCGCCACCTGACAGGATATCCAGTGCAAGGAGGATTTTTTTTGTCATATTTTTGTTTTCCTGATGCCTACCTACAAGTTTTACCTGTGTTATCTGTCAAAGTCTTACCTCCCATGTTTCCAGAAAATGAGTACTGTCATTGATCGTCTCTCCAGCACTGTCCAAAGGAAAAAGCTCACTTCCAGACTGTAACATGACAAAGGATTTAATAACCCTGAAGCTAACAACATATTGTTATGACTTTCACTTTATGATAAAGGCAGAGACATATTTCATCAGAATAAGAGCAGCATTCCCACCTTGAAACCCATGGGCCAGTGCACTAGATATAGGTCTAGATAGTCCAGTTTAAGGTCACTGAGAGTCTTCTCACAGCCTTTTCTCACCATGGACTTCTCATGGAAAGTACACCATAACTATAAAAAGTGAAGGACAGAGGCCAGCATTCAGGAATTCACCTTTACAGACATGTTGCAGTCCATTATGTCATTTTGTACACAAAAGTAAAAAGATGCACACATACATAGCTTCTGACCTCACCTTGCTCACAATGAAAAGATCTTCTCTTGTGACCACACCAGCCTTTATCATGGCCTGAACACCCTCACCCACTTCTGCCTCGTTCTGGTAGACGTACGCCCCATCGATGTGCCTGTAACCAGCTGAAATGGCTGCTTTCACTGCCTCTGTGACCTTTCCAGGAGGAGACTAAAAGACCAGAATGATAGGTTGTTAGTATTTAGCAAAGACAAGTACTCTCTAGTCTTGTGTAGGATGCTGTAGAGGATGCTGGAAACAACTCTGATCCCTGACACAATGAAGTGCTTAAAATTACTCCTGTATTAAGATTTCTTAAGAATAGAATAGCCAAGATCTTGTAGATGAATAACAAAAATGGCTATTGTGGTTTAGTAGAAATACTTATGTGCAAATTATTGCAATGTTTGCAAAATGTCTAAGCTCTGACACAAAATAAAGTAAAGAAAAAAGCTGGTGTATTAACCTTAAACCCTAGACAGTTCATTTGGAGGACATCTAGAACAGATTACGCTAATCTGTATCAATAATGTCCATTTCGAGACCTTGCCTAAATTAGATGTACTCAAATTAGCGCTAATTTTGCTTTCCTTCAGTTTACCAGGGTTGAACTTTGCAGAGATAATGTTCACGTGTTGTACTATTATAGAAATGTAGAGTTACAGCTGCATCGTTCCAGAAGGATCAAATAGACCTTCTGGTTGGAGAGATTACACTAATTTCATTAGAGATACTGTATGTATTTCTACATGGGCACAGCACTCAAAGGGTTAAGGTTACTTCATAACGTAAATTCACTTAAAACTTTCATTTAACAAGTGATCTGTTCTGAGTTGTGTTGTTCATAAAAAGGACAAAAAGAACTGTAAATGCCAAACATCCTTCTGGTATCAACCTTTGAACATACGTCCTGATAATCAAACATAAATGAGAAGAAAAACACATTTTCTAACTGGAGAGGTTTTTTTTTCTTCTTCTTCTTCTTCCTTTAACTGTGAAGAAGACGGAAACAGTCTCGTAACTGCATTTAAATACGCAAAAACCTCGCCGTTTCTTCAAAATAGGCTTTTCAAACTTAATGACCAATCGTAACAACCATGGATTACAAATAGAAACATGATTTACTAGTTAACAGTGATCGGAGGAGCTCTCCCTGCAGGGCTGCGTCGGCTTTGCAAAGGCTTGTTTCTAGAAAGCAGCTGTATTTTATGCATTAGCCACGGCTGGTACCTGCTCTATTTCAGGCCCTAAAGCAACATAAATGTTACAAATCAAATTACATTAAGTCTACTTTCTTAACACACTAAGACGTGGGCTATTGCTTCGTCTAAACTTTGTTCTTACACTCCGGTCACGCTTTGCTGGCAAAATGCCCAGTTAGCTTAATAGATGAAGTATTAACTTCAACAAGGCAGGGCTATGTAAGTCGAAACAGACGCACCTTCCATGTGCCCAGTCCCACGATGGGCATCTGTGCACCAGTGTTTAGCTTCACTGTTGTTGCCATTGCTGTTGAGGACGTTTGAAACCTGAATGTGGATAAGAAAGTCGGGTAGCGAAAGCAAATGCGGAACACAGCAAAGAACGAGTGCGTCGTCGGTCGACTAGTGATGCCTTTAATAAGATTAGGAACTGAGGTCACAGCAGCCACACGCGCTCCTGTCAATCTAGTAGTTGGCAATAATGGTAAAATCCCCTTGAAATAACAGGAGTGCACAACAAAGGTATCATGCACTGAGCAAAGTGTCGCAGATTTGCTCAAATTTATACAGATTGGGAGGATTTAACAGCTTGTTCTGTTCTACACGTTCTGCAGAGATCCTCCCCAGCTTTGTGTGTGTGTCTATTAAAATACAAAAACAGTGTATCTTTCTGTACCAGACAAGCGTAACAATCTTTAAAACTCGGCAGTTTCAATTGTACATGAATGTTTTCAAGAATTTCGGCCTTGACTTAGTCTGGGGACAAGGAAGCAGTTTTTCTTTACAGCAGCTCCTAACAGCAAATGGATCATTTGTCCACACAATCTGAATCGTTCAAACAACGTTGAGAAGTATTAGTGCCATGTACCATGAAGATATCTCCAAAGGGTTCAAATTGCATTACTTAATAGATAGAAAGTGGAGAATAAAATCTTTCTACAAAAGGTGCAACAGTATTTTAATTTCAGCTCCTTAAATAAAAAAAAAGCTTGAAAAAACAACATCGTACTTGTGAATATTTTTGGCTCAGGTGTCTGAAATAAAAATTTAACAACATGCAAGCAACATCCAATGTTGTTACTTATAAACAAATGTTTTAAGACCTTTTTAAGACAGTGTTAAATAAAATTTAAAATGCAGATCAAATTAAAATCCAATTAACATATTTTCTTTTATCACCTTGCAATCTTTTCAGTAATATTCTGATTTTATAAATTGGCTAAATTAAACATTTGCCCTGTCTCTTTAAAAACTTTGTTTATTCTGCTATTAAACCACTAGAGGGCACAATTACACTTTCCATACCTAAGAAATGGTCTCCTCAAATCCCCCAGCTTTGACTTAAAAGTAATATAATCACATATTTTAATACATTAGCTAATACGGTTGGTAATTACAGTAGCTGTACTGACTGATCACTTTGATTAAGGCTAAAAAATATCTCAAGCATTCATCTAATTCTTTATTTAAAATGAATCAGTAGAACTGCTCTTTCAACAAGCTTTGGGTATGATGTAAAACCAGCACATTGAGCATATAAAGATGGAAAGAGTGTGTTTAAAAGTTATGTTTTTCATGAGTATTTATTACTTTAAATACAACCTTCTTATGGGATGATGCTTGAAGACGTACACCATTGTGCATGTACAGACCAGCCTTAAACCTCAAGAGACAGCTGAAAGGGAGAACCCATACAAGGTGACTCGTTTTGGCAAAATCAGATAAAACCTCACAGACCTTTAACTGAGTCATTCAACATTCTGCGCAGAAGATAAGAAAAAGAGAAGGCAGCCATATAAAAAGATAAAAGGAAAAAAATACAAAGGTAAAAGTTATGGGAGCTAGCAGCCACTGTGTAACTCACAATGGCTCTCACTAAAGTTTGTGTCTCTTCTGATCTTCTCCCTGCTGGACGGCTGCTTTTCAGGCCCTCTCTCCTCTGATCTAACTTCAGACACTGGAGGGCCTTTTGACAACCTCCAAACTGTCAAAGTACCCCAGGAATCAAACACCGCCGCATACTGTTGGGATCAAAGAGTCACAGGTAAACCAGACGAAGACACGGCCACATACAATTGCTACCTAGAAGAGGGGCTTTATTTCAGAACCCCCCTTTTTTTTACATCTTCAAGTTGATACCATTTCACTGTACTGAGTGCATTGATTAGAAGAAAGAAAATGGAAAACAAACGTGCATTTGAAGATACAACAGAGGCCCCATGTAAAACCAAGTACCTCTCGAGGAAACTTTTAGACAAAGAGTATAGACTTTAGGTGAGGTCTGTGTTTCAGCACGTACATTTCGCAAGCAATCTAAGAGACAAGAGGACAAATCTTCATAGATGAGTGGAATGGACAGGGGGAGGATCATGGTGTCACAAATACACAGTTCAAAATGAGCTGCCTTTTCCTCCTCCATTATGTGGCCATAATGAATGCTCTGTGCAGCTGGCAGCGTCTCGCTTTTCCCTGCTTCTACATAAGATCAGACACTCCTTCAGTAAGTCGTAACCTGTCCTGGGGAGATCAAACACCGCATTTCATTTCATGGCATTTGCTCCACTCTCTTTGCCTTTTTCTCTCCAGTTCATGTCTCACCCTCCAGACTCGGCTTTGCTGTCTTCTTCTCTGTTTCTGACACAGCGCCCTGGGTCATATTCTCCATCCTTAATTCTAATGTTGAGTGTCAGCTCGTGCTGAGTTCACTCACACACTCACATTCTGCACTTTCTGGCTGTTGAACAAGAACAGGATCAGGGAGAGAAATCCTTACGTCATAAGTAAATCATAATCATTTGTCAAGTGCACAACATGTTTTTAAAGGCAGGGAAGATTATTAAAGCTGATTTTGTTTAAAGGTAACATTTAGAAATAATTCCACTGATATCTCAATTAGGTGGACAGTCTAATAGATTTAGTCCAACTATCTGATAATCCTTTTTAACACAGTTGAAACTAAAAGTGTCTGGTATTTGCTTTATTTTTAGAGTTATTTGGCAGAATGTCAGTAATATGACTGCATGCAAATAATAAGTCAGAGTCTTTCAGAGGTGAAGGTTGTAGGCGCTCCGATTAAAGGTTTCTCCATGTAAAATTTAAAAATAGTTTAACTGTCTACAGGACATGAAGTCATTAAATGATTTTGAGAAACCAAAGAAATGTTTGAACACAAAAAGTAAGGCTGAAAGACAGTACTGCATATCTGTGAGTTTTGGATGGTACTGTGTTATCTGTGGGTGAAATCAGTAAAGGCAGGTTGTCATACAACCAATCATAACGAGAACCTAAATGGCTTGGGGCTTTTGTCAAGGAGCTAGATAATATTTAATTTTTTTCTGGTCTCAGGATTCTTGAATGTATGAAAAAAAAATGTCTTCATGTTAACACACTTCTATAGGATGTGGCTGAATTAATTTGTGCCTGAGAACATGTGAAACAGAGATTAATGTTTTATTGCTCTGATTCCACTGCTCAGGCACAGTCAGGCTTGTCTCTTATTCAGGTTGGAGTTTGCAAGTTGTGCCCTTTCAGCTGATGGAAGCTGCATGAATGGCTGAGTTTGAATATTGTGCTTACAAACTGGGATAACTATTCCTGCAACACAACTTGAATGTTCACAGATTATTTTAAACTACGACGATAACTAATACAGAATGACTGAAATAAGACAATTTGTCAGGAATGCTTGACCAGTCTGTGCTGCAACCAGTGTAGTTTCTGGGCTAAACTATTTTCACAGGAACTCCTCCTGCAGTTGGAATAAAGGCTGCTGAGGAAACCAAACTCAAATTTGCCTGCTTGAACTGTACCTAAACACCCTGAAAACAAAAAGTTAGCATTTCTGCAAATCACAGAATAAACTTAGCCTTTCTGAGCCTTTGATGTTGAGGCCTCGGTGCCAGCAACTGGCACAGACTTTGACCTTTGTATTTCTCAATGTCATATGATGAACTCCAAATGGAAAAAACTGAATAAAGCAATCCAAGACTGATGAGCAGCATTGGTTTGCTGATGTCTTTCCTCCTTGGCGTTGTTTTAATGCACACCTAAATACACCAGAGTCCCAGAACTTTGCCATTAGAGAGGTGTTCACATTAGCAGATGATGATCAATGAAACAAGGATGTAATATGTTATCTTATTAAACAGTGACATGCAAGAAAGAATCAAATGTTTTTTAATGACACTAAATGAGTTGAGGCAGTTTTAATGAAACTTTAATGCTTAAGTTCCATACTGGGAAACTATATTAGCTGATCCAGCTTCAGACAACAGAAGACTTGTGCATCAGAGCTGGCGTGTAAATGCTCACATAGCGTTAAAATTGTGTTAAGGCCCTGCTAAAAGAAGAAAGACGAGTTTTTACTACCACCAGACGACTTGTCTGGGTAATGTTACAGAATCTGTAAAAGAGCTTCTATATGAAAGTTACCTTAAAGAACCTTTGGAAGATTTTTTCTGTGCCAATTTTATAGACACTGTTAAGGTCACATTCCTGTCTGAAACGACAAAACTTTCTTTATCTGGTTGCTAATCGTAAGCATCAGTTTAACTTTTCACTGGGTAGATCATCCTAATCAGGTTTGGATCCTAAACATACACATTTTTGTGTATTTTCATTTGCACTGAGATACAGGAATTTGCTCATAACTTCTGCCATGTCTGTGAACAGGGGTGTCTCCTCTTCGGCCCCTCAGACATGGTTTGGTTTTTGGCTTGATTAACCACTTAGTTCAGTCTCTCAGACACAAGATTGCAGGGAAAAAGCAAGTAATGAAGTGCTTTTGAATTTGCATTCCTGAGAGCTTTTGCAGACGCCTTGATTTCAGTCTGCGTTCGCTGTTTGTTCTCTGTCGAGAGATGGCGGCTATTCTAACGGTAACACGTAACAAGTGTCCATCCAGCCTCCTCCATATTGCTCCCTCATCAACCTAACTGCCAAGAACAAACACAATCAACATGCATGTGAAGGGGAAATTGGAGGTTTTCTCTTTCAAATCGCCCCTGATGGATTGTTCATCATCATCATTATTATGCAGATTAGCGTGACCGTGAATGAAATATTGGAGGCCTTTCCCTTTTAAAAAAATGCCACTGTTCCATAAAGCTGACCAAAAACACTTGTGTGTTTTGTTCTTACAATCTGTGCAACGCTGATCAGTTATAAAGAAACTGTCTGAAGAATATGAAATTAACAGCATTCAATCTGCACTTGAAAGTCAAGCTTTTTTCCTTTTTTTTTTTTTAGTATTGCCCTTGACAACAAAGTACAGCTGCTTGCTGCATTATCAGGTGGAGTATCTATTGTAATTTACTAGGTAAGTACCTTGTTTTTTGTTGAGAATTTCCAAAAAAAACAACAACCAAACTTTAAAGACAATCAAGTTAGTAAAACAAGACAAGACATAAGGCTAATAGCTTTTATGGTGTCTTTGTTTTCATCTATTTGACTCATTTCTTGTCAATCACGATTATGTCACAGGATGACTTGCCAGAATCTGTGTATATTTCTGTCTCGGGGAGAGAGAGGGGGGGTGTCGACGTAAAAACTTCCCTTTGCACCCTGCTCCATGGGTGCTTAAAAAAGAGGAAACACAATTTGGTTTAAATCTGGGGCCCTTTCACTAGTTCATGTTTCCAAGAATGAGTCAAACATAAATGTGGATCATTTGAAGCTGGGCATTGAAGCGGAAAAACAGACGACAAACATCAGGTAATTGAAAAATTTAAGAAATATTTTGTGCTGGTGTTTCACTCTGGTATGCAAATACTATTGCTCAGCAGTCTGTGCTATGCTTATACTTGCTGTGTAATGTGTTGGAGCTTTTCTTGCTGACATTTGTGATAATGGTGAAGGAAGCCTGTTATTTCTTATCTCACTGATTAAACAGGAAGTTTGTTCACTGGGAGGCGGGAATGTTTTGGGATTAAAATAACACTCCATCCCAATATAATACGTAGAGTGATCCAGACCAAAAACAAGAAAAAAAGGTTAATTTCTAGTAAGTTTTAGTGTTAAATGTTAAGTTTTTTATATATCAGATTTTAAAAAAATTCAAGTAAAATTTAAGAAGTGGTTTTGAGTTACATAAATAAAGAATATTAACGTATCAGGAGACAGTTCTGAATTCTGTAGATGACACTAATGACAACTTGACCATGAATCAGTAGCTTGTTTTATTTTAATGAAATATTTAATACAAATTACAAAGTTCCAGTCTGAGCTTTCTTTCTAAAAATCTTTGTTCCCAAAAACTTCTTTCTTTTCCTCTGATTGTTTTTCAGGATATTTTCTTTCCACAGCTCATGCTATGTTGCCTTTCTTAAAAAGATGCTACAAGCTACGTAAAGTCTCAGAGTGTCCTCTGAGTCTTTGCGTAACTTTAACAGCGTCTTGTTCCAGCGTGGGCACACTGAGTGCAACCATGAGTGATCAGAATGACACAGCGTGAAAACGTCCTCACGAGGGTACTTCCTCATTTTAAGTCATCTGATATTATTTACAATATATGAAGAAAACTCTGAACTTCTCCAATCTTACATCACGGGAATGTTGTTTTCAGAGCAGAACGTGTGCAGGGTTGGACCAGGAGGGGAGGGAACCATGCGGACAGGCTGACTTGTATGGCAGAGACGTGTGTAAAAGTCTTATGAGATGATGAGTGAAAGCAAAAATGACTAAGAAGAAATTGGAGCAAATGATCTGAAAGAAGTCTTTCCTAGACAGTAAAAACATATATATTTATATTGTATAATATTGAATATATAATATATTGAAAAAGCTAATTTAGTTTGAGTTTAAAGGCTTATTTGAAATCTTGTTACATATCAGCTTGGACAGCAGCTGTGTTGTGTGCAGCAGAGATGCGTGCAGCTGGTGCAACATTGCTGGTGTATGCTTAAAGGATGGGGTGCAAAGCTGGGGGTAGTGTGCATCATAATGCAAAGGGCAGTGCTACTTTGACATTATCATTTGAGCACATGGCACTGGGAGTTGTAAGAAATCATTCTTGTTTGAGTCATCACTTATAAGTAATGTCACCCAGGCAGTTAATAACACAGACACCCCAAAAAACACCTCACGACATTTTCTTCTTCTTTCCTAGTTTGTGGGGGCATTGATTGCAGCTCCAAGAAGGAAATAAATGTATGAGTAATCCTTTACTCAGATGTTGAATCAATGTGTACAACACCCTCTTGTGGATAATCTGAAAATGGCAGCATATTTATTATTTAGGTCTTGTCTCTATAAGTTAGGCCTCCTAGAAAGCTCGTAGAAAGCTTCGTGACCAGGGATTCAGTTACAATTTCTGCAATAAAAACACATGTATATAAGAAGAGGTGGGATGGAGGGAACAAAGCACTAGAAGAATGTAAACATTATCTGCCCTGAGAACCAACTTCAAAGAGCACACATAGTAACCTCCTCTCAGCTGAAGTGCACATCCTTGACCGATGAAAAGTGAATGCTCATCCACAGTCTACAGCTTCTTCCTGAAACCGCTCTTTGATGTTACAAAAATGGATCTGACTGACCTGTAAAGTGGACACTTGTATATCTAACTGATTTCCTTCTATAGAGAGGGACGGTAAACGCTAGATGCTATATGTTTCCTTTTAGTTTTGACACTTAAGCTTCCACCTGCTTTGTTCTTTAAGCTTTGTACATATCAGCTTCCAGCAAACACAAGGTGCTTTGTTTTTAATGACATGTGATCATGCAGACTTATGCAGTCAGTGCAGGCATGAACAATCATATCTGAAATTAAATGTATTGGCAAGGAAAAATAGCAACTGCTTAATGATAAGAAAAATGTCTGAACTAAAGTGAGAAAAGGTCTATAATAAAATATTTTCATTGTCATACAAAAGAAAATACTTAGTTTGTAATATACTATTAAATCCAGTTATACTAGAGTATTAATCGCCATTTCTAAATCATGAAGATGAAAATCCTCTAATAGCACAGCTCGAATCAAGTCATAAAACAACTTCACTGTTTCACTTGAAACATAATTTTTAACATATTACCTCATTACAATGAGTGGAAAAACACACACAAAATAAGCACAAGGATGACCTGACACAAGTTTCAAGTCTATTATTCTATAACTCATAACTGAGAACATAAAAAGCAATGAAAATTTAATATCAGTTGGTGTTGTTTGTTACATGGAAAGCCTGATAAGTCATCTTTCTAAGGTATCAACTGGAAGGATAGTAAATGTGTGGATAGTACCGCCAAAAATTGTCCCAAACTCCCCTACAATGTTCTCCTGTCTGTATTCCTGCTGCCAGGTGTGTATCAGTCACAGATGTATGACTGGCACCTGATTGGCACCTATGATATGCAGACATATCGGAATGAGATTCGGGATCCAGTGGCCAGTGGGACTTAACTCCATCCTTCAGGATGCTCTCTCCCACAGAGCCAGGATCATCACAGAGTACCTCATTGATTTGTAAGTAGAGAGACCTCAACCTAATTAAACTCTTGTGGGATCAGCTTAGGCATGCTGTACTTTCTAGAGTGAACGACAAGACAATGCTGACTGAGCTTCAACAACTTCTGTTGGAGGAATGGGATGCCATCCCACAGGAAAAGTTGACCAGGCTGGTGACCAGCATGAAGAGGAGGAGTCACGTTGTGGCATATAGATCGTATATATACACGTTACTGAGGTCCCTGATACTGTAAAATGAATAAAGTCTGAAAATTGCTGCTATGTGATGTTTTTGTGGGTAATCATCCAAACCATGAAGTAAATTTAAACAAAAATAAATACCTACACGAGCATATTGCAGGTGATTGTGGCACATTTCTTGGAGGCACTACTGTGTTGTTCAATTCAAAGAAGCACCTTTAAAGCTATACCATGTTTTAAAGTTGACTAATCAGGCTTTCCAGGGACATATATTACAAGACTAATTGACATTATTAAAGAAGTACTACTGATCTTTGGGAGTTTTTCCCAGTGACATTTTGCCCTCTAACGACGGCTAATTTAGCATCTATCTTGCATTCTAACAGTACTCTCAGCTCTCCAGCCAGTAAAAGTCAGTCCGATGTTGACTGTTGTCTTTTACTCTTGCTTTTCTCACTTGCTCGGAAAATTTCCTCTTGCTTTTCTTTGATTGATTGGACACAGTGTATTTTGAGTATTGCCAAAACGGTAGTAAATATATCCAATTGCTAGCGTGTGACGCAGTGTGTAAAGGAAAAGTCAGCTGTAAAGTGATGCAGCATCCCAGAGAGAAAAAAAATAAAAAAATTCTCAGCCTAGGGATGGTGTTGGGAAACAATGGTTTTAGGAATGTACATATTAAATGTAAGCAAGCCATCAAAATGAATCAGAAACACATGTTTTTTAAGTTCAGAAAA
This sequence comes from Rhadinocentrus ornatus, assembly GCA_037177495.1. Lineage (NCBI taxonomy): Eukaryota > Metazoa > Chordata > Actinopteri > Atheriniformes > Melanotaeniidae > Rhadinocentrus > Rhadinocentrus ornatus. The sequence goes on along the minus strand of JBAMHW010000026.1, from coordinate 15,746,404 downwards.
ATACATAATGCTACTTTAAAAAAGAGGAAAAAAGATCAACCAATCATAAATTCTCATACTATTGTTAATGAGTTAATATGTGTCCACAACATATCTACAACATATTTAGTTATATAATGTATCTTTCACGAGTGTTGAAACGTGTTGAAAAAGAGCAAAGCCTAACTTTTGACTTTCACCACTTTAGTTTGAAGTTATTTTATGTTAAACCAGTTGTTCCACCATGTACTTTAGTCTGAGGCAGTTTGCATCAATAGGCCTACACTGTTAAAAAACAACTTCAACAAAAAAAAACTAAACATGACTCGCTGTTTTATTTCCAGAAACTCAAAAACAGTTTTCCATATTGACCAAAATCCTGTTTATGCCTCAAAGTTCACCATTCATGAGATTAGCTGATTTAATATTATTTCTGACTGAGAGATAGACTCAAATGGAAAAGGAGATGAGTTCTTGTTATTGGATATAACAGATTCTCAAAATAGTAAGCTTAATTTACTATATTTGGAATTCATTATCCATCTTTTGCAGCTTATTGAGTTTTTATTAAACTGAGTCAAACTTAATATGAAAATATATACTCCATCATCTATATTTTGCATGGATTCTTGAATGAATGAAATAATATCGGGTTCCTGCTTCAGCAATTAGAATAAGACCAGAAAATTGACAAGCATCTGAACCACACAGAAGTTTGAAAAGCAACTTTAAACTGTGACCTCAGCTCCTTAGAAACACTGAATGGTGTGATCGGTGAAATAGGCTGGATCTGCTGTGTGTCGGAGCTCTTCATCATTATCTTGGCTCAGTGATTCAAGCCTCGAGAACAGAGAACAAAACTCTTGCAGAAACCTTGTTCCTGACGCGACAGGACGCCATGAAGAACAATAAAGGACGATTAGAGGTTTAAAAAAGCAAATAAATACATGACAGCCCAGCAACAAAGCACACTGTGGATAAGAGGGAGAGTGAGGCTGATAGAGAGAAAGAAGAGGGGAGATAAGCATTGATGAAAATAAGCAGTGAAGCTCAAAGGGAGAAGGGGGTTGAGCGGATTGGAGGTGATGATGAGTGAAGAGCCGTACAAAGTAGTACATCTATGGGAAAGGTTTTAATGAGGCAGACACCGGTGTGTGTGTGTTTTCTCAACTGTGACACAGACACTCAGAAAAGCCTCAGCAATGATACTCCAAAACTTCCTGACTCCACGTGGGTGGGTGGGTGAGGACTTGTGTAAGTGTGGAGAGGCAGATGAATGGATGGATAGATGCGATGAAGATGATGCAATTGTTAACAATCCAAGTCCTATTAATTAGAAAAAGAAAAATACACAGTGCTATAGGGAAGTTTCTTCGAACTGCATGTTGTGCAACCAATTTAGAAAAGTTTATCTGGAATAAAAAGAAATAAATAAATAAAAAGTGTTAAATATTGTTGATAATGTTAAAATAGAAAAATCTACAAATTTGATGTGATTGAAATGTCACTAATTAAAAGGTGATTGATGGTAAATCCAGACCACTGTAACTGTAACCATCTGTAACTCATCATTCAGGACTGGCACATTTTCAAATACGATGAAAACTGCTACAGTTATACCTCTGTACAAATTGGGTCGCGGGGGCAGCCGCCTAAGCAGGGAAACCCAGACTTCCCTCTCCCGGTCACTTTTACCAGCTAATCCTGCGGGATCCTGAGGCGTTCCCAGGCCAGCCAAGACATGTAGTCCGTCCAGCGTGTCCTGGGTCCTCTTTCCGGTGGGACGTGCCTGGAACACCTCACCAGGGAGACCTGACCAGATGCCCGAGCCACCTCATCTGGCTCTTCTCTATGCGGAGAAGCAGCGACTCTATTCTGAGCCCCTCCCGGATCACCGAGCTTCTCACCCTATCCCTAAGGGAGAGCCCGGCCACCTTGCGGAGAAAACTCATTTCGGCTGTTTGTATGTGTGATGTCATTCTTTTGGTCACTACCCACAGCTCGTGACCATAGGTGAGGGTAAGAATTGACCAGTATTAGGGAGGCTGAGGAGTGTGATCCCCATGTAGTTGGAGCACACCCTCCGGTCCCCTTTTTTTGAAAAAGGGGATCACAACCCCTGTCTGCCAGTCCAGGGGAACTGTCCCCGATGTCCACGCGATGCTGCGGGCGCGTGTTAGCCAAGACAGCACGAAAGCATCCAGAGCCTTAAGGAACTCTGGGCAGACCTCATCCACCCCCCGGGGCCCTGCCACTGAGGAGCTTTTTAACCACCTCAGCGACCTCAGCCCCAGAGATGGGTGAGCCAACTCCAGGGTCCACAGACTCTGCTTCCTTATCGGAAGACCTGTTGGTGGGATTGAGAAGGTCTTCGAAGTATTCCCT
>JBAMHW010000026.1:15710563-15726345 GCA_037177495.1 Rhadinocentrus ornatus | reverse complement strand
TACATACATGTATATATATATATATATATCATTTGTGCAAATACAAATGCAGTCGTATAACTTTATTGCCATATAACTGAACTGTAACAGAACAATACTTAACAATGGAGCAGGAAATGAATAAAATTAAACGAAAGCATTATGTGGTCTGAGGACTTTAATTAATTGATCATAATCGAACATCTATCTGCATTTAGGAACACAAAGTATATTCTGTAGAGGGGCATATTACATTATACCTCATTATGCATGTCACAAGAATCCATGTATCATTCATTTTTCATATCCAATTAGGAATCCCAAATAAGAAAATGAAGAAATTATTCATTATTGTATAATTAATTTATAAATAATGAAATAATGAATTATTCATTTACAAATTATAAAATGACACACAAAAAAACAAAAGAAACAAAGAAGAAACTTATCAAGACTTCTATTTTGTTCTCTCAATTTTGTGTTCAGGTCAGAAACTGAAAAATAAAAGAAAGGGTCAATGTGATTTAGCTATTTAAATTTAAGTCCAATTTGAGCAATGTTGCTGACTTTTGTGTGATGTATTTGATAAATGTGTAGATAATATACTGAGCCGGATGTTTTACCTCTTTCAAAGTTAATAATATAGTGTTTAATTTCCTAAACAAAATAAAAGTTTTGCGCTCAAATATGATGTTTTATAAGAGACACTAAATCACAAAAACCAGCCGATATTGGAATTTTCTATGTGGGATCATAACTATTGTTGGATAAATACACACTAAGTTATACTGTGTAACTCATATCTTAGTTTTTAAGTTCCATTTTTTGGTCAAATTTAGGAAGCTGTAATTTAAAAAAAAACCTAATGCACAATTCTACTTCTGATCCTAACTGAAAGGCAAGTATACCTGACATTAAATTTTAATTTGAAATACAATAAAGTCCAGTAGACTAAGTAGGGGGAGGAGAAGAAATGTTTCAGAAGGCCAATGCTAAAGATTGAATGTTGTAATGCAGTTATAGTTGAGATACTTGTTAAAGTTAATATCTGTTCTCAGTTAAATATGAAATCATAAAAACATTGAAATGGTAAATTTTAATATAAACAAAACAACAATATGGAATGCACCTAAAACAATCATTCATTGACTTCTTATGAAACAGAAAAGGAAAAAAAACTGTCACTCTCAGTTTAAATAACATCATATGATCCATTTCTCCATCCAAAACTTCCTGAGAAGAAAGTCACCTCAAGATATTATCTACTCTGAAAAGTTCACAAGTCGGAAGAAGGAAACAGTGGCATGGTTCTAAAAAAATTCAAAAGCTTCTCACCTCATTGAGTCCTTTCTGCTTTTTGGCTTTTGGCTACTACTTTGTAACCTCCCCTGTCCCTTTGTCCCAATTACAAGAACCGTGAGAGGCAAAGCTTCACATACAACGAATTAGGGAGGTCAGAGGAGGACACCTTGTTTAGCCAGTGGTGTCAGCGTCAGAGATATGGCCTGAGGATCTTTCCTTTCAGGATGACCAGAGGTGCTGCATGAGACTTCTTTTGAAGAAAACCCATCCAAAGAGAGTCGAGAGACAAAAGGATAGCACAGGCTTTCAGTCATCTTACAAAGCTTTATTACTTGAAGAACAAGCTGGAAAGAAGGATCTAAAGAGATACTTGACTTCTATCAGTAAAGTAAAGAAGAAGTTTCTTTTCAAGTAACAGCATTGATTTAATAGATAAATTTCCATTTTAATAAAACATGATGCTGATTTTTTAATAAAATTTTGGCATGTCATATTATCTTAGGATACTGATATTAAATGACCACTCATCATTATTTGTGAACGAATTTAAATCATTACAAGTGACCTTTTAGCTACAACTTTAGATTTGGTGATAAAAATAATAACATTTTGCAGGGCACCTGGGAGCCCTTCGCTGCATGGACCCTCTAATTATAAGCATTGCTAAAGTCTGCATTTGAATCACATGGTAAAAAGTGATCATTACCAATCCCTGTATCAAAAGGGAAGTTAACCCTTTAATGCATGAAGGTCACTACAGTGTACAGCTGTTTAAAAATGTTTTTTTCTCTATATATGCCTGCAATTTTAGGCACTGCTGCATATAGTCCACTCTAGTGGAAGCTTTTGAATCATCCCATACAAAAAAAATCCCATTCGCAGGTTGCAATGGGAAAAAGTAGTCAATATAACCAACATGGCCAACAGACAGGAAGAAAGACCCACCACCTCAGCTATTTCGGTTTCTACCTTCTTTAAAAAGATACCATTTCAGATAAAAATAAATAAATAAATAATTACATCAAGTAACATCTAAGGTGACATATTATGTAAAGATTTTTCAAGTTTTGATTTTATATTTGGAGGAAATACAGATCTATCATCTGTCCACTCAATTGTACATCATGCATCACAAGCTATATTTCAACTCAAATGCAAAGTCAATTACTACCAATGTTCTTCTTGAAAACAATTCATATGCTGTAATGCTTCGGCTGAAAATCAACTGCTTTATGTTTTTAGAATGTAATTTGAGTTTTTTTTTATATATCCATATTTTTTGTAGGGCTCACAAAAAAGGGTAATAGAGACGTTTCCAGACTCAAGTGAGGAAGAGTGTGCTTCTGGTAGCAGTGATGAGGAATGGCTACCAGTACAGACAAGTGTAGTAGAATCAAGCAGTGACAGTGAAGGTGAGGAGGCTGGAAATGTTGCTGAGTGAGTTAAGGATGAGGAAGGAGATGAGGCTGATGAAGGAGATGAGACTGATGTACCTGAGGGACCACCACCTCCCAGAGCTCAGGGGAAAAAAGCAAAAGAAAAGAGTGTCAGAAGAGTGTCACTTCACCATCAGCAAAACAGAGAGTAGTGTCTAAGGCCCCCCCCGAGATCCAATATGTCCCCGGAAACCACTGGCCCCAGCTCAAGGAAGCAAAAAAAGGGCCAGCAAATGCCGTGCGTGCACACGAAGAACTAAGTTTCACATGCATGCAATGTCTTGTAGCTTTGTGCCCTGAATGTTTTGGCAACTATCATAGAAAACAGTCTCAAAAAGGAGCAACATTAATGCTTGACAGCAAATATATGATACATGCTATAAGATACTAAGAGGAGAGAAGATGCTCAGTTCAGACTTGACAGGAAGATGAGAAGCTAGATACTATGAGAAACTATGCTCAGTTCAATGGCCGCTACTTTTTTTTACACTATCCTCAGTTCAGCGAGATTGTCTTTATTTTGTAACCTTGTTTTACATCAATTTTACATACCTATTACATTGATGTTTTTACAGTACAAAATGCATGAAGTACACTTGAGTGGACAGATAAATGTATCTATAGAATAAAGATAGAATTTTTTTTTTTTTTAATTGTTTTACATCCCTAAAGATGTATAAAAACACTTAGCAAAAGAATCCTGAGTGATCTTATCATATTTAATGCACAAGAGGGTTAATTTGGATTGAAAATCAATGCATTTCTTTTTTATTTTCTTTAGTGTTCTACTTATTGGTTTTTACCCCTGGCTTTTAATGCAGTATACTAAACAGTTTGGTTCAAGAAACCTTTTGAAAACTTCTGGTGCAACTTCAAAGATCCATAGTTCAGTTGAGCAATATAGGAAATTGACTAACAGATAATTAAATCATTAGGCTGTCTATGTTTATAATTATGTTAAAAGGGGTCATCGTTGTATACAGTTCCTAATCTGACAACATCTGTCTTCCTAAATAAATGGCAAAAGACTGAAAAGCTTCCGACTGAAACTGTCTAGACAGTTGCTTCATTTTCATATAGGAGCAAAAGGATGAACAATATTAAACTTGTTATCTGTGTAAGGATTTATATTGGGTACACTAATGTGACTCATATACGTTTATCTCAATCTTAAACTTAGCAATGCGTTTCCTGGAGCCTGCTGAAATCAGCTCCGACTGTGAAAAATCAGACAGTGAAAACTCTTTTCATTCAGTTTAAAAGCATGTCTGAAAAAAAAAACAAACAAAAGAAAACACTGTATAATTCAGTACTACCAATGCCCGTGATTTATTTAATAACAATTAATCTATGCTTCCAAACACTACTCTACTCATTGATTTCTTTTCTCTTTTACTCTTGTTGATCCTTATCACACCACATCTTGGTAGTCCATCTTTACACCTGCGTACTGATCCAAACTGCATTTCTTTTTTTCTTTTTCAAATAAAAGAAAATGCAGTATGCTTTTTAACTGTAGCTTTATGGTATGGTGTAGTCCAAGCAAAGACACAACTATTGCTTGTGTGGCTTGTGTGACAAAAACTAAATTTAATATTTTTTCATTCTTGAATATTTTTTTAAAGATTTAATTTTCTGTTAACAGCAAAAGGCAGGGTTTTGGATTTATAGGCCTGGTTAAATTACTCAAACTCACGTGCAGTAACCATGGGAAAGCAGAGGGTAATGGGGAGGAAAGGGGAGGAAAGGGGTTTCACTTAATAACTTTAACTATGTCTGCTTACAACACGTGATGGCACATCCATTCTCTTGGCTGACCACATCACAGTTTCTCTCTATTACTCCAATAACTGCCCTATGAAAGGACCTTAGCAGGTCATGTCATCCAATTAATACCCTAAAGGACAGATGTTTTTTGTTAAAGAAAGGATGCAACATTTTGCTGCAATGCATAAACTACTTTTCTTGCCAAGATTTTGGAGAGGAGATTTAGGTTATTTGTTTGAAACTGGAACAAACAGATGGGTAAGGAGCTTAGTTTGACCTAAAAACTGGACACAGCTAGCTTGGATGTGCTCATAGGCAACAAACAGTCAGACTGTCCCCTATGAAATCTTTTTTTACTTTTATGGCTGGATTAAAGAATCATATATGTTGTTTGTTTATACCCATAATCCACAGTGGTTTAAGTGAATTTTCATATTTGGGAGAAAAACCTAAAAAATGTTTAAGTTCACTGGTAGTGGCTTCTCATTGACTCAAAGCCACCTTGTCTGGATGGGAGCAGATGTTGCTCTAAAACCTCTATGTACTTTTCAGCATCGATAGCGCCTTTATAGATGCATAAACTGCCAATGACGATGGCACTAATGCAGCCCCATACTATCAGAGATGCAGGCTTTGACCTAGTTGGTCCCTTTCCTATTTAGTCTGTACCGTGTGACATAAATGGTTTCCAAAAGAAATTTCCAGTTTTGATTCATCTGATTACCATGGCAAGGCAAGGCAGTTTATTTGTTTAGCATATTTCATGTATAGGACAATTCAAAGTGCTTTACATAAAACAAAATCATTACAGATTTTAAGTAAAAGGCAGCAACAAACAGCAAGAATCATAACAAAATAACAAATTACATAAAAATTATTAAAAAGATAAGTTAAAAAGTTACAGTGCAGTTTTCATGCATAGGTGCATGAAAAAAGAAATGTTTTTAACCTGGATTTTAAAATGTCTACATTTGGTGAAAGTTTAATCTCCACTAGCAGTTTGTTCCACTTGTTTGCAGCATAACAGCTAAATGCTGCATCTCCATGTTTAGTCTGGACTCTGGTCTGGACTAGAATCTTTGGATCTAGGAGCTCTGCTAGGTTTATATTCTCTGAACATTTCACAGATGTATTCTGGGCCTAAACCGTTCTGGGATTTGTAAACGATCAAAGGGTTTTTAAAATCTATTTTGTGACTGACTGGAAACCAGTGTAACGATTTCAAAACTGGTGTGATGTGTTCAGATCTCTTAGTCCTGGTTAAAACTCTAGCAGCAGCGTTTTGGATGAGCTGCAGATGTTTAAGGCTCTTAACGTCTTTCTGGGAGACTAAACTTTCAAAACAAACTTTTCAAATTCTGTTGATGTTTCTGAGCTGGTAAAAAGCTGTCTTAGTGACAGCTTTGATGTGGCTGCTGAAAGTCAGGTCTAAGTCTATCAACACTCCAAGGTTATGAACTTGTTCGGTGATTTTAAGAGCCTGAGTCTCCAGGTGTTTACCAATGCTGACCCTCTTCTCTTTGCTACCAAACAGAACAATCTCGGTTTTATCTTCATTTAACTGTAGAAAATTCTCCCTCATCCAGGTGTTTATTTGCTCCAGACACTGACACAGTAAGTCTATTGGGCTGCAGTCGTCTGTAAACATGAAGAGGCGGCGTGGCTCGGGGAGGTAGAGCGGTTGTCTAGTCACCCTAGGATTGCTGGTTCGATCCTTGGTCAAGTCAAGTTCATGTCGAGATGTCCTTAGGCAGGACACCAAACCCCTAATTGCTCCTGATGGGTTGTGGTGAGCGTCTTGCATGGCAGCTACCGCCATCGTTGCGTGGATGTGTGGGTGAATGTGATGTATAATGTAAAGCGCTTTGGAAATAAGCGCTATATAAATACGGACCATTTACCATAAAGTTGTGTATCATCTGAATTTACTATTAGTGTTTTACTAACTTCTCTTTTTCCAAAAATCGTTCGCTTTTCATCCATTAGGACTGAAAATTGCCCACTTCCTTTTACTGTTGCCCACTTTGTGCGCTGTAACTTCTGGGAAAAAAAAGTTTGATTTGCTGAATGATAATCATCAATGAATAATACATCCAACAATGTAACGTCTCTTCAACATGACATGCGTATTTTATACATTATACTACACGCTAAAGCCAGTACCTGAGGTTCTGACTACTGCCATTTTTTAACAAAGGTTGGAAATTTCCAGTCATCTCCACTCTCCATCTTGTTTGTTATATAACATTGTCATATCGGCCCTGTGCCTGTAGACACATCAAATAGTTACAGTTTACAAAGGTCACTGTACCACACATAGATTTAAATAATTCTTGATGTTGGGAAAGTGCAAAGTGGTGCAAAATGAAAAAAAAAAAAAGATATTACATTAAACTCATAAAACAAAAGTTACACGCAAACTGCAAATACTGCAGCACTTTTATGTGAAACAGCATGTAGTAATCATGCAGTAAACAGCAACAGTTTGACCTGAGAAGCACTTAACTTACTAGTTGAAACTAAACATCCACATCAAAATTAATTTTGTGTGTAAAAGAGATAAAGATAAAGATGGATTCCAGTGATGTAGACAACTCAAAGAGCGGGAGGAAAGGGAAAAGAGAGATACAATGATAGAACAGAAAGAGGAAGGTGGAAAAAAATCAAAGAATTGGACTAATTGGCATAATTCAAGGTGGCTGGGCACAGTCAGGGGGAGTGTCAGCATTTGGCGAATCTTTTGCCATCCTCAAAGAGAGATGGTCTGCACAATTAGCCACACAAACTCTGACCCCGCTCAGAATAATTAATGAATAACAGAGGGGATAAAGACAAAAGGCGCAGAGCGGTCTGCTTGAGTAGTGAGCGAGGGTAATACATCAAAGAATGCCGTTAATTGGCCCTGTGGCTTTCATTCTTTGCCCTATTTCTTTCAATTCATTGACTCAAAATAATGGGTTCAGGTTCATTATCAACAGGTCGTAAGCCCTGGGAGTGCCAAAATTCAATGGGAGAGTCAGGGGTGTGTAAGTGAGTGTGCGTATGCTTGCTAGCCCATGTGTACGAAATCTGTGTGTAATGGCTTAGCTTTTGCCTGGTTCCCCATCCAAGTCCTGACAATAGCGTTTCCACACAGGGAAAACTAACAGTTGTGCTGAGAAGTGAGCAACAGACCACGGTTTTAGATTTTTTTTTTTTTTCCAACACCACTGAAACTGCAGTTACAATGCTGGAATATAACTGGTATGGGCAGGTAGGTGGCACACCTTTGTATGTCTCAGGTAAACTAATGCATCGCAACTTGTCCCTGTATGAAACTGATTGTCTGCATAACCTTCAGAGTTGCTTTCATGATATCATATGATAATACTGCAGCATGCTGTAAAAATCGATCAATTTGTGTAAGCAATCAGATCAAAACCACCATGCTTAGATTATTAATCGGCAAGAAATGCAGCTTAATTAATATTGCAGACTTCTAAATAAATTTCCATGACTTTAAATTAAATTTACAATTGTTTCACAAATATAATGTGACTGTTAGACTGTGAATAGTAAATGGGCGGCCTTGCTTTATGACAGCCCTGAAACGACCCTAAAGGCTCACTTGCATGTTGAAAGAAAATAAAAGATGTATGGGTTATGCCAAAGGCTGAATAATGTGAAATTAAATAGAATCAGATTGAAACAAATCCAGCATGGTATTCACATGATTTAACCCTGCTGGCAATAACAAACTAAACAGGATAAACAAGCACAAATCAATGCAAATTTTAATACATTTTTTCTTTTTTGGGGGTAATAAAACAGAGTATTTGTAAAACGTGTTTAGCAAACTAAGTTTCAGTTATTTACAGCTAATACAATGCCAATGTAAAATCCACATATAACTTGAGAAGGCAACTGTCTTCTATTCAAATATGACCTGGATGACTGGAAAGCTTTTAATTAAGTTCCACAGTTATCATTAAGAATCAATTAAAAATACAAAAACAATTTAATTCCTAGCCATTTTTCATGTATTTGAGAACCAGAGAGGGATATTCCCACTTACATAAAGAGCTAGAGTGAAAAAAATTAAAGATCAAGGGGTAAAAAAAATTATTGGAATACTTGTTAACATACACCAAGATATTTCAGTCATCCTCTAATATAACTAGAATTCTTCTCCCACTCTTAATCTTTAATTGTCATACAGAATGTTTCATATACCTGCATGAGACATGTCAAGCAATTAATACCCTGAAACATGCCTTTTAAGTTAGCCTTTTAGTCTTCCAACCTCTCATCTGCGAAGAAAAAGACCAGTGTCGTCTCAAGTTAGCCTCGAACAGGTGAAATGGACTGTACTTATATAGTATTTTTCTAGTCATGCTAACGGTTGAAGGTCTGCTAGCATGTTAGATAACCAGAAGCATAAAGAAAAAACAAAAAAGGCATTCAGAGAGAGAAAGGGAGTAAAAGAAGTGATGCAGGGCATAGATAAAGAGAAAAGCAATTGAGATAAGGTAAAAAAAGGAATTAAGTAAATAAAGTTGCTGTCAGTCTTTCTGATTCATAGAATGCACCAATGGTACCGCAAAGGCTTTACAACACACACATACCAACACAATTAATGTTTTGCCCCATTTATGTTAGCAATTGTACAAATTATTTAAAAATAAGTAACGATTTATTCTCATCTTTTATGGCCCCATTTTTTAATTATTTCAGTCAGAGTTGATGTGTTCAAAGAGGCTCTGTGCTCCAAGATTTTAGTATATTTCATTCAAAAGAGACCTCCAGCAGCAGTTTACATCACAGCCATGTCAGAAAATTATTCGTTAATGTAAGTAGCCTGAGTGGACATACGGAAAAGCATTTTTTCTTCTGCATCTTACCAACTCTAAAACATAGTGAAGAGATTTTATTTAAAAAAAGGTACAGGAGAACGTATGCAATGTTTGATTTTCACATGATAAAGCATGTAGTAGCACCAGCAAGATCTTCTCGTTGCAACAGTTTAATGTTTTTCTTTTTCTTGGCCATTGTTTTGTAGCTGTACTGCTGTGATTTACCTGTTGCACGACCCAGCTTTGATCAAGCTTTAGATATGAAATGGCCTCACATTTGACTCTAGAATACATCAGTATACAGAGGAGTTTATGATCAACTCAATTATTGCAAGGTACCTGTGTCTGTGGTGCCTGTGTTTGTGCTGATATGCTGTGTTTGGTGTTCTCTAAATGCGCTGTTGTGTATTATGACCAAACATCTACACTTTGGTCTCATCTGCCAAACCAGCATTGTTTAAAGAAAACAAGCTTTCTCCAGGCAACCTTTCCAAGCAAGACATTTGTGCTTAGTCTTTCTCTAACAGTACAGTCATGAACTGTAACAACTAAAATGCTGACTGAGGTCTGTGGAATCTAATTTGTAGATCTTGGCTTTTTGCAGTTTCTCTGAGCTTTGCATAGTCTGAGCTTAAGGTGAACTTGCTGGGATGTCCACTTTGGGTAGGATGAATAACTGTATTGAATCTTCCACACTGCAGAATGTTGAACTCCACAGTGTTTGGAAACTGACTTATAACAATTCCCAGATCTATGGAGAGCAACATTGGCTTCTCCAAGATCCTTGCTGATGACTATCCCCTTTGGCACACACCTGAATTGCATTGTTTTATAAATATTGTCATTACTTTGTTTCCTTTTGTTACAATAGCAGACTTCATCACTCTCCAAAGGTATTTTATGTGATTTATTCCTTACTGGCCAGTTAAAAACAACAGATATTTACACATACTCTTGTTATCTTAAATGAGTGTTTTGGGTTGTTGTCTAGTTGACTATCATTATTTAGCTCTAAAATGCCCTTGGTAATCCTCTGCTTTTAGCATTTCTTTGATAGATTTGCTAACTTGCTGTGTGATAGAAACTCCGCTGTGTTTTACTTTTGGTTAAATGCACTTGTCTTCATTGGCTACATTTTGGTATGTGTGTATGTATGTGTGTGTCTGCCAGGATGAGTGGGAGTGGACGAGGATATAGGTGTGTATGTGGGGAGGGGGTCACATGCCTTTTGGGGGGAGGCCTGTGTGGGCTTGGCGGTGGTGGGCCGGGTCCGGGTCTTTGTGGTGGGGTGGCTGCAGTTCGTGCTCCGGCATTGCTGCTAATCGCCCGGGTCTCTGGGCTGCCCTAGTCTGCTTTTTATCCTCCGTAAACGCGTGGTCGCATTTGCGCGATTTCACTTATCTCTGATCACCCCTCATTCCTCATACTCTGCAGTCACTGAGTTGTCCAGTGGGTTTATAAACTACAAGCTACTTTTGTTTAGGTTTATTTTTTGCGTGTGGTTCTGATACTTTAGTTGTTGTTGTTGTGATACTTTTTTTTTTGTTGTTTTGGTATTTATTTATTTATTTTAAGAGGCCCTGATGATTGTTTGGTTTCTTGTAAAAGCTGTAGGAAATTCTCTGTTGTGTTTCTGTACAGCAGTTAGCAGTCTTGGGTTGGATTAAAGATTCCTTGCCTTCTATCTGTTGTATCTTTCCTCTTTTTTTCTACTTTCCTTTTTAATTCTATTCATTATTCTCCTTTTTTCTGTCCCCTTTGGTCAGATCCAGCAAGATTATGTAAATTTCATAATTCAACATAAATAAATGAATAAGACATATTTTTTTAAAAAAGAAAAGAAAATCAGATTATCAAGAGGAGACTTATGCCCATAAAGCTCCTCTTGGCAAAGCAAATTTATTCGGAACAACACAGCAGCCAGACCATCATTCTACTTCCCACGATTCTGGAAAAAAAAAAAAAAGAAAGAAAAGTGTCCCAGAAACACTGTTGCTTACAGTAGGAAGACAGTTGTGAACAGTAGTCATGTTATGCCGTACCTTTCTATTTGCCAGTTCTACCCATGGAAATCTGCTTGGTTCAGTGTGTAGCATATAATACAGCTAAAACCATTGTTCCATATCAGTCGTGGTCAGATAAAGCTCTGTAGATGTAGCTCTGTAATTGTCTTACTTTCACTGACTTCAGTGAGTTTTTTCGTACCAAATTTTTCTGGATATTCTGTTGTTTAGATATTTGATTGTAATATAAATTTGTTAATTTGCATTAATTCCATAAAACATTCAAAACTGTAAAATTACTTTACAGAGGTGCAAATATTTTTTGACTAGGACTGTAAAAGAAACTTGGTTAAGGTATGGGAAAGACTAAAAGCTAAATTTTTACATTAAAGATAGATGCTGTCTATCCATTCACCACCCATGTAAAGGGTGACGAATGGAAAGGAGTCATATATGTAAAGAGCATTAATCAAACAGTTTCTCTATGTTTTAATGGTCTGACATAATCAAAGTACAACACGGTGACTTAAAGAAAACAGATCAACAAAAACAAAAAGATTGACAAGTGCTCTAATAAATAGCCTGTCTGACATAATTGGTACATATTGGTTTGGTGGTGGTGATATTTAATAAAACCACTTTAGTTCCACTCTGGGTTAAAGTATTCAAGTCATGTGTCTAAAGTTGGTGAATTTATAGTTGTTTTTTAACCCCATTTGCTCAAAGAAATGGTTGGCATTCACACTGAAGGGAATGGGTGAGAAGGGTTGGCAGAGACAGAGACTGTGTAACACACTTGGGATTGGTAGTTTCCTAAATGATGGAAAAAAACAACAAATTGAACTCAGGCACAGCTAATTACTCAATTTAGCCAAGACTAGCAATTGGCGTGATAAGAGAGGGTAACTGGCAGAGTTGGATGATCCAATAGGAACTAAAAAAAAAATACAAAAAGGATATTTTTATAGCACTAATTGTATTTTATAAAAGTAGATTTAACTTTGGGGTGTCTGGGGATTATTTTTTTTTCTTCTTAATTAAAACTACTTGCGTTATTGCTTGCGTTTACATTTTGTAAATTTGGTTATAACCTTAGTCCCATATTAAATTGGTTGTGTATGGCTGTGGCTCTCAGGGGTTATTGTTCCAAGCTCATACAGTACCAGCCTGGTCTAACAATCATGGCTAACTCTACTATAAAAAGTCATGTTAAACTCTAAATCAACACTGATGTCCAGTATTTATCAGAACTAAATGTTGTATGATACACTCAACATACAGTTAAGCATTGGATCAAAGCTGCAGGCTGCTTGTTCTTCCCTTTTATTCTTCCTCTTCCTCTCATGCTGGGAAGAAGAGCCCTGGCACTCCTTCCATCACAGCAGCTTACTCGTTCAAACGGCAGGGGCACAAAGATAGCCCGACGCAAGTGGACAAACAGCTCTTTGTCCGCAGAACAAACCATATATTATTAGCTCGGGTAAGGTCAAAGTTGATTTAATTTTCTGCTTAGTTCTCATTAAAGAGCTATTGCATTATTTAATTTTCCACAATCAAATTTAGGATTAGGGATAGGGAATTGGGGGGGTTGAGGTGGCTAATCAATATATATCCACCAAAAGCTTTTGAACAGTGCCCTGAAAATTTAGCCCACAAATGCACTTTATATTTGTGCGATCCTCTTTCTGATGCTATGCTGGGATTCAAATGTCGGAAGAGCTGCTGTAAAATATTTCAGATTTTGCTCTTCAATCAAAAATCTTTGAAAAGATCTTCAATCAAAGATCAATTGATTTAAAGTTTTATTCAAAATGGTTTTCTATCAAATACACTGTATACTACACAATATATTCACCCCTACGGTTCTAGGCTTAGGGTATAATTTAATTAAAATCACAGTGATAAAACATGAACAACACTTTGACCTGAGTCTAAATAATGAGGATAAGTAGTTTTAAAACATAATGATTTGACTAAATGTAATGGGAAAGGGCAGAAACAACTAGTTTAAAGTGATATATTGTATGATATACATTAGATATGATGAAAACATACCAAACTTTTTTTTTTAAATAAAGGCTACAATTCAGTAAAAGAGCTGAAAACCAGACAGCAGATACAAATTAACAATCCTCTTATTTGTTCTTATTGGATGAACTCATCTGGGAATATATTTTCTGAGAATGATTACAGCTGAACTGCAGGCAGTTTATATATAATAATTCTCTAGAACGTTATATGTTCACACAGCTCCTAAAGCGGAATCTTTATGCTTTCACTGTGCAGACACACTATGGCTACAAACCGGGATAAGATCCAATCTATAATTCTTTTAACTGCTTTGATCACAGGTAAGAAAATCTGAAACAAAGAGCCAATTAACAGTGATATTGTATTGCCAGAAATAATTTCCTTATATAACATATATAACATATAAATATGTTCTCTTTTCCTTTAACCCTAAACTTAGTCATAACACTTGTTCTTCACAATCTTAGACTTTGATTCTATTAAATGACAGCTGTATACTGATGAGCTTCCCAACATCAATTTAAGCTTTTTTTTAATTATTATTTTAGCGGTTCACTTTAGAATTGAGATAGAAATTAGTACAAATAAAAATAATAAAAAATAAAATAAACAAAAACAATATATTGTATTAAAATATTTTCTATGAACTACCCTTCGCCGAGAGGAACTGTTTCATTTTGCATTCGCATGAGTCAGCGACCGATGTGACGCAACCGTGACGCACCACAATAGCGGCACACAACAACAAAACCAAACCTGTGAGAAATAAAGAGAGAAGAAAACAAAACCACCAAGAAGCTAATATTGTCGTCCTTAGCTGCAACAGTGGATTTTTAAAATGGAAACAAAAAGTGGAAATGAATAAGAGGAAATCTGGCAATGGGCGTAGCTACCAATTGGCAAACACCTAAAGCTAAAATGGTTACCAGAACTGAGGGCCGTGATCCCTAGTTCCTATCTGTCTGAATGCGCAAAAAAATGGCCTTTGTCCTGAAAAGGTTAAATGTCAAAAAGTTCCTACAATTGGGAAGCAGCTTTATTCTCAAGAAAACATATACTTGCTTGTGTCCTCAAAGATTTATTTGTTCCAGGCTTTAAAGGCCTTCAACTTCCTGAGCTACAACTGTCTTGCAATCAATCATGTGCATATTTTAATTAAGACTTCATCATAATAGTTATAGTTAGAGCTCACTGGGATCCTTTTCACTGTCTGCCAAAGTGAGAGATTAAAGGTTGTCTACAGTCAAGCTTTCTGACATCATTTGGAGAAGCAACGCTTAACACCAGTCCATCCTGTTCCAGCTCACTGGACAGTGAGGGTCAAGGATGAGGTTTCCCTTTCAGAACTACTACATGGCAGTTCACCCATAATCCTTATCTCTGATGCTGACTTCTTAATACAGCATTATGTGAGTAACAACACGTTGGAATATAAGGCAACGAAACCAAAAAGTGACTAAATACAAAATGAGCTATAAATTAAAATGCAATGATATAACTTATTAACTAGGATCTGCTAATCAATAGTTGCACATTTGTGCCAGTGAACCATCATCCTCTCCTCCTTCCAAGATCAGACTTTATGGATCTTACAATCCATGTGCTTAATATGTATTAAGATCATGTGATGGCCAAATAACACATTTAATTGTACACATTCTTGAATTAATTTACTCTTTTTCTTTATGTTTTGTATGTTAAGCTTTGCCCTGGATTATTTTTGTGTACTGTGAAGGTCTGCATGCCCCTTCATTTCAAGTTGCTCTGAAGAATGTGAAGCTAAATTTAAATGATGGTATGACTAAAAATAAAGTAAGGGCTGACATGGAAGTGGGTTCAAACCAGGGGTCAAACATAATGTAGCACACATCCATAAAAGGATGAAAGTGTTACAACTTGGGTAAGGAACTCTCCCTTTGCTTTATGAATGTACTACATACATAAACTCATAAGCAAAAGGGAAGAAAGGAAAAATAGATTTTAGATGTTGGCTTACAAGATCAGATGAGACCAAATGGAAAATTCTTTACTAGTAACTGCTTGTTAGCGGTTGGTGATCCTGCAAGGCCACCAACTAATCTGTCAACAGGATACATAAGAGGCTTAGTTTTAAAAGTGTATCTCTGTGAAGCACTGGGCATGCATACAAGAATATATGCATGTGTGCAGAGGATCTACGACCTCTCAGGTGTTCCTGTGACCAGGCTCCTTTTCACTGCTTACAGAGAATAATGTGTTCTAACTGATTTAGTGGTAAAAATCTTATTATTCCATTTTGACTAATTACATCTCCTCCGTACTGACTGAAAGGCTAGGCTGAACTGCTTCTGCCTTCTCCTCCCATAAGCTCGTAACTTTCTCAGTTGACTGAAGTTGTTTATGTAACATTTGTTAAATTCGTACAAATGAATTGAAATGAGTCAGTAAGAGGG
>JBAMHW010000026.1:15669579-15710466 GCA_037177495.1 Rhadinocentrus ornatus | reverse complement strand
ATATATACACACATTTTTTTTCTTTACCTTGCTTGCCAATTTCTGATTTTAAGATGTAAAAAACGTGTTAATCAAACTGCTACTTTAGTATGATTGCAACAGTATTGGTGAAGCCTTAATATGTACAGCTTTAAGTATGATTCCTAATTATTTTCACATAACTCTTAAGCAAACTATTTTCCTAAATTCAATATTTCATCAAGGTAACAGAACACACTGACTCACACACCATCACACAAAATTTCATGTCTAATCCAGTTAAAATAGCAGTAATATTTAATTCATATGAAAATCATTAAAAGTGCAGTGGTGCTGTGCCCATTATGCATTCCTTTTCTAGCAGGATAAAACAGTCCTCAGATGTAGGAGATGCACTTTGAAGTGTTTCTCAGAAGCAGGCCAGCTCTTACAGGAAGTCCCTGATGTTTAAAACATGCTGTGCACAGGGACTAACAAAGGTGAGGACTTGTGGCTTGAGCCAAGATGAGCCAAAAATGGCCAACCAGGAATTTGGATAGATCTGCCAGACTGTACACAAAGAGGACATCAAATAAACAAAAACCAGACAAATACAGACATGGGTATTGGTGGATGGAGACGGGTAAGGCACTGGAGTCTGCAGGCATCAACAGGCCCTGATTTATATTGTTATAATAGTACATCAAATAAAAAAAAATGTCAAATTCAAGGCAGGGCAAAAAATTGTAGAGACAGCGACATAAATACTGATCAAATATCTGACTGGGACTTGCTCAGATTACTGTACAGACATATCAACACTGGCATTCTGTGTCTAATCGAATCATCTTCCATGAACACGTGCAGGACAAACTGCATTTTAAAAGCTGAAAGGAGACTTCCTCTTCAAAAAACATAATCTATGTTGGCCTAATTTAAGTGAATCGCTGTGATTCAATTTGTCTTATTATATTCAATGTCCTCAAATTAATTCTGATGTGTTTATTACAGTGTATCAAAAGTATAAACCCCCCAGTTTCTGTTTGCAATAATCACTGAATGAGAAAAAAAAATATGCAGCTCTCAATCTGTCAAATCGCAGAAGTTGTTTAGCTCTTACATTTTCTAAATTTCACTTTTTTTTTTTTTAACATGTCCTGTCCAGCATCATAGGAAGCAAAAAGATAGTCTGGTTGCTGTATTGAGCCGAACAAAGGCTTATAGGTATAAGGCTCCTCTTGATAGTCTGATTCCTTTATTTATTTATTTACTGTTATTTATTTCCTTTGAATCTTGGAATCCATGTAATCTTGCTGGACCTGACCGGAGGGGACAGAAAAAGAAAGAAGACAGCCAAAAGAAGCTAAAGGGAAAGAAGAAAGAAGAAGAAAGAAGAGACAAAAACACCACAGACAGAAGACAACGACCCTTTAATCCACACTAATACCAGACAACAAACTTTTACATTTGTACATAAACACACCAGAAAATTTCCTACAGCTTTTACATACAAACAGAGCTGCCAGTCATTATGAGTTTTTTAAATAATGACCAAATCAAAAAGTCATATCACAAACATATAACACTGACCAGATACAAAAAAAAAAAAAAAAAAAGAAAAAGAAAAAGAAAAATTATCTCTTAGTGTATAAACCCACTGGACGACTCAGTGACTGTGTCAGCATGCAGAGGATGAGGAATAAGTAGTGCTCAGAGATGAGGAGTGATGAGTGAGATCATGCAAATGCAACCCCACCTCCACGGAGGCGAGAGGCAGACCAGGGCAGCCCAGAGACCCAGGCCATCAGCAGCAACCCCGGATCACAAACCCACGCCCCCCCACCCCGAAGACAAACCAAGCCCCACCCGGAGGGTTGCAGAAGAGAGCCCCAGCCAGAGCCCCCCGCGGTCTTGGGGCACATGCTAAAGTGTTACAAGTTACACAACAAATAGATGTCTTAGCATCTGATTTATCTGAAATTTCTCAGCACTCTTGTTTAATTCCTAACCAACCCTACAGTTTTCTAGAGTTCTGATTAATTTATTCATTTATTTAAATCTGCAAGGACTGGCCAGGAAACAGGATATTAATGGTCCCTGAGCAATTCTAGATGGGTCTGTTTTAGTTTTTGTAGAGGCCAAAATCTTAACTTCCTCACGTGCTTTGCAAAGTCAATTGTAGTTTTATACCAACTAGGCAACTACTGGACTACCGTCCTTGTCCCAGTATAAGAAAACTGTAGCAGTAGGTGACAATAGGCTCGGTTTTAGATTGTTAGAATAGTTAATTTTCTGGTAAATCTCTACACTCCACAGACCTAATAAACTGACAACAATTAATCTGATGGCAAATTGGTACTGTGTGGAGTAGTGAATCAGAAAACTTTAAAGGTGTTGTACACTAAACTTGTTTTATTTACTTAAACACAATTTATGCTATCCCCTTTTCCTATTCTGCGCTGTTAGCAGCTTCCATCTCTTCTTCTTTGTATTGGCTTCCTCTGTTACTTCCGGGTCAAACTGTGTAAACAGCACTCAGTGCTAAGGCCAGTGTGAATAAAAAAATAATAATAAATAAATAAATAAAAAGTACACATGCTGAAATTACTTGACTGGGATTTTAGTTCAACTTCTGTTCAGCTTTAGTTCAACTTCTGAGAAATTCAGTTTTCATTTGAGTCAGACTAACATTTCTAGCACATAAAATTTCTAAATTTCCAGTTGTCCAGCACACATTTGCATGAACATACTGAACGTCACTTTTAGTAAATTTATACACACGCAGAGGTTTTTATTGTGTTTATCTGGCTGAAACTATAACTGTGGTGGTTCAGTGGTGTTCCAAGGGAAGTGAGTGTCATGAAGATAACCTGGCAGAATGTGCTGAGCTGAGCTTGATCTTCTGCAGGCAGGAAAGCGAAGTGATCCACAAGCAGGAACTTACATTCTGTCAACTTATTTCTCTTCTACACACGACCCCCAAACTGCCATCTGCACTTTTGCCTCTGTCAGGCCTTTTTCTGACCAGAAACATGCACACAGGAAACGGCCCGTGCGGCTCCCAAATAAGCTGATGTGTCATGCCTTCCTTACTGATATTTCTGCAAAAGCTCAGGAAGGAGGCTGCTGCACCTTTCTTCATCTTCCTCTTCTTGTCCTCATGTCTCGGTGTGAGACACCGCTGTAGCAGTTGAGCATTTTTCTTGTTCTGTAAGACTCTACGGCTCCTGTGGTGGGGAGACGCTGCCACTCTGGATAGCCATGAGCCGTTGTTGTGTGGTCAAAGTGATCACTTTGACAGAGATCCAACTTCTGCAGGTAGGGGGCATCAACTTACATACATTAAAGCCCACGAATGTCAGGGCACATTTAGAAAAGTACATTTGCGTGTATTTGTGTTACATGCAAAAGGGATTGCCAGCCATGTATAATGCAGAATAACTGAATAGTCACCATGAAATGCAAATTTTTTGATAAGTTCTATATCCAACTTTTATCTTTCCACATATTTCGCAATCTAGTCTGTGGTTACAGCTATTTACTGGTAGCAGGCTCAGCAAAAATACAGTAAGCATAACTGAGAAGGCTTTTTGTTCCACTTTCATCTTATCTTAGATTCAAGATGGGGAAAAAGATCATTCAACGTTTCCACTCTGCATTCCGTCACTGTGATAAAACGGTGTAAAGCAAAGTGTTTTTGCAGAATTGAATCCAAACTTCTGACAAAGTTTGTCCACAATTTGTACAGCTACCTAATGTCACCATCACCCAGTGTTTCATAAGCTGTTGGATTTTTCTGAAGTGAAAGGAGAACTTAGGCAAGACTGAAACTGTCTTTGGCAAGAGCTTTTTGATTTGAGGAAAAGGCTTGGAGTTCGTCTGTTAGGATGACTGTGAGTGCAGCATTTCAGTGTGGATGAGAGAAATACACCTTTTAACAGTGAGGTAAATGACAACTATTAAATGCATTGCAGAGAGAGGGGCTGAAGAAAGCATGCTTAAAAGATTACGTCAAAGCAGACTCTAAGGTTTTGGATAGAGCAGAGCATGGATATAGTTTTCTCTTGAATTTCAACCAAGGCATTGCTGTGATTTATTTATTTTTATCTGCTGTTACTGTTTGTGCACTTGCTGAATTTGATTAACCCGGTGAATTCAGGCAAAACTCATCAGGGAACATTCCTGACAAGAGTGGGGAGGACGTTTGGTTCAGGAGAAAAAGAAGAAATTGCTCATGCATAGGAGAGAAGGGAGTAATCTGAATCTTACGTCCTTATTTTAGGGGTTAAGCATCTGTAATGAGAATAATGACATTAGGAAAGTACTACAGATTTTCTGATGACTAACAAGTTTAGATCTTTTATCTGGACACAGGAAGTAAAACTGAAAAGTGATTCTATAACATAGAGTAAATTGTGCTAAAATAAATTTAAGGGTTCCTTGAAAATTAAGCCAGTTGATCAGGAAGTGGTGTTAATCAAACAGCAACTTCAAAAAAAAGAAAGCAAAAGCCCCTTCAGTTTACTACACGTTCGCATGTCAGCAGTAACAGTGCTAATTTGTGAAAACAGAGCATGAACCTGTGACCTCTTCTCTGCCAGTAATCTCAGATACAGCCTCAATTGTTGAGGCAGGTGCTGTTGGCCTTACTGAAAAATAAAAAAACTGAAAGGTCTCAAAACATCCACAACAATCCCAAACTTGAACCTTGATTGATTAGATTCTTATCTCATTCCTATCCCATGTGTATGGCAGGCAGAGATAAAATTTCACTTCACACATGCACAGGCCCACCATTGTCACGACTGGCCTTGGTGACTGAAGCACCATTACTGCTCAAATCTAATCAGATACCCTTAAGTGGATAACAAGCGTGTCTCCGGCATTTACAGTAGTGAGAGGGCCGAAGTGAAACCAGGACAATCCGCTGTCACACAAAGCAGATGCGATGTGTACCAGCTCTGGCATCCCTCCTGCTATCCGTAGTGGAAAAAAATGTTGATTTGCTAACAACCGGGATCTTGTTTGGCCAGGAGAAGTCAGATAGCAGCTCTCAGTTACAACTGACAAGTTGAGTATTGTGATGAGCTTGTTCTCAGTTAGGTGGATGAGTAGTGAATTAGGACAGCTAGTCCAGCTGACAAGGAGAATTTAATAAGCTTGGGTGCGCTGGTACGTTGCAAGCTAAAAGCTAAAAGTTTTAAGTTGCGTACCATTTGACATTTAATCCATTTAAAAAAAAGTTTGTATAGTAGTAAGTATAAGTCAGCAAACATAATGTGCTTGTGGGAAGCTATATAATCAATTTCAACAAAATAATTTGTCAGAAAAAGTTTTGACAGAAAACAAATTTTCCCCTTTTTTGCTACTTTTAGCAACTTTTAAAAAAGCTTTTTAGCAACTTTTGATCTCAATGCTATTCAAAAGCTACAGAGTCTTGCTTTGTATACTTCTTTTTTCTATGATTTTCTTAGTAATTGACATCTGTTAATAGGACCAAGAAAAAACTACATGTGTGAACATGAATGAAGGACCAGATATAAAGAGAAATCTCTTTTTATAAATGGCAGGTTTCATTTCCTAAGTCAGTTAAATTCCACTGCAAAGTTACCGAATCTGATATACCACTAGTTTCTGCTTATCAGAGTTACCTTTGTTTCTAAATGATTAGCTTTGAACACTCATGGGAAAAAAAAGTGGTCATTTGGTTATTTAAAGAAGAAAAAATAGTAAACTTATAGTGAAGAAAACTGGCCATTTAAGGTGAGATGTTCTGTCCGAAAATAGCTCTCATTTAATAACAAAGACCTCAAAATAACCTAACTGCACTTATTTTACCTGAAACTGATAAAATGCTTCAGTGTCTACATTAAAACGAATGAATGAATGAAATGGCTTGGTTAAAAATGGCATTAGAGGAGTTATTTAAAACCCTCATTGGAGAACAAGGGTCAATTGTGCTGCACAACCCCTGAAGCGGACAGCAGAGGACTTTGGGAGATGACCGCTGATTGGTAAGCCAAACAGAAAGGGGCGGTCCAGATGAATTAGTGATAGACACTAAAGGCAGATATCCTGCAGTGATCAAACCCTGGATGATCTAACAGTCTGCTGTTTGAAGTGATTATCATGCTACGCAACATAAAGGCTTACGCCCAGCTGTGGGCCTAATTAGTTCACTTAGGGGCCTTTATAAAACACTGGTAGGGGCCTGGAAGGGACATACACTCACTGAGAAGTCAGCAGCTTAACGGGACGTCAGCAGCAGACTTGGATCCCTAAAACTGACCTGCTGCTAAACGCAAATAAACCAAACCGAAGATTACCTGCTTTTCTGAGAATGCCACACTTAAGTGACTGCAGTTACTACAAAATGCGGGATGCAACCAGAGCTTCAAAAGTAAGGAAATCAAAGTTAAGAAAAATAAATAATTTCTTTGTGTTTTCATATTTTATTAAGCTTACTTAAATGTATTGTGAGATTACTAATAAAAGTACAAAAAAAAAGTACTTTGTTTTCAAACTTCAGCTCAGGTCTCAGGAAAATACTCTAACCTACACCTCAACTATCTTTTTGAGTTAAAAACTAGAACAAAAACAATTGGCAGAGATGTTATTTTACTTAAAAAATAACCTTGAGGATTAATGCATCAAGCACCATGTGCTGTAATATGTGCGCCAACTTACACTTTTCAAAACAATTGCAAGCCTAAAAGTTTACTGTGCCTTGGTGATTAATATCGGGACATTTATATCCATATGTGGAATCTGATCATTTTGCAGCTCCTATGAGCACACGCTGAGTCAGCAGATAAGAAACCATGCGCAATCGCCTAAATACTGATCTAATTTTCTCTTAAGATGACTATGTCAACTAAAAATTTCATTTGATTTTCTCTGCAGGTACAAAGCCACCTGGAAAACTCCAAGTTCCACCTCCACCAAAGCCAGAATCAGCCGGTGAAGCAGTACCTGACGCTGGGCTCCAAGCTGGCCACTTCTGCTGGATCAGGCCACGCCGTGCCACATCCACACACCCCTGGCCAGCCGCTTGCCACTGTGCCAATCATGAGGAACGGACACATGCCTCCTGTCAGTGACAGCAGCAACCCCAACAGCCCTGTTACCCTGCTCACCATGGCCAATCATGAAAGTGAGGTAGGTGGGAAAAAAAAAGAAAAAGAATGATAAATATATGGAACTGAAAATGAGAGACTTGAAATATGCCTGAGACACATCGCAACAAAAATTATGAGCCACAGGCTTGGTCACATACTGATAAACTGTGGTTCATAATTTTCAAAGATTTCACAACATCCTTGAAGCATTTCCCGTCAACATTCTGAATTCCTGCTAAAATATTTTCTTCTGTTGATTTTTGAGATCTGCTGTATTTCTTAATGCTTTCCAATCAAGAGCAATAAATCATGGCATGTACTTTGTCGGGATGGATAGTTAACATACAGAAACTTCAGAGGCACCAAGGACTTAATTAATACCTGGACTGGCTTTGAATATTTAAGCAGAAAGTAACCTATCATCTAAACAAAGTGGTGCTGCTATTGATAGCAGCACCACTCTCTCTCTGATGCTCATCAATAACTTCAGACATGCAGTCTCTGATGAGAGAACTCTTTCAAAGGAGGAAAAAAGTTTAGTAACAGATGCATGTTTTTCCCGCCGTCAGTGCTAATAAAACCACTGAATGTGGCTGTGAAGAACTTGTCTGTTATTGGATTTATCTGTCAACAGTTCCTCTCTGTTTTCATGGCTAGTATGGTTTGAATGTTGAGATCTCGAAAGACTTGGACAGTATACAAACATCATGGATCTGTCCTTGAGTACACTGAAATTACTGTTTTCTTTTAGTTTCCAATGGATGAAGTTATTGATGACCTAATTAGTCTTGAATCCGGTTTCAATGATGGAGGCTTGGATTGCATGGAGTCTAACATCATAATGCAAAACAATGTAAGTATGAATCACATTAAGTCTTGCTTTTACAGCCACATTTTATCCCTGCTTTAATGCCTCAGATTATCCACACTTTTGCATGTCTTTTGCATTGATTTCTGAATCACGCCGCTTTTGTCTGTTGAGCACCTTAAGCAGACGTGGTTAGGTTTATGTCACGTTCATCAACTAATAATTTCTCTCTTTTAAAGATTAATAGAGGCTTGAAAGTGTGGTTCCTCCACCCAAACATTCAGTTGCAGGCTTGACTAGCTTGGGAAAAAGGGGACCTAACTCACTTTGAGATCAGCTTAAGCCAAAAGCTGAGTCAAAGTTCACTCGGGCTTAGTAACATTTGTCACATCACTAAAGACGTTCAACAAAGTAGATTACGTTTTTATCAAAATGAAGGACAATGTCTCATTGAAGTCCACACCTGTCAAAAGAGCTAATGAGAAAACATTGCAAACTATTAGAAGGATTTATGGTCAGGAAGCAGTTAAAAGGTCTGTTTGGTTGGAAAATGTGGCCCCATCTGTTGCAAATAGTTTCTGATGTGCACATAGATACAAAATAATCCTCCATGCAGATAAAGTGAAACAGAGTAAAACACAACAGACAGTGTGACAGTAAAGGAATGAGAGAGGGAGGAAGAGATAAGGAGCAGAGTCGGAGGAGGAATGGAAGAATCAGTAGGTTTCCAAAGAAGACAGAAGCGCAACAGAAGAGAGAAGAGTGAGAGATTTGGTTGGAAGGAGTTACTGAGCCATTGGATTGGCCTAATGCATGTACTCCCCATGGGCTTGTTCAGAAATGATACCATGCTTAAATGGATCAATTCATCCTAATTAGTCATACAGTACGATGCATCACATTGTTTCGCCCTGTCAACACATTCAGGAACGCAGACAGCAAAGGGATTGAAATGATTATAGTAGAAGCAGAAAGAGAATTGTTGCAATCCTTCATTTTCATGTGCATATTTGTCTCCTCCTCCCTTTTCTCTCCTTTTTCTATTCTCTAATATTGGTAGAAAAACTAGAATACACACAAAGAAGCTGCAAATACCCAACATGAGAGCAGTGTCTTCTGTTTTGTTTCTACTCCTTCCTTTCAAGGCAAGGCAAGTTTATTTGTATAGCACATTTAATTTTCAAGACAATTCAAAGTGCTTTACATAAAACATTATAGCAGGGTGCAGAAAGCACTAAAAAGTGCATTAAAAAAAATTAAATCAAACATTCCATCCCATCTTTAGACTTGACATGCAGCCTTATCCCATTCACCACTCCAGTAGTAACATTTGACACACATGTCATGGATAAAATTGGCTGTGCGCATCGTGGTATGGTGACTTCTGTAGGATTTTTTCCCATAAATACACAAATGCGAATTAGACACACATGTGTGTCAGCACGCTATATCCTGACGCTCCCTGGTCTGTGAAAAGGCGTTATTATGGCAGAAGCGAGGCATGCTTTCCCAGACAAGAAGAGACCCATAGGAAAACAGTTTTGCCTCTGTTCAAGCAGTTGACCTAGCTAGCCTTTTCATCTAATGGGATGCTGTTTTTAACACAGAGCGCATCAGTGTTTCAACTGAGAGGGGTTTAAAAATGGCACCTTTTGTGGATCAAGGCAAAGCATTTTGTAAACCAACCCATAGAAAACAGCAAGTCTGGGTTGGAGGTCAGCACCAAGGACTGTCTGAGAAGGTTACAGTTAGCTTCTATTCTTGTTAAGTTGTTTTACTCTTTGTCATGCAATGCAAGCAAGTGATCACAAACATGGCAACAATTGAGGGGTCACAGCCCAGTGTGTTCCGCTCTGCTGTGGCAGATGAGAGACTACAGCCCCCTGTTGGGAAGTCCAGTCAAAAGCCTGGGGGCTCTGATCATTCTACTCACCTCTTGTCATTTTTGTCAATGCTACACAAAGCCACACAGCAGCTAAAAACAACTATTTGCTTTGTGGCTTTTGTCCAAGTGTGAAAATCATGTGCTTGTTTGAAATATAAATGTGCTTCCCCTTCGTTTGACCTTCTCTCCCCCTTTCTCTGCCTGTCCCCTCTCTCCTCCTTGTAGGTGTCCCTCAGTGGCAGCATGCTGGACGTCTATGGGGGTGAACAAGGTATGAACCCCCATAATGGTGGAATGAGCCCCACATCTAGTCCCACAAAGCTCACTGTAAAAAGGGAATACACAGGTATGAACTCATACCATAGTATTGAGCTAATTAGCTAAAAAAATAAAAAAAAAGGTTAAGGTTCTCTTTATTAGGTTCTCGTTATTTGGAGAATTAAAACTTAAAAACATACAAAAAGTAGAAGACAAAAGGTGTTTCCTTTATGCTCTGATGCTTTGATGGAAGTACAGAAACCTGTTAACTAAAACAGGCAACCTGCTGGCAAGCCATTTGTGCTAAATTCAGTTGTGTGTGTCAGGCAAACAAAGTGCATGATTATTTCTGTCTGGTATTTGACAATGTCCTGCTTGTCACAGAGTTTCTTAATTAGCTTCAAAAATGTGTAGGCTTCCTCACCACAAACTCAGCGTGCCCTTTAGACATTTCTAAAGCTAAAAAAACTCTAATTGATTTAGGAAATAGAAAGGATGCCTGAAGAATCCTTCACTCTCAATGGACAAATAAGTAAATTACCATCCGTTTCATTTAAGTGTGGGCAGAGAGAACAATGGGCTGTTACACAGACCTTAAATTTTCTTGATTGAATCAACAGACACAAATTGGGAAATCCAATCTCAGGTCCCTAACTATGTAATTTGGAAGAATGTGAATACAAATATGGATGCTGGCATTTTTGTCCTTCTCCAGGACAGATTAGTGAATTTGCTAAAAGGTCTTAATTGCAGAATAAGTAGTCTAAAAGTGGTCACTTTATTTTTTTCTTTTACAATGAGCTTCAGACATGCCAGAGGGGATAAACTGGGCTCTGTGCGTGTGTGTGTGTATGTGTGTGTGTGTGTGTGTGTGTAAGGAGGTCAGGCTTGTGTCTGCAGTGCAGACCAAAGCACAGAAGCTTTACACTGTGACCCTGACTCTAAACTCCCTCAAAACAACTGATTGTGTGTCTACTGACTAGACCCTCTGTGTAGTTTTGTGATCGTTGTCTTTCAGCTTCTAAATCAGTGTGCATTGCTAATCCATTTGTTCTCCTTTGTGATTTATTTTTTGACAGAGCATGACACCAGGGTGATGGCCAAAGAGAGGCAGAAGAAAGACAACCATAATCTGAGTAAGTGTTCCTTTGCTGGCTTTTAACTCATTAGCTGGGAATGAGAAATGGCCTTGCACGTCATCTGACAATACTCTAATCAACTCATGCTTTCTATTTTTTGCTCTGCTTAGTTGAAAGAAGGCGAAGATACAACATTAACTACAGAATTAAGGAGCTTGGGACACTCATACCAAAGTCAAACGACCCGTAAGTTGCAAAATTTTGAATATATTGACTGAAACAATGCCCCCATTTCACTTTTTATCACCTAAACGATTACAAGAGCTCATGTAGAGGGAGAATCTTATTAAATTCCAGCACAGAGACACTTTACATGTTGCTCATTGAATTCAAATGGCTACTCAAGCACATTTCAGTGAAGTTTCAAGGGCTGCACTTAAACTTCCGTTACAGTCTGCGCACTTAGAGATGTACGTCCCCACATCGGGTCCCGGCAGTTCAGCTCAAAGCATGAATGATGAGGAAAGGGTCAAATGCATAGAAGAAGGCCACGCCATTTGAATCGAGGTTTGAAGCACAATTGGAACACAGAGATGGAGCGTGGAGCACCGTCCATCTATTTGCAGTTGAACTTTGCTTCGAATTTAAATGGAAGGTTAGCGTTGTCACTGTGCCATTAACACAGGATAAAAGAGATTATTGGCGCTGATCAAACTGTGTGGAAAAGGACAATTTTACTGCAGGTCCCTTGTCCTTTAAAAAAAAAAGAAGTAATAATACCTGCAAAAGAATGACTTGCACTCTAGCACCTTAAGTCCAAAGCTCCATTTTTCTCCGTACCTTCCTACTTAGCTCATTTTCCCTCACCTATTTTTACTCGAGGATTAATTTTACTGAACAAGGAGGTACAAGAATGGACTTTCCACATAGCTACTTAACTATTCTATTAAAATCCCCATTCTATGTCCCTGTGTAATGTCCAAGGATGAATAATTGCCCCATGTAAGTCTCCATTTCTTATTCATTTCATAAAAAGGGGGGAAAAAAAACCTCTGTTAAAACTTTTCCCTATTCCCCTCTTTTCTTTATTGCAAACGATAGTCTGCCTACATCAGGGGGTTCTGTGTAAAAGGTTATTCTGTACATCTGTCCTATCTGCAGTGACATGAGGTGGAACAAAGGCACCATACTTAAGGCCTCAGTGGAGTACATAAGGTGGCTGCAGAAGGAGCAGCAGCATGCTCGGGAGCTGGAGAGCCGTCAGAAAAAGCTGGAGCAAGCCAACAGGAGGCTGCTGCTGAGGATCCAGGTAATAAAACCCAACAGTCATTATGTGTTTAGTGTGCTTTGGTTGTAAACATGGCGATGAAACACATGGTTGAAGCAATAACTTGCAGTAACTCTCAGAGGGAATTAGAAAATAGAAGGAATTTCATCTATATGGACTTGTTGACTGTGATGCTTCCAAGCTATTCCTGTTGAGACCCCCCCATCATTATTTGTAAAAAGTCATTCCACTTAGTAAATCTCATTCCACATAAGTCAGAGCTAATTTGCTTATGAATAAAACAAAAGACAGCAACCATTTAACAAAGAACAATGAGGCCTGCTTAAAGACATGTATTTGCACATGTATGTTTTTATGCAAACAAAGATTATAGTATATCTGAGTTTGTTTCAGTGATGGGAAGATTACAGTCTGTAATTGCTTTAAAAGAAATAAAAGGAAAAAAAACAAAAACAACAAAAACTCAGGAAACAATGACAACTACTAATGATAAAGGATTGGTAACAAAAGGTCAAAACAGGCCCTTGTGATGACACTCAAAGGTGATAAACATCAATTGTGTGGGAGAGGAACCTCTATACATCCCTACCTGACCTCAGTATGTGGAGGAGATGTAAAAATAAAAAAAACGAGGTGTGGTGGTGATTGTGTCAGTGCTACTCCCTGCTTAATTATCATGTGTGTAGAAAGACTAGATAAAACTGACTCCTGCTCCTTTTTCAGGAGCTTGAGATCCAGGCGCGAGCACATGGACTCCCAAACATGGCCGCTGCTTTGGGGACAGTCGAGTTATCCTCCCACCTTCTCAAACAGCAGCAGCAACAACAACAGCAGCAACAACAACAACAACAGCAGCAACAGCAGCAATCTCCTCCCCAGGCCCCACAACCGCAGCAGCCACCTCTGTACCAGGAGGACCCCAACAGCGACTACCTCCAGAGGATAGCCGTGGTGACCGGTGTGCCGTCCATTGCTACTGTCAGTGGGCCACAGGATCACATCCCTGGCGCCGACGCTTGCACCACGTTCTCCGACCCACTGTCCCACTTTACAGACTTCTTCACCGCCACGCTAAAGGAGGAGCACCAGCTGGACGAGATCCTGATGGATGACCCGCTGTCGCCATTTGGCACTGACCCACTCCTCTCAGCTGGCTCCCCTGAAGCTGCATCCAAGGACAGCAGCCGCAGAAGCAGCTTCAGCTCTGCCGAGGGCGACGACCTATAAGGGTGCCCTCTTCGGCAGCATGCTGCTGTGATCACTTCATGACTGCACAGCTGTGAACCCCAGCTGAAAAGGGCATACACAGAGCCTAGAGAAGACCAACTCATAGACCTGGGCATGCAGTTGTGATCCCTCCCAGGGTTGCAAGTAATTTAAATGACTGTACTTGACAAAACTCTCCAAAGTCCCACTTGTTTATTAAAATTCTTCACTGTCCCAAAAGCCGACATGGTTTAAAGTTTGGTGGGACCAGAAACATACCATGGCCATTCCTGCTCTTTTAAACTTTATTATAGACAATTGTTGCCTTTCTCTGCCTCCCAGACAGAGCAGAAGCAGACTTGTAAGAAAAAGGGAGACATTTATCACAACATAATGACTATTCCTGCTATTTTTTAAGTCAACACTGTGGTGGCTACACACTGTAACATATGCAACATAATCACTAAAAACGTGCTGAAACTGTCCCCCTTTTTCCTTTTTTTTCAATGAAAATATTTCTACTTCACAAAAGGATTTTAACAAGACATATGCATTGTATGAGGGGCCTTTTCTGAACTCTCAGTTTTGTTTGAAAAGAGAACTAATGTACTCACCTCAGTGCCTAACATGTCCGTGGCCTTGTCTGTTTTTTTTAAATGTTTGTTTTATGAGAGTTTTTGTATTTATATATGTTTTAATCCATGTATTCATAAAAAGATATTGATATATATATATTACTATCTAACATGCTACCTTTTTTTATTCTTAGTAGGGGTGGGAAAAATGTAATAATAAACCCCTTTTTTTTGGACAGTTCCTGCAATATCTTTTGTTGTCATCGTTAACAAAAAAGTCCATCATCCTGATAAAGCCACTATCTTTAATAAAGCACTTTAGTGAATCATCAGGCACTCATAACATGAACGAAAACACATCTAAACTCCACACAAAATTTAACACACGAGTCATTATCCACTTATTCAAACGTAAACTGAGTGTGGTGTCAAAAAAGTGAGCAAAGCCAAAGAAGTTGGATTGCAAAAGGTGAAGAACTGGCTCACAAGGTGGCTGATTGGAAGTGAGTGGCACAAAGAAAAAGAGAGGAGGGAAATTGAATAATAAAGACAAGTAGAGAAGGAGTGATAATTCTGATGAGTCTACTGTGAGCTGATGAGCTCTTGAGGATGAATAATAGAAACAGTTGGGGAGTTGCTTTGAGAGCTGTTAGCAGCAAGCTAAGAAAGTTTCCCTTGAGGAAAGTAGGATGATATGTGTCTCTCCACTCTGTGGGAAAATGATCATAAATGATCTTTATTAGTAACAAAGTTAGCTGGCATAGTAAAGAAAAATAAAACAGATTTAATTCTAATTATACAATTTGAAACCTATAATTCTGTCTAGTTATGATTAATAAAATCTGCCATCATCATCGTGTAACAGACAAGTCTAAAAACAAAAAAACACGTTCTTACTGAATGAATTTCTCATCAAAGCCTTTCTGAATGAAAGTTTCAGACTGTTATTAATGTGTGTTTCTCTGAAATCGACACACTCTTTGCTTGCATCTCTTCTTGAGCTGCAAATAAGTCTGAAGTGATCAATAATTATGAAGTATAGCTACTCCAACTACAAAGTGGTGAGTGATGTTTAGGGGTAATTGGCCAAAGCAGTTAGGGAAGGTTAATATAGATTTTTATCATATCAAAAAAAAAAAAAAAAAAAAAATCATTAAAATTTTGATTTAAAATTTTTTTTTTTTCATAGCCTTCTTTCTTGTGGCGCTATACTTGGTAAAACACACAGATCAAATTAGCTTAGCACATGAAATGATGAAAGCTAAACACCAGAGCAGTGCAAGAAGCTCCTTTTACCTTAATGAAAATATTGATGGAACAGAAAACAAGAAAAAACTCTCATACACTCATCAGAGACCAAAAGTCAGATTACCTTCCCAGGCAACTCAGTTTACCCATATCAAAAGTTATCTTGGGTAAAGTTCAAGGCCCATTATGCACAGCCTTCAAACGGAAATGTGGGGTGAGATGAGGCAACCGTGACATCAGAACAAGCTACTTTTTTATTTAGAACATCACAGCTCATCAACTAATGTGTCTGCACCGGATCGAAAAAATGTGAGCATGATACAGCCTATTTGTTAAAGATATGAGCTGTATATGTTGAGAGAAACCTGTAAATTCAAACATGTAAAACAAATTTGGAAAAGATTTTAGCCATACATGCTCCCCAACCTTCTCACTTCCTCTGGCTGCTGACCTAATTTCCCTCATAGGAAACAGATGGGATTTAAACTTCTTACATTGTTTGTCGAAAAATGTTCACCTTGTAAAATAATCTTTCCACTCCTCTTTTGTATTGCAACTGCATAAGCAGGAACATGATCTCCTTCAATTAGTTACTTTATTCCCAATACAAAAAGATTATAATAATTGAGGGGAAAAAAGGGGCTGATGCTGTATTCTATTTTCAACAGCAGGTGGCAGCAGTGAGCTGTGTTTTATTACCACACTGCTGTAATGAAAACAAACCTAAAGAAGAGCCAAATAACAACCCAAATTACTTAAAAGAGCACATAAAATCAAATTAATTTCAGTACAATGCAGTGTTGGTAAACAAAACTTTCACCTACACAACACTGACTTGGCAAAAGCCAGCAGTACTTGTAAATTGACAAATCTAAAGAAGGCAAGTGATGTCGTGAACCTCACAGCGGAGTCGTTCTGTCACCAAAACAACGTTGTCAGACCTCCTGCCACCCACCAACACTGACACCACCACTGAGCAGGAGAAGCTGTCACCTGTGCAGATGCCACGGCTGCCAGCTCGCTACAATGCGCTCACCTGTCGAGCCTGCCATTGGCAACTCTTAATAACCTCCACGCTGAGGTGACTAACTTTGGAAAACACACACACACATACACACATATATGCACAGGGTCCCCACACACTCACGAACACAAACAAGCCTAATCAAATGTGCTTGTGTGCAAACACAAATGTGCTCACGCAAGCAGAAAACTCAAATCTGTGCACGCACAGGTGAGTGTGTCTCATTGCACTCCATTGCCACATATATAAACGAGAAAGAGGGGAAAAGCCCCTCATCAGGATCTGGACTGTGACAAGACTTGTGCACAAATTAGGTGAAATTTGAGTGGGAATAACAATATGACAGCCGGCAGAGAGGCACCAAACATCAAGTGTCATATCTATTTTCAGCTGTGACTCAGAGCTGTGTGACAAACAACACCATGCTGCTTCTCAATCAAGTCAGCCCCGTCGGAAATGTGGCAAACTAGGCCCAGGACGAGCTTTTTCCTTCAGGAGAAATAACAAATGATCTGAGGCAGTGGTCAAAGTTAAAGGTGAAGTTGTAAAGCTTAGCCAGAGTCTGGCCATTACATTTACTGCTTAGGAACTTATCAATATTTTTATTTTTTTTTATCTCCGCTGCGCTGCTGTATTCCATCCCACGATTCTGCTTTTATTAAGGACCACACCCTGCCCAAACTCCCACGTCACTCCACCAGCAAAGTCCCACATGCATTAACAATGGAACGCATGAGAGATGAGGAAAAAAAAGGGGGCCCTTTTTTTCTCTTTCCTCTAGATGCTATAAAATTAATGCGATTTCCAGAGTTTTTATGAATC
Source organism: Rhadinocentrus ornatus (assembly GCA_037177495.1). Taxonomy (NCBI): domain Eukaryota; kingdom Metazoa; phylum Chordata; class Actinopteri; order Atheriniformes; family Melanotaeniidae; genus Rhadinocentrus; species Rhadinocentrus ornatus. The sequence goes on along the minus strand of JBAMHW010000026.1, from coordinate 15,693,197 downwards.
GAGCCAGATGCCAAATACATAACTTCAAACAAATTGACTTCCAATTATTGGTGCCGCACACAACTTCCAGATGTGCAACAGATGGGTGCTGGGGGGACCGAAGGTGTCTCGGTGCAGCGCTTTGTGTTATTCTGCAGTAAAACAGCGGTACAGTTGTATGTGTTTTAAATCACAGTGGGCTGTGGGCTGGAGGTGAAGGGAAGGACACGGGGATAGTGGAGGAAAAATGAAAGCACATCATTAGGGAAAATGTAAATCTGCACAGCACAGACAGTGGAGAGCCATATGTAGCTTTAATACAGCTTGATATTATGGAAAGGCAGATGAGATGCTGGGACTGAAAGCTGGAGCCATATCAAGGAGGTGGGGGATTCAGAAATGTAAATGTTAATGTGATCTCTGCTGTATCTTCCAGTGCTGGGATTAAATGGTAAAAAGGAACAATAATGGGGCTTGATTTTTCTTTTTTTTCTCCTCCACATGTAAATGGCTTACAATATCCTTGCATGCATAAAGAATATTAGATATAGTTATAAGATACCCGCTGTATATAGTTTTATATACTAGAAGACTAATTTCAACAAGTACTTTGTCCAATTGTTAAAAGTCTCTTCTTGGAAACTTTAAATAATTTGATTAGTCACTGTTGAAGCTGCATAAAAGTAAAACAAATGTGATTCAGAGAGAGAGAAGTAGCTGAGCACAGACTTCCTTTCACTGCAGAGGAAACTAATAGAATATCCAATAGTGCTACAGTGTCTTGGGAGGGTCATGACTGTGATCCCATTATTACCACAGGGGAGCCAAAATGGCTGTGTATTTTCCCAGAGTCCATGGTGAAGCAGTCTACAGGGGCTCTATCTAGTTCACGAGCACTCTGCTTGAGCTCCACAGGTCCCCCCCTCTGATCCTCTGGGCCAAAGGAGCCTCTCTTTACTCCCTCTCTGTTTTCACGTATCTTAGGCTGCCTATTCAAATACAGCACAGAGCAGGGACCATTTTGCTTGGCCACTGCACCTCCGTGCTGCTTTTTAATCCCCCAGTTCTGCCAGGGTTGTATGCTAATCAAACCAGGGACCCCACCTCCCCCACCCTTTGCCCCACCACCTCTTTAGCACCACTTTAACCTTGTGTAATCTAGGTAACCTTGGACTGAATGGGATGCAGCTGAAGAGAAGTCCCTGATTGATTTGTAATTCTAAAGAGGAGAGATGGCCAGTATGCTTTCTCTTGCCGACAACATAAAACCCTTTCCTCTCTGAAATAATATAAAGTGTTGCAGTTTGCGGTGTTCTTTTGTTTTGTCTTCTTGTTATGTGGACGCATGGTTGGGTGCAGGAGCAGCTGGGTAAATGTCAGAATTTGGCGTGGGGTAGTGTTGGGGGAGAGCATCAACATGATCATCATTAGCAGGGGAAGATAATTGGCACTGGGCGCTCTGATGGGCATCTCGTCTGCATTATTCATTCACCTTCCCTCTCTTTCACCTACTCTCCCTTTCCTGTCCCCTCATCTTGACCCAAGCCAGGCGCTGGGCCTTAGGAGCTGGACTCATTTATTATAGATGGGTAATTGTTTATTAAATGCAGGCCTGGCCCTATTATGCCTATTACCCAATTGCTGCGCAACACTGCGGCTGGCAAGTGTCTGTCTTTTTCCATATTCTGGAAGATCTAAAAATCCCCTGCCGAGGACGCGAAGCTGCTTTGGCATGAATATGTGTCAGCATGGGTGAAGACAGAAAAAAACAAAAAAGAAAAAAAAAGAAAACTATGGATGGAGATAGGAAAAAAGAAAAAAAAAGTTAGCAGAAAGAAGAGAAGAGGATGATGAAAAATAAAGTCAATGCTTGTGTGGCTGCCACCGGCCAGAGGAGTATATCTCCTTTTCTTCCAAAGCTTGGTGGTAGGAGGCAAAGACAAAGGGTGAGCTAAAGAGACGCTTTGCCTCTCATTACACTGACTCCTAATCTACCTCTGCCCTATCCTGGGCAATCCCTGCTGCAGGCGTTCAGAGGCTAAAGCTTCAAACTAGGCAGTTTGTCCAAAGCGGATTCATTACCTTAAATAGGACTACCAAAGAGCCTGGTAAAATATCACATCCAAAAGTCACACAGCAGCCAAAGATCTGGCCTAAACTGGCACTAGAGGTCAGTATTGTCATAGAGTTCAGATGCCAGGCTTGCAACAGCAAATAACAGTAGCTTTAAAGCACCCACAGACATTACAAAGGAAAAGGAAAAGTGGTAAAATAATTCAGGTAATGGAAATGAATTGAAATGAAATGATTAAGTTCAGTTAATTACTCGGTAGCTTAGGCAAATCAGCTTAACTTATATCAAAATCATTATTTCAGCTACAACGGAAGATTCACCGAGAAGATATTTAGCCAACATCCACTTAAACCAGTCTATGCAAAGTAGGATCAGGATAATGGATTAGATCTAATGCACGTGGCAATCAGTGTGGTAACAAAAATAAACGTGCTACTAGAATTTACATACAGAACTGATTTAAAGCCACAGATGGTTTAAAGGCAGAGGATGACATGTTTTTTTTTGTCTTTGTTGAAGTATTTATACTTCATGCATTACAGTCCTGCTAAATACAAACTTCCTCTTAAAGGGAAACAGATCTCTCCTCCTTTCTCAGCGAGTCAAAATACTCTCCGAGAAGTCTGAATGAGACGCACAAGTGAAGAGAAAGGGGTGTGACGCTGTGCTGTGGTATGATGAAGTGATCTGCATGATGGCATGTCACCGGTTATTGGCTGGGTTGAGAGTGATTAACATGGGGTGTTAATTAGCGGGTCGTCAGGAGTGGGTGTGTGGCTATAATGACACTCAGAACAGCTCGGTCACACATAAACACAAGGCACAGCTCAGGCCTTCTTTTACAATTAAAATGGATTTGACAATTAGCACTGGGTAAAAAAATTTGAGTAGAATGCAATAAAATGTTGGATTTTAGTCAAAGGCAGTTTATTTTATTTTTCAAAAGCAAAATAAGGAAGAAAGAAATTTAATATTTCTGTTGAAACACAATTAGATATGTGTTAGAAAATTCCACAGATGGGGAATAATGTCTGAAATTATGACTTTTATTAATATAGATCACAATTTTGAGAAAATAAAAGAAAAAAAATGTCCAATGTTTGGTGTTTTTTTTTTGTTTTTTTTTACTAAAGGAGACAAAAAACAACAAAAACACACACAAAAAAACCCAATATTGTTATAGAAAATATCTTTTCAAATGTCATCAAATGCAAGTCAGTCATTCATAAAGAACCAGTGCCGGTCAGCAGGAATTCCAGGAAGAGATCTGCTGTAAAAGGCTGCTGAGTTGATTAAAGGACTGAGAGGAGAGTGACGAAGGGACCGAGTGAGAGTCAAGAACAAGAGCAAGTCAAGCCGACACTACTCCTTAAGCGTATTTTTTCTTCCAGCAATCCGGCACGCTGATTAGGCCACAGCACACACTTTCAATGCTCCATCACAATGAACAAGCCTCTGTGACTTCAATGGGGCTCATCTGTTGTGCTGCTTTCAGTAAATAATACTGCAGCCGTCGATGGCCTCATCATCCATGTAGCTTAGTGCTGTGCTGGGATTAGCTGTGTTGTCACCGAGTGAGGGGAAGCCGAGCTGAGCTCCAAATAGTTTACAGGACCCTTTGCCCCAAGTGGAACAAACAGAATGCATATAAAAGGGAAACAGGAGCATAGAGGAGTTGTAGCTAGACGTGGATGCACACACTTAAATTTTCAAACACGTACTTTCACGTTTGCCATTGCAAATGCTTCTTTGTTAGTTTCCCCTGCCTTTTAATACCCAGAGAGAGCAAAATGCCTTTTTTTCCATATTACAGAATTTGTCATGTTCAGTTGGAGCTGTCATTGCTAGAACAGTGTGCGCTAATGTGTGTAATCTGCTTTGCAACACATCAATTATGATGGATATTGCTCCACCGCCATGCTTCCAGGGTTTTTATACAAGCCTGCAGGGAAATCCGTCTTTTCTTGTTAGGCAACCTGTTTAGTAAATAATGATCCACTTTGAGCCTGGCTGATGTCGTATAATGGAATGTGTGTGCTTGTGTGTACATACAGTAAAGCGTGTGAAAGGAGGGGCTTTGGTGTGCAAGGATCAAGCTGACTAGATCAAAAAACACTTAGGAGCAGACTGGAATTCAATCATGCCTGAGCGGTGTGAAACCCAGAGAAACCAACGGAATCCATATGTAAAAGCTGTAAATATTATCAATGGCTGGTGAAAATATTTCCAGAACTGCTTAAGCTAACAAAGAAGAAGAAGGACAAATATTATGTTCTTACACAGTCAAAGAAATTATATATTTTCTTGCTTTTCAACAAAACAACCTCTTAAGAGTCTGTTTTACTGCCTTCATCTTCCACTATTGCCACCTCTCTACTCTTTTCCTTTACTCTTATATTTCCTTTGTGACTTCATTGTTCTTTCTGAAGCAACATTGGCTCACAAACTCCCCTTTCTTGCCTTATAAATTATGCTCCACTTCCTCACCATCTCCACAACACCAGCCACAGAACACAGAGAGAGTGGCACAAATTTAATCTTGCACTTGCCCTAAACCACCAGGGGTGTCCTGAGAGAGCCAGATTTTTATTTTATTTTATTTTTTAAAATTTTTTTATTGGCACACCAGTAATTTGAAATAGTGAGCTTCAAACAATTCCTAACTTTTGCTTGGCTTTAAATCATTCATCTCCTGCTCTTCTCTTCTTCACAGACACAAAATAAATGGGCATCAACATTCAGTTCCCTTATCAATAGCAACCTCCAATGACCAAAACTCTCGGCATAACTGTGTGTCTTTTTGCTGCAGTACATTTTGACAAATTGCACTTTTTCCCCCTCCTTTTGGGTGGACTTTTCAGTCAAGGAACAAGGATGCCCAAACTTAAACCACCTCGTAAGCTGGCTCTGCTCAGCTAGAGTAGTGCTTTGCCAATATGCTCAGAAAAGGCTTTAGCTCTGCATCCTTTGGGAGCTGCAGCAGATCACGTTGAGATCCCTGTCAGATCCCCACTACACAACATTCAGTCAGACATTCAGTCAGTCAGTAAAGCAAGAAAGAGACAGAGAGAGTGAGGCCCTTCACTTCTAGATGAACACATTCTTTAGTGTCAAGCATAAAACCCTTAGCCATGCTGGAAGCCACTCACAGACACTCCTTTCTGCATGGGGTTTTCTATTGTTTCTTTTTATTTGTGTGAGTGTTGATGTGTGTCCTCACATACCTTCATCAGAACCAAAACCTGCTGAGATTTGGCAGCTTCATCTGAGATTGGGGCAGCCACTGGAAATTCTATTTACTTCATGCAAGCTGCTCCCCAATGTCCCAAAAAGCCCTTTGTCTCTGAACTAAGCTGGTTGGGGTTTCAGGGTTAAAGCTCCCCAGCGACAGCAGTCTGAGTACCTGCTCAGGGTGTGCATGTCAACGTGTTTATGTGTGTCTGCCCATGTGAACACACACCTCCTCGCAGTGTAATGGCTTTATTTATGGAGTGGCACCAGTTGTAACAGACAGGTGATAAAAGGAGGAGATAGTGCAGCCATGCCATGCTTATTGCTTTTAAAAGGCTGATACTGTTTGATGTTTCATGAGCAGTTGAGATGAGATAAACACTCCTGCTGAAGAGGCTAAAGATGGTAAAAGAGGTATAACTATTAAGCTAAAGTAGAATATAGCTTAATTATACTCCATCAGCTGACTTGTTCTGCCTATTTTTACATGATGGATGCAAAGAATCTCATGAGCTATCATTTCCAACAAAGTAAAGGGGCAGGGTGTAGAATCTGTTAAGCAATACAAATTTAACTTAAAAATGCATGTTTAGTCAATACATACATTTATTCTCCCATACCTACTTTCCCTCATGCTTGTTGGGTGATGGAACCCGTCTCAGCTGGTCTTGGGAATGACTATGGATGTACCCTGGACAGTTAGCAAGTCCTTCAAAGTGCTCAAGACGATTTAAGTAAAACTAAAATATCCCTAATCATTCTAAATAATCATGTAAAATCGTTCAGTTTGCTGTTATTTTTGTGTTAGGCCTGAGTAAAGAAAAAGACACAAACTGTATTTTCCTAGAAACCCCACCTGCTTCTGGGGTGCTTTGCAAACGCACAGAGGTGTGCCTCTAAAAACAGAAAATGAGGACATTTCCTCAGTATTCCCCAAGGCAGAGGCCTGCTGGCCAAGCGGGTTTCCCTGAGATGGCGAACCTGTTGGAACACAGACCCCATTCAATCTCTTCTGCCTGTCTTCTTCCTCTACTCTCTTTCTTCCCTTCCTGCGAACTGCACTTAAAGTCTGAGCAATCGAAAGCCTTAACCTCTTTACCCCAACTAATTTCCTTCAGCACACCTGTGCGCCGACTAAACCTGCCATTAAAATTTACATACAACTTTAACGACATTAAACAAACTCATTTGGTGTGTTTTTCTTTCCCGTTTTGCCATCGAGGGTGAGCTGCTGAGCAAACCCAATGGTTCTCAGGGGCACCATTCCTAAGCTGTTTACCTGAATAACTAATGTGATTTACTATTTCTTTCAGCCCCGAAGACACCAAATTGATGGTGTCTGACTGCGACCAACAGTGCATGACAGCCAAAAGAGCAGCACATTCACATTCAAAATGAAAGCCTGGTTAATGTAAACCAAATGCCTACACAAGTACTGTTACTGAGAAAAAAAAGTAAAAAAAAATCTTGAGAAGTAATTTGTAAGGCCATGTTGCTGTCATCACAATCACCTTGTGTGTGTATGAAAAGAGATAGAGTAAAGAAAAGAGGTGAAGACACTTTTTCTTTACTCATGACTCATCAAGACTAAATATAGCATTTGTTTTTTGTAGCCTTAGTTTGATCCCATATTTCAGTCTGACCTTGATCTGAAGACAAAGCTCATTATTTTTCTTTGTCTCTTTTTTCTTTCCATTTCTGCAACCCCACTTTTTACTGTGCCAAAATTTACAGTTAAAGACAACAGAACACAGTTTTTTCAGGCACATCATTTCAGTAAACAGCTCATATGTTAGCAGAGATGTTACACTGGCTGTCACGTCGGGGTCCCATCTTGTTTTGCCAGGTGGACTGTGGGGCCCTTCCCTCCCACTCTGGCTGCCTGTTTTGATCCAAAGCAGCTGGTTGGACGCGATACCCGTTTAGTCTGAGAAATCAGCTTGTACAAACAAACACCTCTACTGCAGTGCATCTGCCAACCATTATAACCTCATATCTGCCTGCTATCAGCCTTTGTGCAAAATAAGCCAGATCCTGTTTCCAGTGTGACAAATAAACAAAACAGACCCTAGGCATCATTATTCATTATTAGTAATGATACAGCTGAAGCAGAGGCAGTTTACAAAAACCACCTGTAATAGTCAAATATTTCCAGAGTGACCCAGACTGTGTGGAAGTGACGGGAAATGCCTTGTGCAACTCACAGGTGTGATAGGTTATGCATGCTACACCTGACAAGGAGGTTAGATGGCACATCTTTTAAGTTATGCTATTACCTCATCTGGAATTCATTTTTATTCATTTATTCAACTTGTCACCAAACACAAAACCCAACTGAAAGTTAGTCTAAGACGGGCGTAACCTGTGAAAACTCTAACTTATGGGAAACTCTAACGTAGTTTTTCTGACACATACAAGGTACAAACATGCAGCTGATGGCTGTATGTTGTCAGTCATTCCAATGCAAAACTGCCAGGCTGATGAGGAAAAAGTGCTGCGTTAAGCAACTCTGGAGTGTCACAGCGGTTGAAGTTAACATGTAGGCCCAGAGTGAGCGCTTCTCCCCAGAGTACAAAATTGTTACAAAGTAAGGAAGCGCTTTTGTGTTGATGGAGTGAAACTGAAAGCCGCTACGGTTGGTTACAACAACTCCAAGCTTCTTGAAGATACTTTGCAGCTCTGCAAGGGAGAGGCGGGAAGAAAGAAAGCAAGAAAGCACGAAGAGTAAGAGAAGTAAGGGCAGACTGGAAGGTAAGGAACGGGAGAGGAGGGGGGGACATAACATTAGAGATGAAAAGAGAGAAAAAGTGTGCTCAAATTAATGTGGATGTGTTTAGAAGGGTGAAAAAGAGGGTGGGTAATCCTGGCATGTTTTCCTTGGCACCCCCTGCCCAGAGAAGCAACCACGAACAGGAAGGTCTAAAAGTTAATTACATCGGTTGTCCGGGCCAAAATAAATGTTGTCTCCTGACGGACGCTACAACACCTCCTCAGCTCTTGTTTGTCTCTCAGCAGGAAACCCACCTGTTTTAACTTAGAGTATTTGAGCACTAATGACCTGCATTACAATCTGTGCAAAAAAACAGATTTTGCTTTAATTGACCTCTTTGGAGCATTTTTAAGCAAAACACTCTCTTTTGCCTAATTAAAGACATTTAGCCAAATGTTTTGTGATTCCATAAGTGTCCCTGTGCATGCAAAAAATGTCCTGCTCTCCTGTAAGTAAGCCAGAGAACTGCTCCAGGTCTTTCTTGCTTCTTAATCGTTCTTAATTTCATATAGCACCTAAGGGCACCCTTCCTTGCCCTCTGCTTTTGCCAATCCAGTCCCTATGGCGGTCTTTCCTCTGGCCAACATCATCAAACTTCAGCTCCTCACACGCCTCAAAAGGTTGCCAATCCAACCCTCAGAACCTCCACGCCAACCTCTGAGCTATTTGGCCTTGCTATCACTGAGCACACTGTGATGATCCCTGCACATTAACATAACTGAACCCAACACCTCTGGTCAGCCTTTACAGAAATGGAGAGGAAGCATTGACACCAAGGAGAATATTTGAGATTTTTCAAAGTAGAGAAATATATGAGTAAAGTCCTATGTTGATTCCTTTATCAAACAGAAGTTTGATGATCTGTTGTGCAAGTTGATTTTAACTGTTTGTATTTTTTATTTAAGTTCATTTTTTATTTCTGTAAATAGTGACAGGCTGACCAGGCAGCCTTACAATAAAATACTGGGATTCAGTAGTGCTACATTCATATGATAATTTTACTTTAACAGATAACTAAAACTGTTTAATTTTATTTTTTAATGTGCAGGTGTCCCTGAGTTTTGAACATTGTTCTCCTCTAAACTTCTAACATTGTTTAATTTAAGCAGATTTTCAAACTAGCCAATAACTTCCTACAAGTCAAACATTTAAAGCGATAACACATAAGTCTTCTGACTTATTTTAATGGTCCACTGATATTTTTTTTTCCAGCCCAGGGCATCACGTGACAGCTGCATTTTGCTTAATGGCACTGTACATACCAAAATATCAAAAGCATCCATTTGGAGATTTAAAGGCTAAATAATTAGGAGTTTTTCAGTAAAAATAATTTAAAATGTTTTCATTTGTTGCGAGAGATAAAAGGAAGCTTCTCTATAAACAATCTGTCCTCTACATCAACAATGTCTTTGTCAAGCTTTTCTGCTTTCAAAATAAGAGTTACGTGACGGAATAACTTTGGTGTACTGTGTAGATCTTTCCTACCTTCTGGTTCCTTAACCAGTCATATGCGACTCCCCAAGATGCCAAACAACAGTGCAGCGTTTGGTATTTCATGTCGGAAAAAGAACCTGCTGTCATGTGTGGCGGGTGGTGGCGAGGACCCAAACGCAGGCAGTAGCAGGCAGGAGGCAAAATGGTGCACGTGACAAGGTTTATTCCAAACGCAGGACAAGGATCCACACACAACAGGGAGTAAACCAAACAACAACAAGGATCTGACCATGAAAACTGAAAACCCAGGGACATATATACAGAGGGAAACCAATTGGGCACAGGTGAAGTCAATCCAAAATCAAACCAGGTGAACTAATGAGCCAGAGACAGAAAACAGTGAAAACTGAACTACACGTGCCAAAACCCCCAAAAACCTAACCCATGAACTAAATAGAAACCAACATGACAAAAACCCTGAAATAACCCCATGATATCATGACACCTGCAGTAATGATGTTTTGGCCAAGTGTGTTTGTCCTTATAAACTTATGAAATTACTATCAAATTAATTTATTAAGTCAGACACAGGGGAAACAGCCGCTGCGTGGCACTTGTTGATTAATGTACCTTTGTTTGCACTTTATTTTATGCTAACGAAAATCAGCATTTGAAATTAGTGCTAGCATTGCAAAGCATATCAACTTACCGTGTGTGAATGATGTTTGCTGGTGCAATCTTTTCCGTCCTTTATAGACTGTATATAAAAGAGCTTTCCTCTCACAAACCCGTAACCTGCACAAAACTCTCCGAGGGGCTGGTGTGGGAGGGCGGAAGAACGCTTTCCGTGTAATTCTCTTTCGATTGCAGTTCTGATTTGAAACACTGGGTTGCAATGCTACTTATTTTGCCTTTAAATGGATACTTTGGATTATGCCTTGACACCTACTATGTCCAAAATAATAATTTTCTATAGACTTTTTTAACTAGTAATAGGTAAGACTCGATTCTATAGCCTCATTTGATTTTCCTGTCCATATCTGCATACCTGAATTTGAGTTCTATGTGATCCAACTTATATAACTATAATTGTAATAGATATATAGTAGTTACAACTGTTAACTTTACAATGAGACCAATCAAAAGGTTTCAAGAACATCTAATTTAATTTGGGTATACATTTATTATTATATTATATCATAATTTTGTCAGCTCCAATTGTACAACAACTTCAAAATAGATACACACACGCTAATATCTGTAGAATCCGAATTTATGTCTGTAACACTGCGTGCTCAGTGTGAGATCATGTCTTCCGCACATGCAGTCCTTTCAGGTCTGTGGTCTGTTCACACTAGAGTCTGGTGGTAGTTGATTTTATGTATGTGAACACGTGAAAAATAAATGAATAAATGTAAAAATCTCATCCCCAAAAAAAATAAATAAATAAAATTCAGAAAAAAATATTAAGACCTGCAGTGCCAATCTTGCCATATTCACCTTCAGTTTTAGCTACCTCACTATCAAATTAGGCAACTTATTTATTTATAAGTAAGCTTATATGTTTGCAACTATGCAAAGCTGCCAGAAACTCCCAAAAAATTGGTTGGCCATCTTTTGCTGGGGATGAAATGGTGTTTTGCTTGTGCATCTTACTTTGCATCACGGTGAAGGAAGAGTGGGGTGGGAAAATGGTGGATAGCAGCACATCTCACATCTTCCTCATGCTGTCACTTCCAGCATCTTCTCTCCTTGTCTTCTATTCTCCTCCTCTCCTCTTTCCACTCAAGGCAGAAGCAGCGTGTGGGAGTTGCTCAGGAGACATCATCATGAGCCACTTCACTCGAGTGCTGCCTTCAATCAGCTGTTGAATTAATATTAATCATTCCTCCATCCCCCACATAACAGGCCGTTCGTCTTCCCTCTGCTGATAAACACTGATGAGGAAAAAAAGCAGCGAATAACACGTTTTACAATCGTTTATGGACACGTGTCAATGGATGCACATCGGCAAAATCTCACCTCTTTCTCTATGTCTTTCTGTCCCACTGGCTTTATGGTTCCAACTGCAGCTGAAGCCTTAATTGTCCCTAATCACTACTGAAGGTCAATACTACTCAGCAATACATCTCCCTTCCTCCGTCCTGTCCTTCTTGCCTCTTCCCCCCCTTCCATTTTTTATATTCACCATCTTTCCTCCACCGCAACCAACATGGTAGTTTTCACAGAATAAGGTACTGGCAGACTGTCAATTAAAAAGCTTTAAAATAACTTAACCTAAAATGTAATTCAGACCTTTCCTGATGACCCTTTTTTTTATCAACAAGAATGTATAAAGAAAAAAATTAGAAGCTTGAAAACTTTTGCAGCATCACTATAAACGAGGAATAAAGAGGAAATGAGATATAGGATGAAGATATGAGGCCTAAAATCAGAAATGATTATCCAAAGGAATGTTTGCATGAATGTGTGCGTGCACAAGGGCAAGAGTGCTGAAGATGGCTGAAGGTCAGGGAGACATTGAGGCAATCACACTAATGAAAACAAACGAGGGATAGACTTAGAGGGAGACATGGAAAGAGAGGAAGGGATGCGGGGAGAGACGTATTAAAAAAAAAAAAAAAAAAAAAGAAGGAGCAGTGTGTGTGTCTATGTGTGTGAGACGAGATAGCCTGCACTGGCTCAAACTAATCAAACACAACACAGTGCTATAAAAGGATGGAGAGAATGTACAGATACATAAGCAAACTCTCCCAGCCTGCCTGCCAAGACCTGCTTTTTTATTTACATGCCCCCCCTAACCTTTAGTGAGGCTTGAGGACTTGCACAAGCGCATGCATACTGTACATACACAAACACACATACACATGGCAGGAGCAATATGTGAAGGTTATTCCTGCAGAGGGATGACAGTGTTTATTCAGGGCTAGCAGGCAGAGTCTGTGACATTCAGCTTGGTGAAAATGATTAATGCTACAATATACATAGGCACGAGAAAAAAAAAACAAAACCAAACTATTCCCTTACACTAAGCGGAGGCCTTTGTAACCACATATACAGTACATCCAGTTGTCTTTTCTTAGCTCACTGATGCCACATTTCCATGTCTGCACAAATGGGTTGAAATGAAAGTGATCATGAATCTGATTTCTAATTTTTTGTCAGTTTCCATATCAAAAACCCACATAATTCATTCTAACGTGTTGATTTTTTTTAAAAGGAGGGCGAAAGAGGAATATGAAAAGACAGTGAAAAATGTAAAGGGACTGTGGTTTTAATTAACATTGCTGCTAATTAACCAGTGGTTGCAGATCAAAAGGGAGAGATATACAGAATCACATGCTGATGTATGATATGCAGTAACAGCCATGCAAAACTTACACCAATGCACAAATATATTTAAGTTACAATGGCTCACCTTACCTTGTCTCACAGAATCAGAGCAATCAGAAAACATCCAGCAGCTTCTTACTAACATCAAGAAGAGAAGGGATCATTAGGATATTAAAAGAGATCAATAAATAAAGGGCCAAAATCAACATATAAGCCTCTCCAGGTAAAGGTTAGACTGGTAATACAAACGCAACGGTTTCAGTGCAAACAGAAATGTTTTATTTTTAAACAAACGCATCTATCATTAGTAATTTTCTGATTAACTGCTTGATTTGAACTTTGAATAAACTTTAATTAACCACTAAAAGCTTTTCCTGCAGGGAGCTTTCACTGCTTGCATGCATGAATAAAAAGGTTACATGAATATGAACACGTAATTAATGAATCAATAAACCTCACTCTTGTCTTGTTTATTGCAACATTAAAGTAATTTTCAACACCATGTTGAGAAAAGAATCTAGAATAGAACAAAAGAAAGAAGAATAGAATAGGTAAGAATCCAAACTTGTGTTGCAGTGTAAAATTGAATCCTTACCTGAAGGGAGTGGAAGGACATTTTTTTACACCAAAACAAATGTTTGCTGCTAAGTCATTCTCTAAATCTGGAAACCGGTATGTTCAGTCAGTCAGTCAGTCAGTCATTTTCTGTACCGCTTGTTCCCATTAGGGGTCGCGGGGTGAGCTGGAGCCTATCCCAGCAGTGTTTCAGGTGATGGCAGGGTACACCCTGGACAGGTCACCAGTCCATCGCAGGGCCCGGTATGTTCATATGTTGAAAAAAGTTTTCTTTTAGTGTGTTGGATAGAAATTTAGGATTGCGCGGATGAATGAAATACTGTATGTAGTTGAAATGATGAGTCTTAGTAAGGTAAGAGAAAGGCACGACACTGTAGCATTGTACCAGTGTAAAACCTCCTCTGCATTTTTTATGATAGTGGTAGATTATAGAAACAGTTTCTTTTAATGTGGAACTGCAAAAACAAGCCAATTAAATAATTTTCTATGAATAGTTGCAGTTTGTTTATCCTCAGTATTCCAGGAACAACAGTATATTTAGAATCAGTCTGATAGCTACCCAAGCTCCCAGGAGAAAAGCCTGCAACTACGACAGCATGATGGGATGGCATTATATCGTATCCTACAGGCTGTGTCAGACCACTATTTCTGATATGCATGGTTTTCTGGGATAATTAGGCCAGGGCTGAGAGTTACCTGCCAGCTGTCTTGTAGTCAGGTAAAACTTGATCAATCTTTTTTATCCATAAGTTATTAGCTGTCAGTGTCAAAGGTAAGTTGTTACAGGAAGTAAACATGTGCTTCTGTGAAGAAAAGGTGAGCTGTGTTTACTCTGGTTGTTCAGTTACTGGTTACAGCACACATGGGAAATTAGAGTGTGCACTTGGGTGTTGTGCAGCCATTAATGAGATTTGGTGCAGGAAAAGATAAAGAAACAAGCAACACCATCTAGAAAAGTTGAGAAACAAAACTGGACAATTGGAAGCTGGCTAAGATAAATTCTTGCAAGAAAAAAATGAGAAAGAATCAAAATAACTAATTTAAGGTGTAATTTAGGGGATTGGTCCAGTCAAACAAACAGCTGTATACAAGCAAGTCAACCCAGCACACTGACTCAGCAGCTCTCACGCAGCATCTAGAGCTTAACTGAGCTGCTCCGCAAGGGCCTATTCTGCCTTAAAGGAAGGCCCCTAGTTTATTTTTTCCTGAAAGGGGATTTGGCTGCTATCAAGTGCTAGCAGCCCAGTATCAAACACGTGTCTGGCTTGTAAACAGGCAGCTGGCAGCAATCCAAGCTCCCCACAGTGTGCAGCGAGGCCGAGCTGAGCAAAGCAGAGCTGTGACACTGATCCCACCCCTATCACTCCCCGACAGCCTGCTCTAATAGACCCTTCAAACACTCTTACCTCTATCTATATTTTATTTTAGACATGCCAAGCCTGTTGTGTGTACACGTGTTTGTGTGGTATGACAGCGGATGTGCATCCTGTTGTGTGTGTGCGTTTCCTGCGTATCTCTCTGGATGAAGCATCTTCTTTATTGCTTGTTGTTGACATGGATCCCTTTAGCCCTTAACAGGAGTCAGTGGGAGGGTTAAGCTGCTAACCACCCACTCTGAGGCACACACAAACACACACTCGCATTGTGCACTGCTTCTGCAGTCTAAAAGCATTATTCAGCAGGTCAACAACCACTCTCACTGCTTGGGAGCGTATGTGTGTGCGTGTGTGTACAGTATGTGCGTATCTGTTAGATGTGTGTGCTTGTGTTCAGTGCTTCAGGCTAAGGCACTCAGAGTGAAATTATGTTCTCAGACAGGCTCCGTGTTGCCCTCTTTATCCTGACAGGCGAGGAAACAGCCACAAATAAATAAGCAGAGAGCTTTCTCCCCAGACGTGACCGCCATGGCATACTAGCACTCCAAAAGACAGCGTGAAGAAAACAAAATTGTATTTTATTGTACGGGTGACAGGAGACGGTGACATCATAAGCATGGTGTATTTGTCATATTTGTGCCACTTAAAGTAAAGCTGTAACCGTGGGAAAAGATGTTAAAGGAGGACACAACAAGCATGGGGAATTTTTTTCATTTTTCCTTATTTTAAAAACTTTTTTATTGTTACTTTTGTTGTATTATTTTTAATGATGGAGAATCAAATTAAATTTCTCTCTCTCAAAAAAATTGTTGCATTTATTTATAATAATAATAATAATAATAATAATAATAATAATAATAATTATTATTATTATTATTATTATTATTATTATTATTATTATTATTATTATTATTATATAAGGATTATAAATGAGCTGACATATGGTTTTAGAGGCTGATCCTAGTGTGGAAACTCCATCCTAAATTCAGAATTTAGGGTGTGTACATATGGAAGACCCTGAGCAAAAGCGTCAGAGCAGCGGAGAATACAACAAATTAAAATTAGTTTTTGTATTCTATAAAGCTTATTTTAGATATTGTAAAGATATTGGAAAAATGTTTAATGCTTTAAAGATGTTTTAAGATAATTAAGCTCAATTAATTTCTGCTCCCTGTTGTTTTGGATTCTGATCTAACAAACCCCATGCAGTACACTACACAGGAAACTATGGGCATCTGAATACTGTACCGGTTTAGAGCTCTGAAGAACCAGAAGCAAACTGTTTGGCCCTAGGAAAAGCAGAGAGGGGGTCTCTAAGATTTGCTTGCTTGTCAGCTAGTATTGGTTATGTTTCAGCTTGTCATTTATGTGATTTGTAAAACGTTTGTACACCTTTACCTCTCTGGTTTAATCTTTAAATGTTTAAAAAATTATTTTTTTTGTGGCATTTTGTCTTTTAAAACAACCTTTTCTAATATAATTCGTACAGTGATATGTGGTGATTGCTTTGGCTGGACGTTTAATTTTTTACATATAACCTGTCCCATTTCCCTCTGTATGAAAAAAAGACTTCAAAAGTGCAAACCAAGGTGGAAGTGATGCCAAAATAAGACCAAACTTTGGGGTTTAACTGGTTTATAACTTTGTTTACATATGAACAAACAACAAAACACATAAAACAAGTCAGTTTTATGTTAAACGCTAAAACTATGTGTCCCAAAAGCCTGATGAAGGTGAAAACATCCTTAGGTGATTTTGAGTCACCATATAGTCATATCTAGTCAGCCCAGTCTCAGCAGTATGTGTAAAGTAAAAACATGTACAGTGTGCAGTAGTTTCACAAAGTGGGCATCAAATTTGTGAGGTGACAAAGCATATTTTGGCTTTTGTTTTGGGTAGCACCAGCTCATTACAAGAGAACCCCAAATATGACTAAAACTTTGAAGTCCATAACAATTGCTATTTATCTAATCTTTAACTTTTTTTATATATGTAAACTTGCTAATGTACATAAACTCCAATTCCCACATTTATGTATGTTTTATTCCTAACTGTAACTATTAGCTGGTGGATAATGAGGTAGAAAAGCTTATAAGTGTCCCTGAAAATGAATATGAAATACCGTGAGAATAGTGTAGTCATGGTGAAAAGTGGAGGCTGTCAAAATCCTCATGTTTGGAAATGAATGTCATCACCCTTTCAAAATAATTACCTAAGTAATATTTTTTCAAGCTTATATAAACAGACACACAAACTGTTTCTGTTCAATATGTGTGTTTTTTTTTTTAAACAGTGTAAACAAAATGCAGTAATGTGACACTTTAATCCTAAATTGGAAACTTTAATATCTTTCCATGGACCAATGTAGGTATTTTACAATTTGCCATGAAATTGAGTTGCTTCTGTTTTAGCCTGTTTGATACTACATTCATAAAGCTTGTTCTGATAAATATTTGATCTAACAATATATTGTCATTTAAGTGTATGACTTAAATGACTGTCATCCACATACAGTACATCATTACCTTCAACCTTAACGTCCAATCTTCCTTAACCAATGGTTTTCAAACACACAACTGCTTTAAACGGCAATAAGCTAATGTGATGGCTGTCTTCAGTGGTTATTCAGTTCATATAAACAAGGTCTTGTTAAAGAGACTTATTGAGCACACAAAGGCAAAGGCCAGATTGTGCAGTTTCATAATGAGCAGCCATTTTGTTTTTGCTTGCCACAGGGAATTTAATTGATTTTTTTTGTCTGTGTATATGTCTGTGTGTGTGTGCATGTGGATGTTGACAGAGGTTTTATTTAAATGTCCACAGTCATAGCTTTTAAAAAAAAAGGAAAGCAAAAAAAAAAAAGGAAAAAATGAGTGTTCAAATGGTGGTTGATGATAATGAAAAGAAAACCCCTCCCCAGCTGGCCTATAAAAGACTTGCAGAGAGACATCTTTGAAGGTTCTCCTTCAAAGCCCCGGCCTGCCTCCACGGCCGCATCAGGGGATTTCTGTTATTAATTGAAGTTAATTTTCTGGGATATCAGTTTGCTGGGCACGTGGGAAAGATTGATAGCCCCCATGTGTCTCCCGAGTGTTGGGATGTGGAGGGGGACGGGTGAGAGGACAGAGAAATGACACTGTTCCCATCTCAGAACCCAGCTTTCATTTTTATCATCCCCAAATCAAATTACAAACATCGGAGGCCAACCTTGGCTGGAGGAGATTTCCATAAGATTAATTAGGCTGGCAAGCCAAAGACAGAGTGGGCAGGGATAATATAAAATAATAAATATAGGAAGTGTAGGGGGTTAGTGATATAGCTGGGGGTTGGTAGAGGAATAGGGGATGAAATGTGTGTAAGAATGGGCAAGTCAATTGGACAATGGGTAATTAGTGCAAGAAGCAGAATCTCAAAGGCACGAGGAGGACAGCCGAGCGGGTTCTCTCGGTTGGCCCCGTGATGTGTAGGGCCGTGCGGCAGGGCCCACATTTAATTAGCGCCACTTTGATACCCACAGGAGTGCCAGGGGCCCCGGGGCAACCCAAACAGTGACTGACAACCCCACACCTCCGGACGCTCCCCTCTCTCCAATTATAGATGCACCAAGCTGAGAGGACCAGGTATAAAACCACATACTGAGGAACTCACACACGCACACGCATGAAGATATTCACACATCTTTGTACTGCGTGAGCACAAAATGCCCAAACAAGTCCGCCAACCAGCCAGCTGGCTGCAGCCTCTTCCTATTTGTGTGCTACAAATTGGCATTTGGATAAAATGGAGCTTGAGATGCCCTGAAGGCGGGAAGAGAAGACTATCTCTCACCTGCCCTGATCTGCTACCAGAGCAGACGTTTAAAATGAGGATTAATTTTGGGGGTGTTGGGGCAGGGGGTGCCTGGAAGGCATGGAGGGCAAGAGGAAGCAGAGGATTTTTCATCTTTTTCTGTTTCCTAAGACAAGGAGAACAAGCAATCTGGGGGGAAAAAAGGGAAAAAAGAGCATACACACACATATACACAAAGCTTTGTGGTGCCAGCGTACAATCTGCAATATTAATGTGTGCAAGCGAGTCTGCGTAAGTGACTGAAAAGCAGGAGATTTTCCTGTGTAGCACTTGTTTATTTTTAATGCACAGGGATGTGCATGACACCACAACATTTTGCATTGCAGCAGTTACAAGAACAAACAACTCCTGGCTCCATGAATTATGCAACTGTGCTGTTTTCATACGACCCAAAACACATATTTAGTAAACAAACTGCTAAATCTTTAGCTAACAAGATGTTTGTGTAAATAATAGATATTTAAATCTGTTCTCTTGACACAGAAGAAGGAAGACGTGGTGGAATTTGTGATATTCTATTTAGCTCATTCTTTTTTCATTTCAATCTCTGACTCCCTTGTTGCTGGTTCACAGCCCTTCACTGACAAACACATAAATGAAAACATCAACAAATTGTTTTGTTTTTTTGTTTTCTTCTTCTCAATATGCGTAAATAAAACGCTTCTTTCTCTCAATAACAAGAACTGCCTATCATAAATGAATTACCAGACTTTAAAATATTAATCAGTATGCCACATATCTCTCACAAGAGAGGGAAATGTGAGTGTCAGAGGCAATCCAGTATTGACTGCTTAGATTTTTAATCAAAAGAAATCAATTGGATAAATATTGTATGTAAAAGATGGTCGCAGTGAAATATGGCACCTAATCACGTCTTTGCTCGTGCTGTTGATTTTGTTGTGTTTCCCTTATGGGAAACCTCAGTGATGAGTTTATTGGTGATGTATAGACTTTTTCAGCACAGACTGTTGTCACAGTCCCTCAAAACTGACATCACGTCGTTGTGTTTATCCAGAGACCCAGAGGTTGTGTTGTTTCATCAATAAACCATGTTTGATTGAGGATTGCCTTTAATCAATAGAGGAAATCAAACAAACCGAGACCACTAATAGCTGGATAATCAGTGACATAGAAGCAAAATCCACTAAAATCCCAAGGGTTTCATCCTCCTCACACCTGAGGGCAGATTGAGAAGATAAGTTTTTACTGGCAACTCTGCAGTCACGCAACCTTCTCACTGCTTGACTGAGATCATTCTCAAAGATGAGGATGAAATCTGTCCATATAAGGCTGAAAACACTTAATATTTTAACACATAAGTGTACTAAATGTAATATTTTCCAAATCCTACTGTATCTGATTGAAAATAGAATGAATGAATCAGCTATTGCAACTACAGGCACACCAGCCACATCTTTGAAGTTGCTGACAGTTAAGTGAGGAATACTGCTCATCTTGTAAAAACACAATGACCTTGTATCCACATGGATGTAACTTTGACACTTGCTATCTTCCTGAACATTTCTGCAGAGCAAGTTAACTGCACATGGCAACACCAGTTTCCCATTAGAAGAGCTGCCAGGCCTGTAAAAACTGCTCTAAGGACTCAAGTCTGAGGTTTCACTGACCATCTAAACTTCCCAGATACCAATCAGATGAGATCTGATAGCAACAAACCCAATGCACAAAGACCCCGTTGCACAACCTAAAGGGCTCAAAGATTAATTGCTAATGTTGCCATGGTAACAAACTCCAGGACAGTCTAGGTAGGCGGATGTATTAGTATTCAAATCCAAAATATCTCATGACAAGACACATGTTTATTGGTTCTGCAGCTTTGTAGTTTGAGTGCATAATCATGTCTAAGTAGACTTTAGCAACATACAAGTAACGGTAACCGCAACACACCGGATGGCTTGTTACAGAGAAGGAAATCTCTGGAAGGTGTTTCAAAAAGGACCGGGTATTTCAAAAGCTAGTTGGGAGATGATTGGATGGATCTGTCTACAAACAACTATCACAAAGCAAACTTCAATCTACAAGATCATGACCAGAAGAACCAGCCAGATATAGAGCCTTCCAAAACACTGATTATTGCCTCTTTACTTTCTCTTTGTAAAAATGGGTTCATGTAAGAATAGTGGAGCAGCCATCTGCGGTGCCCTTTTTTTTTTAGGTGAAACAAACAAGTAGTTATTGAAACATGCAAATTGCATTTAAATTCTTGGACATGATGCCACAAAAATTCTGACTAGAGACCAAAAACTGATGCATGTACATTAAATATACAGAGCTACTGCAAAAGCTTGCCATTTCTATCACATTAGCAGAAATGCCACATGAAAGGCGCCTGAGGTAGTCCTCAGAGTCGACCATCTTGACCTAGACCCTCTTTCACCCAAATGTCTCCAGAGGGTGGGGTGTACCCTCCGTAGCCACATAACTCCCTTGACCTCATACACTACCACCACCTCCCCTTCACCCACCTCTTCGCTGTCTGCATATGGAGCCTGGGGAAGCTGAAGCTGTACCAGAAGGGGCCTCTTGTTACCACAACAGGCACTCATCCATTTGTTGTAAAGCAGTCTCTCCTCTGCCCTGTCGGCCTCTCTGCTCACCTCATACATATTGATGTAGAGAAACTTGGCATGGCATGTAGAAATTGACTCAATTCATGTAGGCCCCGACAGCTGTCAGACATTACATCCATTACATCAGTTTGGCTCTAAACAACCAGTGGGCAATAAGCCCAGACTGCTGAGAAACAATGGCCTTTATTGGAGACGACAAATTGGGCCCTCTAAAAAGCTCACTCGTTTACAATGTAATACAATTTTTCACTGCCTTGACTAAAATTTTCTAGCAGTCAGTGACAGTATATCACCTTTCCAAGAAGACATTTTACTTGCATTAGTTACCTTAATCTCCTCCTCTCTTTTGAAGTCTTTTATTTTAAACTAGATTGTTTAACTTATAATATATACATTTTTCTGACTGTCACAAAGGTTGCTGCCAGGGTATCCTGTTTGTCTCGCCTTTCTCGAGGTGGCATCAGAGATGTCACATTAGTATGGATCCTTATGTGATTTGTTGTTAAAGAAGTTATTCATATGCATAGAAATCTGTGATTATCATGAGCACATCTGTTCACTCTCATAAATATATAGGCAGTCATCACACCATCATTGTTATAATGTAATTGTGCAACATCATCCATTCAATGATGTTTAATTAAGGCCCTAGGCATTTAAAAAATCATTCAATTCGATGTGTTGTTCCACTCATTATCAAGAAAAAAATCAATACAATGACAGTAGGGAACAGTACGTGCTTTGTTTAGTAACCATTCATGAAATGGTTTATTTCTTGTCATTTTTAAACATCAACAGCAGATTGTTCTTAATAAATCTTCATTAAAATTTTTCTTGCTGAGCTACTTTCAGTCTTGTGGTCACCTTCTTATGGCTATTTGAAATCTTTCTCCCAGTTTACCCCGTTTTAAATAAACAAAATAGTAAGAAATGTCATGTTAGGGTGGGCAGGGAACAACATCAGAACTGGACGCACAACTCATACTGAAACCATCAAGCCATCGACAAACACCACGCCTGATCTGTCCCGCACCTGGAAATCATTATCATTTGTTATAGATTCTGTATATCAACATGGAAAACATTACATAAATGGTTCCATATGGTCAAGAAACGGCTTTTTCTGTGTTAGACACTAAACGATTTGGAGTAATTTAACACGATCCTTTCAGAGAAAGAATCTCACCCCTCCCTCCCAGCAAAATATCCAACAAAAGGCACAAAAAAACATGTGGTGTTGATGCATGTGAGTGCAATAACATTTATTTAGCAGATCACTACCACATTGGGCTGTGTTGTATCAGGCAGGCTGCATTGGTAATAACAGTTTATACAATAAATTGCTCTTTTTGCTTCCATTAATGAGGAGAGAGATTAAAATAAGGTAATTTATTGGAAAACAAGCTGCTCATGTTTTTTGTTAAATGAATAATATCAAAGCTATGTTCATATGAAGCATTTACAGAAATAATAAGGCATTCATGATAGAAATGACACTTGTTGAAAGAATTTCTCTGCACATATCTATTTGCTGCCAGGCCTCTGTGTCTCAGACCTGTTGCATCTTGGCTGCTGGTGTTGGCAGGAGCCCAGGACTTCCAATTAAGACGTAATGCCAACAGCACGCGCAGCACTTGCTGTTGTATCGCCGTGTGTGCCAGACAAAATGAAGGCAGTCAAGTCTCTGTTCTGTGATGCTACATAAAAGCTTTAATAGCTGTCAGTTTGTCACTTAACTGCTGTAAACAGCCCCCACCCTATCTGTGAACTGAGAGCGGCCCTGGGCAATCTGTTGGTAAATTAACAAGAAGAGGGGGCATTCCTGCCTGGCGCTGGCACTTTGCCAGGCTCGAGCGGTGGAAGCAACAGGCCAGTAAAAGAATGAAACAGTAGAAGGAGATAGTGGAGGTTGAAAGTAGAAACTGGTGCAGAAAGATATGGATGCAAGAAAGACCTATACTTTAAAGACCTCTGTTACTGCCATCATTATATCAAACATCTAAAAAATAAATAAATAAACAAAAAAAAAAGGGGAAACAAAACATCTTAACACCATAGCTGTATAAGGATGGTTCAGACTTCACTCTGAGCAGGATGCCAGCCTTCATCTGTGTTGCTTTTGCTGAGCTAATTTACTAAATATTCGATGTGAACAACCCCTGGCCCTACTTTACAGGTTTTCCTCACTTCAAAGAAATTTATTAGAGGGAGAGTTTTAACTTCACTTAACCTCTAATGATGGCAAACGAGAGGCTAAAGAAAGGAGTTTCTGTGAGATACTGTTTTTTTTTTTTTTTTTTTTTTTTTTTTTTCTGGTTTTAACATGAAAAAAGGGAGGGGGAAAGAAGAAAGAAAACTTCCCCCCTAAAAACAACATTTTCTCACAAATGACTTTTTCCATTTCC